>CM053586.1:172303465-172321136 GCA_028646515.1 Pseudochirops corinnae
ATCTTCCTTATATTGAATCAATACCACATTCCTGATATAAATGCAACTCCATTGTAATGTATAGTATGTGGTGTAATGTGTAATTTATAGGATAAAGTATAACAATATACAGTGTATAATCTTTCTAACACATTGTTTTAACCTACTTGCTAACATTCTACTTCAGTTTTTGAATTAATATTCCACTAGGGATATTGGTCTACAGTTTTCTTTCTCTGCTTTGTCTCTCCTCATTTTAGATATCAGGAGTGTATTTGCATCACAGAAGGACACTAAAAGGTCTATGAAACATTTAAATAATAATTAATTTAAATACTGCATAAACTGTTTTTAAAAATAAAGTCATCCTACCAAACTTTTTCTGTGACACAAATTTGGTCTTCATATCTAAACTAGGGAAAGTCAAAACAGAGAAATAAAACAATAGACCAACTATTCTAATGAATATTTATGCAAAATTTAAATAAAATATTAGCAAGGAGACTAAAAGCAAAGCCAAACCAAACCAAATGGGTAGAGGCAAGGAATTTCACTGGAAAGAAATTTATGCCCAATAGAAGGAGCAGAGAAGGAGTAGTGATGACTATGAAGATAAGCAAAAGGGAGTCACACCACCCTATTACATATAGATATACTGTACTATAATTTTTAGTTAAATTTTGTCAACAGAACCTAAAAACAATGTCATCCCTTCAGCTAGTGAATATTTAAACATTCCAATTTTTTATGTGGTCAAGGGTGAGCTAATGTGTTTCTTGTAGTAGTCTGGTATTATTTTGAACTCAAGTTTTCTAGAGTTGTATCTAATACTTTTGCTGCCACCATGTTCTCTTGCCCCCAAACAAAAGACATGAGCTAGGAAGTGCTAAATGATGAAACATCTAGAGCAGGGGTGGGGAACCTGCAGCCTGGAGGCCACATGTGGCCCTCTAGATCTTCAAGTGTGACCCTTTGACTGAATTCATACTTTATAGAACAAATCCTCTTAATAAAAGGATTTGTTCTGTAAAACTTGAACTCAGTCAGAAGGACACACAAGGACCTAGAAGGCTACATGTGACCTCAAGGCTGCAGGTTCTCCACTCCTGATCTAAAGTATACTTTCCTTCTCCTTTCTTCCCTCCCTCCCTCCCTCCCTTCCTTCCTTCCTTCCATCCTTTTTTCATTCCTTCCTTCCTTCCTTCCTTTTTTCCTTCCTTCCTTCCTTCCTTCCTTCCTTCCTTCCTTCCTTCCTTCCTTCCTTCCTTCTTTCCTTCCTTCCTTCCTTCCTTCCTTCCTTCCTTCCTTCCTTCCTTCCTTCCTTCCTTCCTTCCACCATTCTCTGTATAGACACACACACACAAGGGCACCCATTTGCAAACACAAAATTTATATTACAGACTGTATATTTGTATATACACATACATATACCAAGCTCTTCATGAACATCTTAAAGCTCTATATAAATATTAGCCTCATTTATGTATATAATATATACACATACATATAATGTTTATAATGAATCCATTCTGCATTCACCAATTTAAGTTGAAAATAGAGTCTTATTTTTAACTACTTTCTATGTCACATGCTATATAAAGAGGATGCAATTTGAATCTAAGTGTGTGTCCTGAGGTAATAAGAGTATAACTAATCTTGTCCCTGAAGAAAATAGTCATCTTACTAAATCCTATACTTAGTACAACCTCTCTTTTTAAGGTAGCATACAAACCTTTTTTCACATTCCAAGGTTCATCCTAACAGCATCCTTAGGGATATGATTTAACTCTATATTGCTGCATTACTTGCTGCATTGATTTTTTTTTGCACTTTGTTTTTAAGTAAAATGTGTTACCAAAAGTGAAAGTTACCTGTTCTCTTGTTGAACATCTAAATTCAGTTTTTGTATTTCCAAGTAAAAGCTAATGAACTCTTAACAGCACCCCAGAAGATCTCATAAGACTTGGGGCCTATTTCACTAGAACTCTTTTAACTTCTGCAGTTACTACCATTACACTTTGCCCCCCCAACCCTGACCAATTCTACAGTGAAGGGAGGAAAGAAATTTGGGGCAGTATTACATTTCTCTGAAAATTGGAAATTAGTTGGAAATGTCATGCAGCTGTGTAGCCCCTGAGCTATTGACTCACATTCACATCTATTGTGCCCTCGCCTGCCTCTCTTAAGTATAGTTGGAGAAAGAAACGAAGAAGCATCAACAGTATTTTTAGTGAGACATCCTCTATTCCTTTATTGGGAATTCAAGTATTTCTGGGTCTTCAAATTTCTTGCTTCTAGTGACATAAGTGACTCATGACATGTAAGATGCTGGACACTTCTGCCTATTCATCCTTTCCTGAGACTTTGTATAAAAGCAAGCATGCAATTTTCTCCTTCTCTCTCATTCAGTCAGCAAGGATTCTTTAAAGGCTTACTATTTTCCAGGCACTATGCTAAGCACTGGAGATACAAAGAAATGCAAAAACCCATTGTTCTTTTCTTCAAGGAGCTGACATTTGAATGGATGAGACAACATGCAGAAAACATGTACATACAAGAGCTATACAGAGCAAAAAGAAATTAATTTCAGAGGGACTAAAGGGTGGGGAGAGCTCCTGAAGAAGGTGGGGTTTGGGGGAAGATAGGTGGTGCAGTTAATGGAGCACCAGCCCTGGAATCAGGAGGACCTGAGTTCAAATCCAGCCTCAGACACTTAACACTTACTAGCCGCGTGACCTTGGACAAGTCATTTTACCCCAATTGTCCTGCCTTCCCCCTCCAAAAAGACAAAAAAAGAAGAAGGTGGGGTTTGATCTGAATTTTGAAAGAATCCAGGGAAGCCAGGAGACAAAGTTGAGGGAAAAACACATTCCAGGCATGGAACAAGGAACAACTACTGTAAAAAGCATAGGGTTAGGAGATGGCAAGTTCTGTAAAAGGAAGGGTAAGAAGGACAATGTCTCTGAATCTGATTCTGAAGAATAGGCACATTTTACAGTGTATATATATTGAAATAGATTTCTTTCATTAACCTATTAACTAGCTGGTGATAACAATTGTTTTATGCTATTATGTATGTAGCCCATGCAAATTCTAAGAATTTTCAAACCAATTCCCATTCTCACAGGTGAATTCCAGAGCCAGGCTGGTTCCCTCTCCCTCTTAGGGTTATCAGGGTAGCCCTCAGGGGTGATCTCCAATGCCATAAGCTTAAGCCCTTACTGGTGTTCTTTCTTCCAGTATTGCAGAGGGTCAGTTTAGTTAGCCAGCTTTAAGGAGTTTTTAGAAAGGGGCATTTACTTAGGTCTTACATTAAGAAGAATTTGTACGAAATTTCTCCTACAAAATCTGTGAAGTGCACTCCCTCAAGTACATGCAGATTCTAGGGGAAACTGGGCTCAAACTTAAAAAGTGTGGTAAAGAGGTAACACACCTCTTGGTTGCCAGAATTACTTTTTCCCCATTCAAAGAGTGCTCAAAAAAATTCCTCTTAAGAATGGTGGACTTTAGGGTGGCTAGGTGGCACAGTGAATATAGCACTGGCTTGGAGTCAGGAGGACCTGAGTTCAAAACCAGCCTCAGACACTTAACACAAACACAAAACTAGCCCTGTGACCTTGGACAAGTCACTTAACATCAATTGCCCTACCTTCCTCCCTCCAAAAAGCAAAAAAAGAACAACAAAAAATGGTGGACTTTGCTGAACTCTTTATAGGGTCATGATCCTAGTCTGTTCTTGGCTCTACCTGCTGCAGACACTGTCAATAGTTGACCTTGTAAAGCCAAGCATGAGCAGATTTCCAGAGGACTGCTGCTGTTTACAGCTTTATAGTGAATACTCTATTTATTCAGTAACAAATCAGAGCAAAACATCCACAGAAAATCAAGGTACAGCATTCAGAATGTTACAGCTTATCATAGAAAATCAAAATACAGCAATTCACCATGTTATAACTCAACATTTATCACTAAAATGGCCACATAGTTTTCACCAAAGTGGTCACATAGTTTAAACAAAGTACAATCATTTTGTCAATCAATCATTTAGTAACTCAGTCATTGAATGGTTCTCTTTTAAACAAGATGCATCCATTTAGACAATCAATCATTTAGACAATCCTCATTTAAGGAGGAAAGTCTCCTTAATCTTTAACTCACTCATCCTTAAGGAGGCAACTTAAGAGACACAAAGTACAGTAGTCAAAGTTCTCCACCCAGGGGGTGCAGTTAAGTTACAATATCAGTCACTGCTCAGTACTCTCTTAAGGGGTAGTGGAAAATACACAGGCCATCTACTCCTCAGTCGCAAGTAAATTACAATTTTATTAGTCACTGCTCAGTATCCACAGAGAGATTTTTTCATCTTGATCCAAGGTAGGCTCTCAGATTCCCTAGTTTTGCTTCCATGGTCCCAGTTCCTACCTGAATTCACCAAACTTTGGGTTCAAAGGCAGACAGCTCCCAGCTCCTTGTCAAGCTCCATGCAGTTCCTGTTCCACACTGAAGCTCACAGTGTCCAGTCCACCTTAAATCCTTCATAATCTCTCTTCCTTTGAGGTCAAGGCTCAACCAAGCCACAAACAAAGTACCGACGCCACAGTCATGCTTCCTCTGGCAGCTCTGGCTGGCTCTGGGAAGTCTTCAGCAGCTTCCCTGGCCCTTGGAAGTCCTCAGCAGCTCCAGCTGGCCCTCAGGAAATCCTCAGCAGCCCCAGCATCTCCAGCTGGCCCTCAGGAATCCTCAGTAACCACAGCAGCTCCAGCTGGCCTTCAGAAGTCTTCAGCAGCTTCGTTCTCAAAATCAAAATCACTTTATCCAGCCTCAATGTGGCTTGCTCCAAGAAATTCTGTCTCAGTTCTCAATTCTCATTCCTCTTCTCAATTATTCTCAATTCTCACTTCAGTCCAGCAGCAGCAGCTGCCTTGCCTTCACATGCTTATCCCAAGAAGTTCTGACTTTCTCAGCTGGGGTTTTTTCTTATATACAGTATTGCTCCTCCCTGTTCAGCCCCTTCCTTTACATCAGCAACAGGGGTTTATACCTTCTGTTTCTTTAACAGAGGCTTAATTTGAAACAAGGTGCTAAGTACCTGTCAGCTTAGCAATATAAAGGGATCTTCAAATTTCATTACTATTATATTTTATTTATATTTACTAAATTTACTTTACATTACTGTTAATTTTTAGGATGCTAATGGGAAGATAGAAAGTCCAACATTCTCTGCTCCCTTAGAAGCTGAAAAGTTCTACACTTGTCAGAAGGGAAAAGGAAAGAAACCTGGTCAAGGATAGAGCTAAAGCTGAGGTCCTTTCTTCCACTCTAGGTGGCTTCTTCTCAGAAATGTGCTTGAAGAATGCATGCTCCAGTGGAAAAGCCCTCCCATCTCAACTATTTAATAATTAATAGATTATTCCTGGAAGCATGACCAAGTTTACTGAGCTATTGGAGCAAACTTTCTCTGTCATCATTTCACTTCTTTAGATGACTTTTAAAGACATTTTCGCTTCTAAAAGTCACTTTTTTTGTAAAATAAGGTTTTATTAATGACTTTTACTTCTTACATCATCACAGTTTCCTCAGTACCCTTCCCTTTCTCTTCCCACAAGAAGGCAATCCCATATAACAAATAATGTTTTTAAAGACAAAAAGGAGGAAGTCAACATAACTGAACAATATACTGAAAGAACCTGAAAATATGTGAAATATGAAATACTTGTAGACCTCCCACTCTGCAAAGGCATGGAATGGGAGTGTAATATCTTTTTTTGAGCCATGCTTGGTCTTTATACTTTTGCAAAGTTCACTTTTGATTTATGTGTGTGTTTTTTCGATGTATGTTGTTATAGTCATCATGTACATTGTTTTCTTGACTCTGTTTACTTCATTCTGAATCCTTTCATACATTTTTAATCTGATCATCAGTTCATAAATGTTTAGTCTGATATAAGGTTTCATATTGCTTTGACATCACACAATCTTTGTTATGAAGAAAATGTGCTGAGTTTCTCTATTTTTTAAAAATTTTTCATACCAATGCATCTCTGTGTAGTAATAGTTTGCTAGTTCAACAAAATATAACATAATCTTCCTCCTCTATCTTCTGTGAAGATCTTAAGCTATATATTATATCTTTCCATTCCTCTCTATATTTTTCACATTCATCATTCTTCACAGTCATCTAAAGAAGTGTAATGATGACAGAGAAAGTTTGCTCCAATAGCTTAGTAACATCCCTTTGCATTCATGTACCGCAGTTGTTTTTTTAGCTATTCCCCATTCGATGGGCTTCTACTTTGTTTCCAATTCTTTTCTATCACAAGAATTATTGCAATAACTATTTTAGCAGGCACTTTCTTCTTATCAGTAGCCTCCTTGGAGTATAAGCCCATTAATGGAACCTCTGCGTCAAAGTTGATAAACTTTTGAGTCACTTTATTTGCATAATTCCAAATTCAAAGACCTTTTGATTGGTTAAGATACATTTTTACCTAATTAAGGTATAAGAGCTAAAATGGGATAGAGTAGCTTCAACTCCATCTTTACAATCTGTTCTTTTGGTATTCAAATAAAACATCTTTTAAAAACTGGCAAAGTTTTGTTTTTTGCTTTTTTGGGGGGGGAAGGCAGGGCAGTTGGGGTTAAGTGACTTTCCCAAGGTCACATGACTAGTGTTAAGTGTCTGAGGCTGGATTTGAACTCAAGTCCTCCTGACTCCAGGGCTGGTGCTCTATTCATTGTGCCATCTAGCTGCCACAAAATGGGCAGTTATTTAAAAAATCCAGGTACATAACCTTAAAATATAAATATGTAGAGATTGCATATTACTTATTAGTTAAAGTAAAATGGAATTAATGAGTAGTTCTAAAGTTATTTGATCATTTCATTCATGATCATGAGGATACAAGGACTCTTAGAAATTCTCAGAAGAAAAAAAGTTTAAAAAGTCCAGCAGAACTGTTTGACACAGTTATTAACATTTCTCAAGTACCTGCTCTATCCAAGAGAAGCAACATGGCATAGTGGGAAAAGAGTTGACCCTAGAACCAAGGAGATTCTGATTCAAATCCTGCCTCTGACACTTCTAGGCAACTCTCAAGGACCGTTAATTGTAGTGAAGGCATTGATTGTCATTAGTGGGAGCAGTTTTATTATCTGAGAATTTTATATACCAATGAAATCATGGGTCCCATGCCTATCCCCTGGTCTACCACATACAAAGTCCTGAGTAGATTTTATGGAGTGATATAAATTCTAATTTCCAAATAGTTTTCCGTATGTTTAGGAAACTGCATCACAGAGATAAAATAATTGAAAAACAAATTTATAGGGCAGAACTTATATTGATGTATGCTTTGTAAATAAAGGTTCAAGAGAGCAGGTAATAGTCTAAGTAGCAACTAAGGGAGGAAATTTGGGTGCGCCCAAGTCACCTCTCCCTCCTCTCCCCATTCTGTCTGATTGTCCTCACTGCCCAAGACATTGTCATTGAGTCAAAAAAACATTTAAGTGTTTTTTGTGTAGTAGGCACTGTGCTAAATGCCAGGGCTAAAAAGAAAGAAAGAAAACCCTCCACCAAAATAGTCCCTGTTCCCAAGGAACTCAATTCTCATTTTGGAGACAACTTGTAAATAAGTAGGTACATACAAGATATATACAGAGTATAAGGCAGTACGAAAGGGGAAAACACTTCTAACTGGTGAGTGAGATGGAGGGTGCTAGAAAAACTTCCTGCAGAAAATAGTATTTGAGTGAGTCTTGAAGAAAATCAGGAAGCTAAGAGACAGAGGTTTGGGAATTGGGGGGAGGCGCAGCATGCTAGGGGGCGAGTCATTGCAAAGGCACAAAGATGGGAGGTGGAATAGTATCTTCAAATAATCCTAAGATTACCCTAATAAGCCAGTGGGCAATGCCAAGAAGCTGGCATATGCTTGGACTTTACCTTGACTGAGCCAGGAGCCAGAAATGCCACTAGAGCAAGAGAGCTGTTGAGCCTGAAAGACATGAGGAGAAAGAACCTTGAAAAAACTTGTGGAAACCCTTAAAAGGCAGTGAAAAACTGGAAAGGTCTTCTGGAAATCAAGTGATCAGAGGAGCTAGAGTGGGAAGAAGTATACAGAAAGCAAAAAAAGGAACTAGTGTCTGGTATCAGTCACATGTAGTTATCACAATTTAAATTGCTACTATTTCACTGGAACATTCCCACACTCTTCCATTTCTTACATGTTCATAGAATGTATTTAGAAAGTTCTTTCTATCCTCAAAAGTTTGTTATAGATGCTTGTTTTTAATTAATATCTGAATTTTGACTGGATCAGACCTAAAAGACCCCTTTGCCCAAAAGAGTAGATGCTTTGCAATCTGACACTTTGCAACCCTCTTATCATTCATTCTTTGCATTGTCTAATAGTGCAATGAAGTTGTGTTGAAAGAAATATCTCTTCATTGCTGGGAAATTGGCTGTATATTAGGATCTCATTGTTGGTAATCTTTTTAAGGGTGGCCTCTGGGTAATATTATGAGTAGATTTTATGGTGTGATGTGAATTCTGATTTCCAAATAGTTTTCCATCTGTTTAGGACACTATATCACAGAGATAAAATAACTGAAAAACAAATTTATAGGGCAGAACTTTTATTGATGTATGCTTTGTAAATAAATGTTCAAGAGAGCAAGCAATAGTCTAAGTAGCAACTAAGGGAGGAAATTCGGGTGCGCCCAAGTCACCTCTCCCTCCTCTCCCCATTCTGGTAGATATGACATTTGAGGTTGTGGATATTGAAAAATATGTATATATATGATTCTTATCTCCCTCCACATAGGTTTTGTTATTATAATTGTTTGATATACTTTTTACTCTATGTGTGGTTTCATATTGCTTTGACACGGTACAATTTTTGTGGCCCAGAAAGCATGCTGAATTTCTCTATTTGACTTTCTTTTCATTTTTTCTTATCAGTGCTTCTCTATATAGATGCTAGTTCAACAAAATGTAGCATCATCTTCCTACTGTGTAACCTATGAAGATCTTAAGGTATATGATCCATTTTGAAACAATACTTTGCTTTGAAGTTAATCAAGTTTGTAGGTTACCTTGCCATAGTGGTCCACAGCCAACTGACCAAAAAGTATTCATTCTCTACTAAATTATAAGTTCTTTGAAGAAAGGAATCATGACATAAACATCATATCTGTCCGGCATCAAATCCAGTTCTAGACACACAGATATCTAGATGCTTAAAAAAGATTTCTTTTTATATTTCATTCCTAGGCACTGTGGGATATGTATAAATGATATAGGATATACCTTTAAGATATAGCTTAAGGAGATTAAATTTATATAATTCAACTACAGTGAATAAAAAAAATGAATGAAGAGCTACATAATATGGTAGAGAATAGGTTTTTTTGATAACTCTGGGGGTACTAGGAGCATGGTGGTATCATTTAGTATAATAAAAAAATTAAGACAAAATAATTCAAGAAAAATGTGATAAAACAGTTATTCATGTTTGAATTATAGGGACTGGAAAGGCACATATAGAGATGTTATATAGACAAATGGAGAAAATGTTACAAAATCAAGGACTTTGACAGTTTGAAGGGACTTTAGTGGCCATCTAGTCCAGTCCATGTGATTTGATGTGATGACTAGTAGTATCTGTTTGAAAGTCATATGCCTTCTCTGACAATTAAAAGATTTCATGGGAAGAGAATGGGCTAGAGGGATTTGTTTGTACACTACAGGAAGTTGATCTCATTGAAAATAATTGTGGTAACTTGAAAATATATCTTAAGTATAGTTTTGAAAAAGAAAACTGACAAACAGGAAAGAGTGCTAGAGTTGAAGTCAAATGACCTCAGTTAAGATCCTGGCTCTGCTACTTACTAACTGTTGGACCGTGAGGAAGTCAGTGAAATTCTTTAGGGACCTCATTTTCTTCTTCTGTAAAATAAAGAGGTTGGGTAGATGATTTCTGAAGTTCCTTTCAGTTCTAAATCTCAGTGACGCTAAGTGAAGATAAATGTACACAGATATGTGAATTCCCAAAGGTATCACTAAGTGGTCATTACAGAAATGTTGTTAAGAAAAGTATTTATCTGGTAGTTACAAGAATCATGTACTGTTGGTCCACAGTGTGGCCCTGACTTTACAAATCTTCCAAAATCTTGGAGTGTACATGTACAGAGTGTATCCATGATTAGCATATAATGGCTCCCAGCTGTCCTTTTGAGGTCTTTGGGTAGGTAATATTTTTTGTAGCTCATTGGATTGAAAGAGCTTCATAAAGTCATGAAAGATTATTTGAAAACTTTTTTGGGGGGTCTCTTCTTATGTCCTTGAGCACTGATGCATAAATTAAGTTAAACAAACGAATGTATTAAATATCCCAATATCACTTTGTCTTTAGTCACCAGTAGGTTGTATGACGTGTGATGCTGTTAACTCTGAAATGGTGGAGTAGCTTCAGGATTTTACTAAGTTCTTTCAGATATCTAAACTCAGCAGAGCTAAGGTTATAGATACCTAACATATAGTAAAAAAGAATTATAGTAATAATTAGAAGATGCAGGTAAGAAATATAGGAGATACAACTATTTACCAATTCAATGTCAAGGTTTCATGCAACAAAATTTGAGAAACACTGGTCTAAACTGTGTGCTTTTTTATTTTTTATGTTTTGGTAACTTTTGTCTTTTTTGAAGCAAATAGTAAAAAAAAAACAAAAGGCTTTTTGTTTTGTTTTGTTTTACAATATTTAGGTTAGGAAGTTGGAAAAGAACAGTTTTCTACTAGGTTGTCTTCCTTCTTCCTGTTCTTATAGTAATTAATCACCATGACCCCACATCAAGCCAGCAAATATTTGTGATCTGTAATGTGAACAGCAGGGATAATATGAAGTACCATAGTCATTCCATTGACCAGTGGCAAGTTTCCTCAAAGCAAGGAAGATTCAGCTTCTAAGGGATTCTTCTCTCATGGATAGTTCTGCTTATACACAGAGGACCTTCAGTTAACAGAGAGCAACTTGGCTGTTGCCCATTCATACGTCTTCCAGTCAGTTAAAAAGGAGCCTACAAATTCCAACTACTTAGCCAAATGGAAAAAAGTCTCTGTTTACAGAGAAAACACAAAGCTCGCCTCTTCTCTGTCATTATGCCGACCAAGAATAGTTAGCAGAACTTTTCCACTTGGGTATCCAAGTTAAGACTATCAGTGTCTCTGTCTCTTTACTTGGAATTTAAACATTTTAGAAACATTCTGTAGGGAAAGCTACTTCATGCCTTTTCAAAAAGGCCCAAATAAATAGTTTGGGGGGTTTTCATCTTGGGAATGAGATATTTGTTCAAGGAATTCTAATAAACACCCTATTTAAGTGCACTGTTTCTTCCTTAGCAGGCAGAACATATGGAATGCTGAAGATACAGGAAATAGCTATTGATTGTGGGTTGGGGAAGAAGATTGTAACAAAGTGGGCATCTTGATGTACAAACTTGGACTTATTTTCCTTATTTCCTTCCACTATGAAAAATAATTCTAACAGCAACGTAGCTAAAGAATTCTACCTCCAGTTACTTTGTTTGCTTTTTACAATGGAAAACAAGTCCTGGATCTGGACTCAGGAGACCTGATTTGGGAATCCTGCTTTGCTGCTTCCCAGACAAAGTCATATCACCTTGTGAGATTCAGATTATATACATACACACACAAATTTGTGTACATATACAAATTTGTGTACGCATACAAATATGTATATGTGTGTGCGTATAAACAAGAGATGATTTATAAGGTACCCTTCATCACTAACAGTCTATAAAAAGTCCGTGGATCAGAGTGGTGGCAGAGAGGAGAGATCAGAGAAAATAGGAAAAAACATAAAGGAATGAAAATGGACTAGGTAGCGGATCCATGTACCCCTAAGTGTCATGTATTGTAATCATAGCCAGATTCATATTGAACTTGGCCTTTGGTGACTTGCTCCCAATAAATCCACTCTGTATTTTGATTGAAGTAGAAAAGTCAAGTGAAAGGGAGTTGAATACACACACGCACACACACACACACACACACACACACACATTGTCTTTAATTGTCTCCAAGAAAACATGATGCTAAGTGAAATAGTATGACAGGTATAGTAACTCCCATAAGAATTATGACAAACAGGTAATAGGCTAATTAGATTACATAGCAAAGGATCCTTGAAATTATAATAATGTTACTATAAAGTGAAATATTGTACATGCCTACACAATGTTAATACACAATTGAAGAATAATCACTCTGGAGAAAAATACTTACACTGAAGGGAAAAAAATACTCTGTATGATTTAGAAGAATTTAGTAGCTTAGCTAGCCCTTCCCCTCATCTCATCGCCTTCAACTAGATAACTTTTATTAAGCATTTTTCTCATGACATAAGCTTCAGACTATTCCTGTAAATAAATTTCCAATCAGTGATCCATTTATAGCTGTCCCAGAATAGAAGACTCACAGAATGACCAACCTGTTTCCCATGTTCTACATTCATTCTTACTCTATTCTGAGAGTGTTTCATTTTTTTGTCTTTATATAACCAGTGCATGGCATATGGTGAGGAGATACTTACTGAATGATTTTTGATTGGTTCATTAATTGATTGATGGATTTGGATTTAAGGGAGGAATGATGAAGGAGACATTTATTGCATGTCATTGCCATCACTTTCTTTAACACATACTAGTCATAAATATCTGAAAGTTGTTTAGATTACTTTTAATCTAAAATTGAGAATTTATTGCTGTGTTGAATTTTTAAAGACTGAGAAAGACAGAATTTGCTTTTCTCTTTCCTTTAAATGTACAATCTCAGCACATATTTTCAACCTTGATTTTCTTTCCAAAATTACTTCACTTCTTTTACCTTAAGTCACTAACTTTTTCATTGTGTTCGGGTTTAGAAAGACTTCTAAGTCCTGAGAGTCCTAAGAGTCAGTAATAGAGCCAAACCTTTAACTCTCAATACTTAAAAATAATTTGCCTCCTGTGAAGGTGGAGGGAGATCTCGAAGAAGAAAAAAAAGTCCCAGTGATAGTAAATTTTTCAACTATGTCATCATTCAGAACACCATGATTTTGAGAACTTTTTCAGACTTAATTTTTAGTTATCCTAGTTAGAAGCCTTATTGAAATTATGTAAATAAATTCCAATTGTTTTTCATTTAAAGAAATCATTTTTCCATTCTTAAATGGTATTGTTTGAAGGAGATGGAAAAAAGAAAAGAGCTTGGCAAAGTACTGTATTATTAGTGACATATTGGCAACAGATGTGCTGGTTATATCTATGTTTTCTTACCATGATTAATTTTGAAAACTGCCCACAAATTACACATGAAAATCCAGATAATATTCTTTCCAGGGGAGATATGGTGATGAGATGGGCATTTTAAGATCAATTTGACAGCTGAATAGAGGCCTTGAGGCAGAGAGACCAACCAGAAGGCTATTGAAGTAGACCAAGTTTGCAGCAATGAGGGCTTGGAGCATATACGAGAGATATTATGAAAGTAAAATCAACAGGACTTGGCAAAATCTTGCACGTGGAGGGGGAGAGAGAGTAAAGATCAAGGATGATACCTACGTTGTAAACCTGGATGACTGAGAAGATAGTGGCGCCCTTTCTAGTGAAGGGTAAATTAGGAAAGTGGGAGGATGGGAGGATTTGTGAGGAAAGATAATGTTATGGGTATGTTGAGTTTGAGATGCCTATGAGGTGTTTGGTTTGAGATGTTACATAGGCAGTTGGTGATATGAGAGTAGAAGTCAGAAAAGTGATGGGAGCTAGATAAATGAGAAAAATAATTGATTAAGCACCTAAAATGTAACAATCATGATGCAAGTGCTTTACAAATATCTCATTTGATTCTTAAAATAATTCTATGGAGTCGATACGATCATGATCTCTATTTTAGAATTGAGGAAACTGAGTGATTTACGGAAGGTCTAGTAAGGAGCAGTACTAGTAGTAGCTAGTATTTGAGCTGAGGTCTTTCTAACTCCAGGCCCAGTGCCCCATCCACTTAGCTGTCTTGTAGATCTGAGGTCATCCTTGTAGAGATTGTGATTGAACTCATGGGAACTTATACAATTAGCAAGTAAAATACATAATATAGAAGGAGGATAGAAGTGATATTAGGACAGTGCCTTGGGAGACACATATTGTTAATGGGCATGTCACGGATGCAGATTCAACAAAGGAAACTGAGGGAAAAGGTCAAATATGTAGAAAGAGAAAGAAAAGAGAATAGTATAAAATAAACCTAGAGGGAAGAAAGCATCCAGAAAGAGAAAGTGATCAACTGTATCGAATTCTACAAAGAGGTCAAGAGGGTTGAGAATCAAGAAAACACATTAGATTTGACATCAAAGGATCTCATATTGCTAACTTTGAAAAAAGCATTTTCAGTTGAATGGTGAAGCCCGAAGCAAATTGCGGATGGTTTAGAAAAGAATGAGAGAACAGCAAGTAGAAGAACCTGGTGTGGATGACTTTCTTGAGGAGTTTAGCCAAGAAGCATGGGAGAGACATAGGATAATAGCTTAACAGCAATAGGTAGATCAAGAGAAGGTTTCTTAAAACAAACAAAAAAATCCCAAAAAACCCCCACAAATGTTGGGGAAATGCGGAAAGGATCCAGTAAATAGGAAGAGATAGAATGTTAGGGAAAGAATGGGGATGGTGATGGTGAGCTGGAGAAAATGAAAGGGAATGGAATCAAGGGCAGAGGGACTGGCCATAACAAAGAGATCTGCCTTTTCATCCAAAACAGGACTGAAAAATTAGTGGTGAAAGCTATCTGAGTGATATGTGATAAAGGGTGGAAGGGGGATATTCTAGGGAAGTGCCCTCATATATGAGGGAAAGTCCTCAACTGAGAGAGGGATTGATGCTATGGAGAGTAGGACAGTGAATCAATTAGGGAAAATTGGGATTACCTTGCTGGAGTGAAAGCTCATTTGAGATCAGAAAATATAACCTTATATTAGACCCAGTCTGCCTAATTTCATGTTTTTCTCAGCTCCATTCAGCAGCATGTGAATGGGAAGATGAATATATTTAAGAAACTGAGACACAGAGGTGATAATAGCTGGTGGCACACTTATGTTAGTTGGTTTTGATCATTTTCTTTTATTTTTTGATTTTTTGGAGGGGGGGAAGGCAGAGCAATTGGGGTTAAATGACTTGCCCAAGGTCACAAGGCTAGTAAGTGTTAAGTGTCTAAGACCAGATTTAAACTCAGGTCCTCCTGACTCCAGGTTTGTTGCTCTATTCACTGAGCCACCTAGCCACCCCTTTAATAACTTTCTTAAAGAAGATAAGATATGAAGGAGATGGCATTAGAGATCTGAGCATAATATTAATGATAATAATCATATATATCCCTTAACATGGTATTAGGGATTAAAGTGACGCTAAATCTTCAATCAATCAAAGCATGTGTTAAAACTTAATATGTACCAGCTACTCTGCTATGCCCTGAGAATACAAAGAAAGGAAAAAACATAATCCATACCCTCATGGTTCTTCCACTCTAATGGAAAAAACATGTAAATAACTGAATATATACAAGATTTATACAGAGTAGATGGAAATTCTCCAAAGAAAAGACACTTCCAACTAGGGGAATCTGGCAAATGCCTCCTATTGAAAGTGAGATTTGTGCTAAGACTTGAAGCCAGGGAAATTAAAAGGCATATGTAAGAAGAGAGAGCATTCTAGGCATGAGGGACAGTCAGTGCAAGGCTTCAAACATGGAAGATGGAGTGTTGGTATGGAAGAACAGTAAAAGACTAGTGCAGCTGGATTGTAGAGTGTAAGGAGAGGAATAAAGTGTTAGAAGATTGAACATGTAGAAAGAGGACAGGTTAGAAAGAGTTCTAAACTCCAAAGAGAAGATTTTATATTTTGTCCTGGAGGTAATAGCTAGGAAGCTATGAGCCTCTTCTTAAAAACTATTGAATCCTTCATTTGAAGCTTGGATTTTGATAATGTTACTGATCAGTAGTTGTTTAATTGTTTGACTCTAGGAGAAAGCCCTGTACTAGAGTCACGATGGCAGCATAGAAGCAGGAAAACTTTGTGGGCTTCCCCCATGACAACCTCAAATACCCTATAAAATATGACTCTAAATAAATTTTAGAGCTACAGAACCTACAAAGTGACAGAGAGAAACAAATCTCCCTCTGAAGACAGCCAAGCAGGCAGACAGGAAGGGTTCATCACAGCACACTGGGAGCAGAGCCCAGCCCCACATGAGCCCACAGTTTTAGCCCCAGGGTGGCCCCTACCAGCCTGGCTAAAGCATTTGGGAGAGTAGATCACCAGAACTGTGGAAGTTTCCAGAATTATCAACCCATAAATGCCAAAGACAAAGTAAAAGGTCAGTGGAACTCTGCTGGAGTGTGGTCAGGCTTCTGCCCCCAGAACAAGAAGTGGTGGAAGTGTAGGCCCGGTCATGCAGCCATCTCTACATGGCTGCTTCAGAGCTCCTGGCCTGAAGATAGTAGGGGTGCCAAGCGACCATTCACAGGCTAAGCACTCTTGCCTTAACCTGCCTGGATTTGGATCATGGTCTTGGATGGTCATCCTGAGGTGTGTGACCAGTGAGCCAAAGCTGGTGGGGGCTGTAGAGACAGCACCCTCCTGCTAGCTCCAGCAGTTTCAAAAACCCCAGTGATTTCGGACAAAACTCTCCTCTTTGGAAGCAGAGTTCTCCCCTGCCAAAGAGCTCAAAAGTCATGTAATTGACTGGCAACATGAGCAAGCAAAGGAAGCACAGCAAGCACAGCTATACAACTTTAGATTCCTTTTTTGGTGACAAAAAGGATCAAAGCATGGAACAGGAGGAAGACAACACAGTCAGAACTCCTGTACCAAAAGCTTCCAAGAAAAATATGAACTGATTACAGGCCATGGAGGAGTTCAAGAAGGATTTTGAAAATCAAGTAAGAGAAGTGGGAAGAGAAATGAGAATGATGCAAGAAAATCATGAAAAGAGAGTCAAAAACCTGACTGAAGAAAATAACACATTAAAAAATAGACTAACTCGAATGGCAAAAGAGGCCCAAAAGCCAATGAGGAGAAGAATGTTTTAGAAAGTCGGATTTGCCATATGGAAAAAGAATTTCAAAAGCTCACTAAAGAGAATAATTCCTTCAGAATTATATTACAGCAAATGGAAACAAATGACTTCATGAGAAATCAAGATACTGTTAAACAGAGCCAAACAAATGAGAAAATAGAAGGCAATGTGAAATCTCTCATTGGAAAAACTACTGACCTGGAAAATAGATCTAGGAGAGACAATTTAAAAATTATTGGACTACCTGAAAGCTATGATCAAAAAAAGAACCTAAAAATCATCCTTCCAGAAATTCTCAAGGAAAATTGCCCTGATATTTTAGAACCAGAGGACAAAATAGAACTTGAAAGAATTCACCAATCACCTCTCAAAACAGATCCCAAAAAGAAAACCCCTAGGAATGGTATAGCCAGGTTCTGGAGTTCCCAGATCAAGGAGAAAATATAACAAGCTGCCAAGAAGAAACAATTTGAATATTGTGGAAACACAAGTAGGATAACACAGTATCTAGCACCTTCTCTACATTAAGGGATTGAAAGGCCTGGAACATGATATTCTGGAGATCAAAGGAGC
>CM053586.1:172321236-172342218 GCA_028646515.1 Pseudochirops corinnae
TTCAGTGAGGTGGAGGACTTTCAAGCATTCTTGATGAAAAAACCAGAGCTGAATAGAAAGTTTGACATTCAAACATAAGAACCATGAGAAGGTAAACAGGGAAAAGAAATCATAAGGAATTTATCAAAGTTGAACTATTTGCATTCCAACATGGAAAAAGGATAATTGTAACTTATGAAATTTTTCTCAGTATGAGGATAGTTGAAGGGAATAGAAATGTATATATATGTATATATATATATATGTATATATGTAGGGGAATATATATGCATATGAATACATATGTGAGTGTGTATACATGTGTACAGGTATACATAGACAGAGAGCACAGGATCAATTGAATAGGAAGGGGCGGTATTTAAAAGGCGAAATTGTATGACTCTACCAGTAGATGCATTTTTAAGGTAACAATGATAAATACAATAAATTGTAACTATAGGAGATCTTTTGCTTGATGATAGGGTTTTCATTCACAAATGTATTTGATTATATAGCTAAAGGAAACCCTTAAGTATGTGCAGTTTGGTAAAATCACCACCTTTGTATTACTAAACCTTGACTGAGTACATGCCACCTTAATGTTACTGAACACTTGACAGCTGCAGTTTGGCATCAGGTTCTTCTAGTGAACTGCAGTCATGTGTCTCATTGGCTTTTATTTGTTCCCTAGGAAGGTGACAATATTGGAGGACACTGATCAGAACATTCACCTGAAAAATCTGTCTCTTCAGCAGGCAACCACTGAGGAAGAAGCTTTGAATCTTCTCTTCTTAGGAGATACCAACAGAATGATTGCAGAGGTAGGGATGTCATAGTATTTTGAGGCAGTAGTGGGGGGGATACTTAGAAATAGTTGTGTTTAACGTCCTCATTTTTCAAAAGGTCAGAGAGGTTTTGTCTTTCCTAAGGTTTCTATCCAATAAATATCAAAGCTAAGATATGAATCTAAGAGCCTAAGAGTCTAAGGCTTTGAATACTATCCTCTTTCCACACGACCATATTGTTAGTGTAACACTAAGAGTTTATTTGCTCAAATGCTATATCAAAGTATCCCAGAATTTTACTTTGGAACCTAGTTCTATAGGACATGGACAGGGTGAGGGTGGGAAGGTTGTTTTCTGTGCTTTCATTGAAGTCACCGCCACTGCCACCAAAACTGAAAGTGGAATTTTATTAGCACCAATTCAAAAATCATATTGGCAGTATTTTACCAAAAGTTGGGGATGATTATTATGTTCATCTGTTCTAATTGACTCTCAACCAGAATTTTTGAAAAAAAACATATTTATGTATTCTGACCTTATTTATCTTATATTATAAAGGCTTAAGAAACCATGAGTTTGTTTCTTAATTTTGGTTGTAGAAAACTTATTGTTTTGATTTTCAAAATGTATGGATCTCACTTTTCCATCTGTCCCTTCTCACTGCTTTGTCTTGCCAGTTTGGTTGTCAGTGATGTTATTATGATCATTTGAACATAATCAAGACATTAATTAGAGCACGTGACGTAAAGAGGTTTACTGACCTTTAAATCAGGTTCTAGCTTAACAAGAAGTAATTTGTGCATACTGAATACAGCTTTTATCAGGACTTGGAATATGGAAAAGAAGAAGGGAAAAATTCACAAATGCCTTGAAAAAACAAAAGGGTGGTGCTGTCCCTATGTCATAGTCAATTCCCTTCATTCTTTTATCATGTTACCATGTAGAGTTATAAAGTCAGAGTCGTAAACTTTAGAGCTATAAAAGTGGACCCTCCTGTTGCTTTAACTCAGACAAGAGACTGAGTCAAGCCTCATCACAAACCAAGACTTGCTAAGTGATTATGTTAACACAAGATAACACATGTTGACCAATGGGACTCTGCAGAAGGAATCTAATTTTAGAGAAGTTAGGGCAAGTCAAACCTATTTTGAACTAGTGATCAAAGTTCCTGAACTTAAGCATGGCACACAAAACACATTCATAAAGGAAAGAATGGGATAATTTCAAGGAACGATGTACTTTATAACCCGTTGTCTTGGCGTATAATTATACTGCCCAGACTCAGCTCCTGTATATTAGATAACTTCAGGGAGCTGAAGTGACTGTATTTTCATACTGGGGAGTGGCCACACTTTTCCAGCCCAGCTCTCACAACTATCATCCAGGGAAGTAACTCCTATAGAAAAGGGACTAAGCATTCCCAATAGCCAACTAACTGCCACCCTAAGGCAGACAGGCCAGTCTTACTGAAACAGCAGAGGACACTGAAAAAGAGACAAGAGGCAGCATGGGCCAGGCAAGTCATAGCCACCTTGGCTACCATCAGACACTCATGGATATAGTCTAGTACCCTGAACTGAAGAGTCTTGAGGTTGACAATACTTCTAGCACAGCGTCCTCATCCATCATCCTATGAAGCTGCAGCCTGGCCACTGATCCTACGCTGCAACCACAGCTACCAAAAACCCAGGAAAGAAAGTTCTTATGACCAAAGTCCTTGACACTGTCCAATGGTTCTATATTGTAGACTGATATAATTTTTATCAGAGGAAATGTCACTGAAGAAGAGCTATCACCATCTGCTTTGCAGCTATAGCCAAATGATCATGGAACTTTTCCATCTGATTTGCAACTGAAATCTTCTATATGTCTGGTTCTCATCAATTATTTCATTAGAATGGAAGCTCCTTGAGAGCAGGGGCTATCTCTCTTTTCTAGTTGTATATCCAGTGTTTTGCTTATAGTAAATGCTTAATCAATACTTTAGTCATTCATTTATTCATATTCAGAAATATTTGATGGCTCTTTTGATATCTACTGTCTCATAAATAGTTAGGAAGCCCTGTAATCCACTCTAATAATAAGCAGAGATTCAGCAATTTGATATAGCTTCATCTACATGGGTCTTCAGTGGATAACACACTGGACTTGGAGTCAGGAAAACCTGACTTCAGATCCTGCCTTGAGACACTTGCTAGCTGTGTAAATTCAGAACGTCACTTCTTTTTGTCTTGATTTCCTCATCTGTAAAATGGGGATACTAATAGTACCTACCTCCTAGGGTTGTGCAAGTCTAATATTTGTAAAGTGCTTAGCACAGTACTTAGCACATTTTAAGTACATAGTATATGCTTGTTGCCTCCTACCTCCCTTCCTTAGTTTCCTTTCTTTCTTTTTTCCCCCTTCTCTTCTCCCTCTCTTTCTTTCTTTCTCCTTCCTTCCTTCTTTCTTTCCATTCTTCTTTCCTTTCTTCCTCCCTCCCTCTCTTCCTCCTTGTTTTCCTTCTTTCCTTCCCCTGATTCATAGCATGTAAGAAAAGCTCCAAACCAATGGCACTAGCATTTTACTTCTCTGAAAGCAGATCTCTAGTTGCCAATTTCCTGTTCTAGAATGACATCTTAGATCAGGTTTGGAGAGACTTGGGCCACCTCTTCAAGGATTAAGTTCCTGTATCTTGAATTCTTTTTGAAAAATTCCACTGTTTTATTATATAATCACATTCAGATAGATCTGGGTTATATTTCATTGATGTGATCTCATTCCCTCTGCCAACAAGGTAGATCACATCCCATCCATGCTGTCCACAGTTCTTGTCTCTGACTGCTCATCACTTTGCCATATGCTGTTCTCATGATGGGCTGGGAGCTTTCTTCACTTTCTGTTAATGCTGTGAGGATAACAGGGATGCAGGGAAGCACATGACCTGGGCTGACCATCATTTATGTCTTTGAACCCATCTTCATTTCTTTTACTTTTCTTTTTTTTTTTTAATTAAAATTAATTTATTTTTTAGTTTTCAACATTCACTTCCATAAGATTTTGAGTTCCAAATTTTCTTCCCCTACTTATCTTTCCCCCTCTCCCTTCCCAATATGGCATGCAATCTGGCATAGACTCTACATACGCATTCATATTAAAAATATTTTCACGTTAGTCATGTTGTAATAAAGAATTAGAACCAATGGGAGGAACCACAAGAAAGAAGAAACAAAACAACACACACACACACACACACACACACACACGCGCGCACACAAAGAGAGAGAACAAAAAGTATGCTTCACTCTACATTCAAACTCCATAGTTCTTTTTCTGAATGTGGACAGCATTTTCCATCATGAGTCTTAGGAAATTGTCTTAGAGCCTTGCATTGCTGAGAACACCTAAACCTATCAAAGTTAGTCATTGCACAGTGTTGCCGTTACTGTGTACAGTGTTCTCCTGGTTCTGCTCACTTCACTCAGCTTCAATTCATATAAATCTTTCCACGCTTTTCTGAAATCTGCCTGCTCATCATTTGTGTGTGTGTGTGTATATATATATATATATATATATATATATGTATATATATATGTATATGTATATATATATATATATATGTATACATATATCACACTAATATTCCATTACATCCAGATACCTCAGCTTGTTCAGCCATTCCTCATTTTATGGACATCTCCTCAGTTTCTAATTCTTGGACACCACAAAAAGAGCTGCTATAAATATTTTTGTACATATGGGTTCTTTTCCCATTTTTATGATCTCTTTAGGATATAGACATAGAAGTGGTATTTCTCGATTAAAGGTATCCACAGCTTTATACTCTTTTGAGCATAGTTCCAAATTGTTCTCCAGAATGTTTGGATCAGTTCACAATTCCATCAACAATGCATTAGTTTTCCAATTTTTCCACATCTTCTCCCACATTTGTCATTTTGCTGTTTTGTCATGTTAGCCAATCTGATAAGTGTGATATGATACCTCAGAGTTGTTTTGATTTGCATTTCTCTAATCAGTAGTGATTTAGAGAATTTTTATATGACTGTAGATAGCTTTAATTTCTTCATCTGAATACTGTCCGTTATCTTGCCCTGCCTGAAAGTTGGGGGGGAATAGGGGAGGATATAGGAGAGAGCAGATTGGGGGAGGAGGTATTCAGTGGGATCGCTGTTTTGGGGTGGTGGGTAGGGGAAAGACAGAGAGAAAATTTGTAATTCAAAATCTTGTGAAAATGAATGATGTAAACTAAAAATAAACATTAAATTTAATTTTAAAAAAAATTTTTAAGCTGTTTTGAGAAGGAATCCATAGGCTTCACCAAACTGCCCTAATGGCCTATGACACAAACATAGTTAAGAAGCCTTATTCTATAGGAAATTGAGGAGATGCCCCTCAAGTGGCGAATGGTTGAACAAATTGTGGTAGGTGAATGCAATGGAATACTATTGTGCTATAAGAAATGATGAGCAGGTGGATTTCAGAAAAACCTGGAAAGACTTTCATGAACTAATGGTGAGTGAAGTGAGCAGAACCAGGTGAATATTGTACACAGTAACAGCAACACTGTGTGATGATCAACTTTGATAGACTTGGCTCTTCTTGGGAATGCAATGAGCTAAGACAGTTCCAAAAGACTCACTTTGGAAAATGCTATCCACATCCAGAGAAAGAACTATGCAGTCTGAATATGGATCAAGGCATACTATTTTCTCTCTTTTTCTTTTTCTTCCCCATGGTGTTTCCCTTTTTTCTGATTCTTCTTTTACAACATGACTAATGTGGAAATATGTTTAATAGAATTGTACATGTATAGCTTATATCAGATTGCTCACCATCTTGAGGAGGGAGGAGGGAAAGGAGGGAGAAAAAAAGTTTCGAACTCAAAATTTTATAAGAGTGAATGCTGAAAACTATCTTTACATGTAATTGGAAAAAAATACAATACTATTAAGTGAAAAAAATAAAAAAATAAGAAAACTGCCTATTCATATCCTTAGATCATTTATCAATCAGGGAACAACTTGCATACTTATAAATTTAACACAGTTCTCTATATATTTTAGAAATGAGGCCTTTATAAGAGACCCTGGCTATAAAAACTGTTTCCCAACTTTCTGCTTTCATTCTAATCTCAGCTGTATTGGCTTTGTTTGTCCAAAAACTTTTCAACTTAATATAATCAGAATCATCCATTTTGCATTTCATGATGTTCTCTATCTCTTGTTTGGTCACAAATTCTTCCCTTCTCCATAAATATGATAGGTAACCTACTTCTTGTTCTCCTAGTTTACTTAAAGTTTCACCCTTTATATCTAAATCATGTACCCATTTTGACTTTATCTTGATATACAGTGTAAGATGTTGGTCTATGCCTAGTTTCTGCTGTACTGTTTTCCAGTTTTTCCAGCAGTTTTTGTTAAATAATGAGTTCTTATCCCAGAAGCTGGAGTCTTTGGATTTATCAAACAGTAAATCAGTATAGTTATTGGCTATTGTGTCTTGTGTACCTAACCTGTTCCACTGATCCACCACTCTATTTCTTAGTCAATCCCAAGTAGTTTTGATGATTGCTGCTTTATAATAAAATTTAAGACCTGGTATACTAGGCCACCTTCCCTTGCATTTATTTTCATTAATTCCCTTGATATTCTGGACCTTTTGTTCTTCCAGATGAATTTTGTTATTATCTTTTCTAGCTCTGTAAAATAATTTTTGGTAGTTTGACTGGTATGGCACTGAATAAATAAATTAATTTAGGTAACCTATCTTCATTTTTATTCACACAGTTCATAGATAACTTCCCTTACTCCATTTCTTCTTCAAAAGTCCTCATTAGTAATGTAGTAGAACCAATTCACTCCCACCATGCAATTCTCCACTGTCCTGTCAATGATTCATATGTTTAATCTTGGAGAAAAGATTACCATGGCTTGAAGAAAGACCACAACCGTGGTGGAGTCTCAAATACTCTGATTGACAATGTCCATTTTCTACTTGTAAGTTCTTTGATTTCAACCTTTTGTGATATAAAGGGACATAAGAACCCAATTTTACTTGGATGTATACATTTGCAACCTTAGGTATTGAAATTCAATCACCACCCAAAATATCAAAAGACATTTTCCATCAGTGACTAATATCCTTCTAGTAATGGCATAAGACTCAGGAGCCTGAAGACCAGTATCAAGACTGTGGTTAATATATCTGAGTTTCTCTATTTTTTTTTCCTTATGTGGGACCTAATTTCTTCAGTGCTGATCTAATATCTTTCAAGTCTTGGGCTTTGTAGCTTGCTATTTGTATACAGGTAGTACTCAGAATTGATATTTCATGTTAAATTTGTCAAGTGAGGTCATTTCTGGATTCTTAAAAAACTTGCATATTGAGAACTGTAGTCATCTCTTCTGTATACTGTAAAAGATATTTTAAAACATAACTAAAAAGCAGTTCTCATTCCTTTGGAAAATTTCATCATTAAGATTCTTAGTAAGACAAAAAACTGTGCTTTGGATGACAACCTAGTTGTCAAAATGCAATTTCTGTAAGTGTGGAATGAGCTTACTGGGATAAAAAGAACATACTAATCAGTTTTTCAAACTAGGTTACCAACTTCCCATTTATACAGAGACAAATTCAGAAGCTGCTATGGTAACCAGAAAACATCTGCAAAACAAAGTCTGAATGCATGGTATACAAAGGGAAGTTCTTTTTATTTTCATGTCTTTAGTCATTTTCAGGAAAAGTTATTAAGGGCAGATTTATCCTTTTTCGACTTAATTCAAAATTCTGAAATAATTTCTACAGTTCTATTTATATCTTCCATTAAACTTAATACCTTCTTTCCATAAATGGTGTATAACACCATCTGAATCCTCACTGCCACTAGGCATTCCTCCTCCTCTGCTTTTAATAATTCCCCACATTATTTCCCACAGTGGCTGTTTCAAATGTTTTTCTTGCTCCTCATGGTCCCATTTGTATCCCCTTACACTCAGTTATAGCATTTGACCTAGTGTTTCATTTCACAGAGATCGAAGCCATCTGAAGGGAGCTTTCTTGATTCTTATCCTCAACTTTTAGGCATCACAACCAGTTCTAGCCTTCTTCCCTTCTTTCTCAGAAGCATGAGTTCCTTTACTCCTTGTTAAGGGTGATTCTTCTCATTCTGTGTCCTTATTCTTTTCTTCCCCTGCCTCTAGAACCTCAATACAGCCACTCAGCAGTAGAGGTGTCCCAGGAATCATCTACCCTAGTTTTCATTTTACAAGGAGAAAACAGAAAAGAAACTTAAAGACAATAACTAAATGCTTCTGTTTTCTCTACCACATAACCTTTGCATTGGAAATGAGAGAACAAAAATGACTAACAGGGAACTGATGCCAAAAATAAGTAATGAGATAGAAAATAAAGCACCTAGGTGTCCTTGATGAATCCAAGGATCAGATGAATGATATGCTCAAGTATTGAAAGAACTGGCAGATGTAATTACAGAGCCACTGTCAGTAATATTTAAAAGATCATGGAAAACAAATCATAATGCAAGAATGGAGAAGGGCAAGTGTTGACCCAATTAAAAAAAAAGAGGAGGGAAATATACAATCTGTAAAACCCCTTACTTAGGGCAATAAACTTGACTACAATCCCTTTGAAAATTCTACAATAAATCATTAAAAATTATTGGCATTTGTTGGCAAACATCTGGAAAGGGAAAGGATCATTACGAAGGGCCAGTATGACTTCATAAAAAAAATCATCCCAAACTAATCTCATCTTTGTTTTAGACAGGAATACTAAACTCACATATGAGTGAAATACTGTGGATATATTTTACCTAGATTAGGAAAGCAACTGATATAGCATTTTATATGTTTTTGTGGGGGAAAACAGAGTGATATTGACAATACAAGATTGTAATTAAATGGATTCCAAATGGCATGGTGCCTGAACTCAAAGAGTAGTTGTTAATGGTTCAGGCATCTGTACTTGACCTTATTTAATATTTTATCAATGATTTGGACAAAAGCACACATGACATGTTCATCAGATGTGTAGATGACTCAAACTAGGCAGGTCTACCAAACACACTGAATGAGAAGCAGGATCCCAAATGATCTTGACAGTCTAAAGCATTGGGATGAATCTTAGAAAATGGAATGAATTAGAGAGAAGTATAAAGGCATAGAGAAAGCCAATTTCTCAAGTACAAGATTGGGGAGGCAAGGTTAGATAGCAATGGTTCTTTAAAAGATCTTATATTTTAGCAAGATAATTACGAATCAGGAGTGTGATTTGGCAGCCCAAAATGCTAATTCAGTTTTGGCCATCATGGAGAGGCAGAGCTTCCAAAAATAGGGTGATACGGTTATACTGTATTTTGCCTTTGTCAAATCTTGTTCAGAATATTGTGTTCAATTTTGGGTGCAAACCAGAGAACATTCAGAGAAAGGCAACTAAGATAGTGAAGGGCCTTGGGTCCAAGTCATATGAGGATCAACTGCAAGAACAAGACATGAGGATGGGACATAGAACTCAATGACAGCTGTTTCCAAGTATCTGTTGCTATTATTATTGTTTGCCCTTCATTCTCGAAGAGGACTACGTCATCAGGGAGGTGATGGCACAACATGCAAGTGAGTTGGATTTAAGTGAGGGAAGACTGTGAAAAGTCACAAGCCTTGTTCTCTCCTCCAGAGCTATCTGGGTCCAGTGGCAAGATATAGATTAGGACAACTGAAAATGGCCCCCTCAAGTGTTTGAAGGTCTATATGGAGGAGTTCAACTTGTTCTTGGTTCCAATGGGCAGACACAGCAGTAGCAGTGAACAAAAGTTGCAAATGGAAATTTAGGCTTGATATTAAGGAAAACTTCCTAACAATCAGAGTTGTCCTGGAATGCCTTACAAGGTGGTGGTTCTCCCTCCTTGGAGGTCTTCAAGCAGAGGATGGATTTCCACTTGTCAGATATGTTCTAGTGAGAATTCCTTTCATGTATACATTGGACTAGATGGTTACTGAGATCTCTTCCAACTCTCAAATTCTGATTCTGAGTAAAAATACACAGAGAGGCAGTGTGGTATAGTGAGAAGAGCTCTACACTTGGAATCCAAAGAAATTTGTGTTTGAATCCCACTGCTAACTCTTGCTAGCAAGTGTGGCTGTTGACTATTGGCATCCTGTCGGTTTTCTCATCTATGAAATCAGGATACTAATGCTTGTATTACCTACCTTACGAGGCTCTGGTGAGGTCCAAATGATATGATAGACCTAAAGCACTCTGCTAGTGTTTAAGCTTAATATAAATATCAGCTATTGTGATATTCTAGAATACCTGGAAGGGATTTCATCTAACAAAAATTTTCATAAGTTTTATAAATATTTTTATAAAAATGTTCATAGTAGTTGTCATCTGTCCTTATGCTTTACATATGCTTTACCTTTCCTTTAAATAAAAGTCCCATTAGTTTCAACTAAAAGACTGACTATGCACCTGTTATCTTGATAGGAATAGAGATTGTACCTGTGATTTCAGTGGTTTAGGGAACTCCTTAGCGAGGAAAATCCCCCTATCAATGCAGACCAGGATCATCTAGACATAGAGAAATTAAGTTGCTATTCCAGGGTCACAAAGCTAGGGTGTGTCATAAGCAGGACTTGAACCCAGATTTTCCTGGCTCCAAGGCTGACGTTTTACTCATTATTCCTCAATGGCTCTCTAAAAAATAAATAATTACCTACTCCTTTTGCAAGAAGGAATGTCATTTTGAATTTTCCAAAATACAAGTTAGAAGCAAACCTTTTGAAATGAGCTTTTTAAGTCTTGTCAAAATGAGAGGACCAGAGAGGCCTGAGGATGATGGGGAGGGGAGAAGGGTGTGAGAGGAGATAGGGTATAGTTCATGCCAGAATTAGCTGAACAGCTGTTCATTGGACATTCTGCACAATAACATAAAAAGTGCAGAAAGGAAATAGTAGCCTTATTGTGTGGCTGTGTTTGTTGACAAGTACTCTTTCATTTCTAATGCTCTAAACCATAATCTCCTTGTGTGGTATGAGTAGGAAACAAGGAGATTATGGTTGTAATTAGCTTTGAAAAATCATGTTCCACTTAACCATTTAAAGTCTCACTTTAACAAAGCACCAAACTTCCTATGGGAATTTTGGATGGCAGATATATTAGTTATATGGACTTCATAAGGTCAAGTCGGCTCCCAGAGGGTAGAGACTTCATCTTATCAAAACTTTCTGTCTACCCCAGTGCCTACCACAGTGCTCTGTGCATGCACAGCAAGAGCTTGACTTAATAAATGAAATCTAAAAAGTTCATTCTGAGGCTTCTGCATAAGGGAAATACAAAATATAAATAAAGGTGCTGGTCTTGCCTTGCTCTTATTATAATAAGAACAGTGATTTTCTTTCCTCTGAGCTCCACTTTAGATGGTAGTATGAGGCAAATATCCTTATAGAACATCCCAGTTTCTTTACACCACCTGCTTTGTGTGACCAACAATAAGCCAACATAATGTATTTATTCCTTACTATGTAAGTAGGGTTTTCTTTTAGACATATTCTTTGTAGAATAAATGATGATGAACCTCCCCCACATCATCCATGAGACATTTCTTGATTCTTCATCTGGTTAGTGCCTATCCCTGCTGTGTAAATACTTTGTATTTTCATACGTATATTGTTGCATCCTAATCCTGACCCTACCCCAATAGAGTATAATAGCCTTGAGGGTAGGGTTCATTGCAATTTGTCTTTGTATCCATAGTGCCTAGAAGACTGCCTTGTACATAGTATTTGCTTAATAGCAATATTAACTGTCATCATAAGCAAACAAAAAAATCCACATTCTAAATCCCCAAAATTATTTTGACTCTTTTTAGGAGGGGTGGATAATTTTTTTTTCTTTAGGGTCATAGTATTGATTCTTTGTTAAAATGAAGTGAAATGAGGATAGCTATCTTTCATGTCTGCTCTTTCAAATGGCAGATAGAGAGCTTGCCTCAGAGCCAATCCCATCTCTGACGCATACTGCCTCAGTAATCATGAGAAAGTGCTCTGGACCACTCTCTAAGACTCCAAGCAGCAGAGAAGTCATTGATTTTTGTTGGTAGGGAAGACTTTCCTCATCTAGTGAAATTACAATTCCACTCCCTATCTTTATCAATCAAACTACCAAAAGCGTATTTTATAGAACTTTTGTGGCTGTCCAGTTGTTTCAGTCATGTCTGACTTTTCATGACCTCATTTGGGGTTTTCTTGGCAAAATCTGGACTGTGGGGGTGGAGCCAAGTTGGTAGCATAGAAGTAGCAAAGCTCCTTGAGCTCCCTCCATAACTACCTCAATACCTATAAAATAAACAAATTTTACAGCTACAGAATCCACACTAATTGGCTAACATCCACCAAAAAATCAAGAAGAGGAAAATCAACAATATGTTCAAAAATATTCACTGTGTTGTGGCAAAAAATTAAAAACTGAAGGGATACCCCAGATAGGTAATCACTAATTAATTTATAGTATTTCAGTGTAATGGAATATTATGCTATAAAATTATTAAAGGGCCAGATTTCAGAGAAACCTGGGAAGAGTTATAAGATCCAGTTCATAGAAGAGTTTACACAGTGACTACAACATTATAAAGGAAAGCACCTTTGAAAGACTTAAGAACTCTGATCAATTCAGTGACCAACTACAGCTCCAGAGACCCAATTATGAAGCATACTTCTTACCTCTTGACAGAAAAGTGATAGACTAAAGTTACAGAATGAGAACTACATTTTCAGAGATGGTCAATGCATAGATTTGTTTTTCTTGACTATGCTGACTTATTAAAAGGAAGACTTAATGGGTAGGGTTATTGGAGTTGGGAGGATGAGGTGAATAGTGTATAGTAATAGTGAAATAGGAAAAAAAGAAAAAAATTCATATAGCATTCAAAGAAAATTCACAGATTAGGAGGCAATTTGAGGGGGTAGAACAGAAAGAGAGCTGGTTATGGAAACAGTGTGCCCAAGATTTAAGAAAAAAATCATAATAGCCCTTAGGTAATGAGTTTCACAGATTCATTTAGTTTCGGCGGCAAGATGGCACAGTGGTTAAAGCACTTGAACCCATAGTTAAAAAGACCTAAGTTCAAATCAAGCCTATACACTTAATAGCTCTGTGACCTTGGGCAAGCAAAAAACAAACAAAAAAAAAACTACCTCTCTCTTTTCCTCAGTTTCTTCATCTGTAAAATGGGGATTATGATAGCACCTACTTCACAGGGTTGTTGTGAGGATCAAATGAGATAATATTTGTAAAGTGCCTTGCAGAATTGAAGTCTTATATTAAGTATTAGCTATTCTTATATACATTTCTCTTAATGTTTAGGGTCTACGAAGTTGAGAAAAACAAAAACATTTGAATTAAGAAAATTTAAGTTTAATTTTTTTTCCAGGAGAAAAAATGACATCCTCCTCTCTTTCAGATATCTTGAGAATTAATAATAGTTCACCATCTTCAAAGTTATGTCATGCCCAGTGCAGACCTCCCCAGCTAGGAAAGAAAGATATGAAAAGAGAATTACTGGCTTGGAAAAAGTGGTATAAAACCTTACTGAAGAAAACAACTACTTGAGAATTAGAATTAGGCAAATGGAAACTTTTGATTCTATGATACAAGAAATAATTAAAGTAAAAAAACTGAAAAAATAGAAGAAAATATGAAATATCTCATAGGAAAAAACAACTAAGTTAGAAAATATATGACGGAGTAATAATTTAAACATAGTTATCCTACTTTAAAACCATGAGCAAAAGATTATAAAGAGCATAGACATTATATTTCAAGGAAAAAACAAACTTCTCCAGATGTCTTAGAACCAGAGAGCAAGGTGGAAATTGAAAGAATTTGCCAGAGAGGATTCTGGGAAGATGGTGGAGTATGTCAGAAAATTCAAGCTCCCAGATTCCCTCCACAAACAAGACAAAATAATACCTCAGGGTCAACATAGAGTGGCAAAAATAAACAAGAGTTGGGGCAGAACAGTGGTCCTTCTGGAATAACCAGAGAAGATCCAAAGAAAGATCCTAGGATGGAAGTTCAGTCAGAGTTAAGGGCAAATACCCCCAGGTTAGCTCTGCTGAAACAACAAGTGGTGAGCCTTGGGGGAAGCTGGGTTGGGAGGTATCCTCAACTTCAGCCACAGGAATTTTCACCTCCTGGACAGTGTGGGGAGTCTGGCGTCTGAGTAGGGGAAGATCAAGGGACCCTCTCTTGACAAAGCATGCCAGACTCAGCTGTTCTGCTGAGATGCAGTCCTGGGTGAGAAGGAACCACCACATGATTGGTGAGTGTAGAAGCAGTGGGTCAGGGATGCTGCTGGCTGTGTGCACTTACAGGAGACCTGAGGTCTTGGTCTTGGTTCTAGACAGGAGGGAAGAACTTAAGATCATAGCCACTGGAGGGTTTTCAGGAAGCAAGAGCATTTCCAGCATAGTGTGCTGGGGACCCCTCTCCATGACATGGAAGGCAAAAGAAGTGCAGAAGTTGGGCCCAGGACAGAGCTCAAAAAGTAACAGTAAAAAGTATCTAAGGCCAGAAGCGCCATCCACCCACATCCCAGAATTAGTGGTGATTATAATAAGAAGATGCTAAAAATGTTTTTTTTTTTTTTAAATGCAAAAGAGGAAAGAACCCAACCATAGAAACTTACTATGGGTACAGAGAAGACCAGAGGAAAATACTAAAGGAAAAAAAATAGCCTTTCCTACCCTGAAGAGTGGTATGAAACAATCAACTGCCCAAAAAGAATTCATTGAAGAACTCAAAAAAGACTTCAAAAATCAAATAAGAGAGATTGAGGAATGTTTTTTTAAGTAAGAACAATTCAAGAAAAACAAGATTATGAAAAGAAAGTCAACCAACTAGAAAATGAGATCCAGGATCTTAAGGAAGAAAATGACTCTTTGAAAGTTAGAATTGGGCAATGGGATGCCAACAACATTATAAGAGACCATGAAATAATAAAACAAAATAAAAGGATGAAAAAATAGATGAGAATGTGAAACATCCTATAAGAAAAACAACTGATCTGGAGAAGAGAACAAGAAGAGAAAATTTAAAGAAAATTGTTCTGCAGTGCTGGAATGCAAGGGGAAAGTAAAAATATAAAAGAGCACTAATCATCACCTGAAAGAGATCCTCAGAAGAAAACTTACAGGAATATCATAGCCAAATTCTGAAACCTCCAGGTTAAGGAGAAAATATTACAAGAAACAAGAAAAAAAACAGTTCAAATACGGTGGAGCCACAATTACAATTACACCAGTGCAGTGGCTACACTAAAATACCACAAGTCTTGGAACTCTGTGTATCAGAAAGCAAAAGATCTGGGGTTATGACTGAAAATATCATAACCAGCAAAGTTATAAGTATATAATTCTGAATGAAAAAAATAGACATTCAATGAATTGACAGACTTTTGGGATTTTATGGCAAAAAGACCAGAACTAAATAGAAAATTTGACATACAAGATCCAACAGAAATATAAGATAAATGTCAAAGACTAATTACAAGGGACTCAATAAGGACAAATCAGTTTACTTTTTATATGTGGAAATGGAAACTGTATATCTGAGATTGTCACTAGTAATTAGGTAGTTTGAAAGAAAGAGTGGGGAAGAACTGAGTATGATGTGATTCTAAAAAGCAAAAAGATGTAGGAAAAGACAAAAGAGAATAATTATCTCATACAAATGAGTTATGAGAGGAAGAACTGTATGGAGGAATTAGCTGGGAGAGGAGGGCAGGTAGTTCTAGAGCCCTATTGTCATCAGTAATGGATTAAAGAGGGAACAATACATACATATGTGTGTATAATATATATGTATATATGTATGTGTACATATATGTACACACACATGTGTGTGTATATATATATATATATATGAAGGGTATACTAGTCTTCTAAATTCAAAAAGAAATAATAGGGCAAGGGGATAGACAGGAGGGAGAAGATAAGGGAGGGATAGGTAAAAGGATAAGGGGGGGATAGAAGAGTGTGTAGATTAATGGGAATGGGATAAAGAGGAAACAACACATAAATTTAGAAGGATATAAAATCTTCTAAATTCAGAAAGAAATAAAATAAGGGGATAGGATGGGGAGAGAGAGAGGATAAGGGAGAGATTCTTGGAGGGGGGTAGGTTAAAAAATAGGAGGACAAAGTAGTAGGTAAAAGTTAAGCAGAGAAGTGAGGAAGTGAAAGGAATAGGGTGAGAAGGATAGTGAGGAAAATAGGAAGGAGGAAATTATACAACAAGTAATTGTAGTTTAGAATGTGAGTGGGATGAATTTACTCATAAAATGGAAACTGATAACAGACTAAAAATTTGAATTCAACAATATGTTGCTTTTAGGAAATGCTATAAAAATGAGAGATACACACAAACAGAAAATATAGGTAGGGAATAGAATTTATTATGTAAAAAAGCAGAGATAGTAATCATGATGTCAGAGAAAGTCAAAGCTAAAATCAGATTTAATCAAAAGAGAAAAACAGGGAAACTACACTATGTGTCAGCCATATTAATCAATAGTTTTAGACCATATACAGTAACTAGACAGTATAAAAATATGAGAGTATACCTGCCAAAACAGACACAGGAGCTATATGACTTTATACACAAAACATCTTTTATACAAAGTTAGACCTAAAAAATTGAAGTAATATATTTATTGTGCATGGGTAGATAAAGCTAATCTAATAAAAATGACAATTTTACCTAACTAATCTATTTATGTAATACCATCCCAATTAAGTTACTAAAATTTATCTTACTGAGTCAGAAAAATTTTTAGCAATGTTCATTTGGAAAAGCAGATGGTCAGGAATTTCAAGGAAACCAGGGGGAAAAGATGTGAAGGAACTAGATTCAGTAGTATTAGACTGTAAGTCATATTATAAAGTGAGAGTAGTGTTAAAGTGTATAATAGATAGTTCTGATTATTTTAAATTAAAATTTTCATGTATAAATAAAACCTATATAGCCAAGAATAGAAGGAATGCAGAAAAATTGGGGGAAAAACTACCATAGACTATCTCCTAGGTAGAATGTGATTGGGTCAGAGTGTTGTTGTGGTGTAGGAAATGATGAGCTGGTGGATTTAGAAAATTATGGAAAGGCTTGGACTTATAAAGGAAGATACTGTCTACCTCCAGAAAAACAGAGGACAAGTCAAATAAACATAATGTGGTCTTATGTATATATTTGAGTTTATATGTGCACATATGTATATGCTTAGGGATATCTTTGTACATGTATGTATATATGTACATCTATGTTTGTGTGTATATATGTATGTGTGCATGTATATGTGTGTATATATATACATACACACATATATGTGTGTGCATCTCTGTGCTTAATTGTAGCCTTCTTTAGGGAGAGAGGAAAAATAAAGTAAAAAGTGCACAGTAGAGAACAAAAGAAAACATACAAAGAAGCAAAGAAAAGATGGACAGCTTTAAAAGGAATGTGTAGTATTCATTATACAGGTTTTCTTGAAACAGAAATTTATTGCTTTATATTGAATCCTCTCTTATGTTCTGCTGTGTACATGGCAATGTTTTTTTTCTTTTCTTATTTTGTATTAAATTTAAAATCAGTTCAAAACTAATGAAAGAAAAAGATGTGAATTGGCAAAAATGGAAGGAAGGAAGGAAGAGAGGGAGGGAGAATTTGCCCATCATGTCCTGAAAGAAAACCCAAAATGAAAACTCCCTGGAATATCATAGCCAAACTCCAGAGTTCCCAGGTCAAGAAGAAAATTAGGCAAGCAGCCAAAAAGAAAGAATTCAAGTACCATTATGAAGATCACGCAAGGTTTAGCAGCTACTGCTATAAAGGAGTGGAGTGGAGTGGAGTGGAGTGGAGGACTTGGAATGTGATATTCTGGAAGGCAAAGGAACTAGGATTACAACCAAAAGTAAACTACCAAGCAAAACTGAGTTTAATCCTTGTAGGGTGAAAAATGGATCTTTAATGAAATAGAAGACTTTTAAACATTCTTAATCGAAAGACCAGAGCTGAGTAGAATATTTGACATAGAAGCACAAAAAATCAAGAGAAGTATAAAATATTAAAGATGTATGAGAAATCATAAGAGATTAAATAATGTTAAATTGCTTACATCTTTATATGGGGAGATAGCATGACCAAAGGTCAGAGGGAGTCTAATTAGAAAGATGGGCTGGATATGATTCTATTTTGTTTGTATAAGCTCAAGTGTAAATATACATATATATATATATATGTATATGATACACACACATACACATCGAGTGAGCAGGAGAGATGAATGTACTGAAATAGGAGGGAAAGGAGAGTAAGAATGGGGAAGATTATCTCATGTAAACTGAGTGCACCAAAATGAATTCATATAACAAGGAGGAAGAGATGGGGTTAGGTGGGAGTGTGGGGAGAGCTGACCACATTCGAATCTCATTCTCATTTGAAATTATTAAAGAAGAAAAGAATACTCATAAGGAATACTCATAGAGAAACAGATACAGTTGATACAGAAACATATTCAACAGGGAAAGAAGAGGGAGGAATAAGATGAAGGATAGATTAAGGGAGGTGGGCAGAAGCAAAACAAACTCTTGAAGAGGGGATAGGATAAAAAAGAGAAGATTGAGTGTAAGAGAATAGTATGGAGGGAAATACACAATAATAATAAACATAAATGTGAATGGGATAAACTCATGCATAGAATAGAAGAGAATATCAGAACTGATTAGAAACTAGAGACCAACAATTTGTTGCTTAAAAGGAGCACACTTGAATTGGAAAGATACACACAGTTAAAATAAAGATCTTGAACAGAATCTATTATGCTTCAGCTGAAGTATAAAAGGCAGCATCAGCATTCATGATCTGAGACAAAGCAAAAGCAAAAATAGATCTCATTTAAAAAATAAAGAGGGGAACTACATTTTGCTAAAAGGTACTATAGACAATATCAGTACTGAACAGATATGCACTAAATAGCATGGCATTGACATTCTTAAAGGAAAAATTAAATGAGTTATAGAAGAAATAAATACTAAAATGATGTTAATGGGGAAACCTCAATTTACCCATCTCAGATCTAGATAATTGATCCATTAAATAAACAAGAAAGAAGTTAAAGAGGTGGAGTGGAGTCAAAATGGCAGCATAGAAGCAGGAAAATTCTGTGACTCCCCCCAATAACCACCTCAAATACCTATAAAATATGACTCTAAACAAATTTTAGAGCTACAGAACCCACAAAGTGACAGAGAGAAACAAATCTCCTGCTGAAGACAACCCAGCAGGCAGACAGAAAGTGTTCCTCACCTGGGAGCAGAGCCCAGCCCCTCATGAGCCCAGAGTTTTAGTCCCATGAGCCCACAGTTTTAGCCCCAGGGCGGCCCAGACCAGACCCAGCTGGAGCATTCAGGACAGTGGATCACCACCAGCTATGGAGGTATCCAGAATTATCAACCCATACATGCTGAAGACAAAGTAAAAGGTCAGTGGAACTCTTCTGGATCTGTAGGGGATGGAGTATGGTCTGGCCTCTGCTCCTGGAGCTAGAAGTGGTGGAACTGGTGGCTCTGCAGCTGCCTCCACGTGGCTGCTTCAGAGTTCCTGGCCTGAAGATTTTAGGGGGGCCAAGTGACCATTCAGAAGCTAAGCACTCTTGCCTTGACCTACCTGGATCGGGATTGGGATCTTGGGTGGTCCTGGGCTGTGTGACCCAAAGTTGATGGGGACTGTAGAGACGGCAACCTCCTAACAACTCTGGTAGCTACAAAAACCCCAGCAAGTTGGGACAAAGCTCTCCCTTCTGGAAGCAGAGTTCTACTGGGGCAAAGAGCTCAAAAGTCAAGTAATTGACTGGCAACATGAGCAAACAAAGGAAGCAAAGCAAGCACAGCTACACAACTTTAGTTTCCTTTTTTGGGGACAAAAAGGATCAAAGCATGGAACAGGAGGAAGACAATACAGTCAGAACTCCTGCACCAAAGGCTTCCAAGAAAAATATAAACTGGTTACAGGCCATGGAGGAGTTCAAAGGATTTTGAAAATCAAGTAAGAGAAATGGGAAGAGAAATGAGAATGATGCAAGAAAATCATAAAAAGAGAGTCAACAACCTGACTGAAGAAAATAACACCTTAAAAAATAGACTAACTCTAATGGCAAAAGAGGCCCAAAAAGTCAATAAGGATAAGAGTGCCTTAAGAAGCCAAATTTGCCATATGGAAAAAAAATTTCAAAAGCTCACTAAAGAGAATAATTCCTTCAGAATTAGATTGGAGCAAATGGAAGCTAATGACTTTATGAGAAATCAAGATACTATTAAACAGATCCAAACAAATTAAAAAATAGAAGGCAATGTGAAATATCTCATTTGGAAAACCATTGACCTGGAAAATAGATCCAGGAGAGATAATTTAGAAAGTACTGGACTATCGGAAAGCCATGATCCAAAAAAGATCCTAGAAATCATCTTTCCAGAAATTCTCAAGGAAAATTGCCCTGATATTTTAGAACCAGAGGGCAAAATAGAACTTGAAAGAATTCGGCAATCACCTCTTGAAAAAATTTCCAAACAGAAAACTCTTAGGTATATTATAGCCAGTTTCCAGAGTTCCCTGGCCAAGGAGAAAATATTATAAGCAGCCAAGGAGAATGAATTTGAATATTGTGGAAACACAAGCAAGATAATACAAGATCTAGCAGCTTCTAAATTAAGTGATCAAAGGGCTTGGAATATGATATTCTGGAGTTAGGATTAAAACCAAGAATCACCTACCCAGCAAAACCGAGTATAATGTTTCAGGGGAAAATATGGACTTTCAAGCATTCTTGATGAAAAAAACAGAACTGAAGATACAATTTGAAATTCAAATACAAGAAGCATGAGAAGGTAAACAGGGAAAAGAAATCATAAGGAACTTATCAAAGTTGGACTATTTACATGCCAACATGGAAAAACAATAATTGTAACTTATGAAACTTTTCTCGGTATTAGGAAAGGTGAAGGGAATATAAATGTATATATGTATGTATGTATGTATACATACATACATATATGCCTATATAGGAGGGTGTATATGTGTATGAATACCTATGTGAGTGTGTGTATATATGTGTACAGGTATACACAGACAGAGGGCACAGGATCAATTGAATAGG
>CM053586.1:172342718-172371208 GCA_028646515.1 Pseudochirops corinnae
GGAAATAAGATATACAGGCACTGGGGTATGGAGATCCATTTTGCCCTACCAGAAAGTCAAAGGGGGAATGGGGGAGGATATAGGAGAGAGCAGATTTGGGGAGGGGGTAGTGGGATCACTGTTTTGGGGTGGTGGGTAGGGGAAAGATGGGGAGAAAATTTGTAACTCAAAATCTTGTGGAAATGAATGATGTAAACTAAAAATAAATGCAAAAGTTAATTTAAGAAAAAATAAGAAGTTAAAGAGGTGAATAGAATTTTTGAAAAATGATATATGATAGACCTCTGGAGAATATTGAATAAGAACAGAAAAGTTAATACTTAGTTCTCAGCAATGCAAATAACAAAAATCGACTGTATGTCGGGAGGGAAACCCTTACAAATGCAGAAAAGCAGAAATATTGCATTCATCTTTTTTCTATTCATAATATAATATAAACAATATTCAAGAAAGAGCCTTTGAGGCCTAGGTTAAAAATTAGCTGGAAACTGTAAAACCTAATCCTAAGGAATGTGATGATCAAAGAAAAAATCACGGAAAGATAATTAATGATTTCGTTAAGGATAATGATAACAATGAGATAACATGCCAAAATTTGGGAGATTCAGGCAAGAAGTACTTAGAGGAAATTTTATATCACTAAACCCTTCAGCAACAAAAGAGAGAAAGAATAGATCAGTGGATCGGTCCACTAAAAAACACAGCTAAAAAACCCTAGAATACCAACAAATTACTCCCTCCTTCAAATTAGACATCATTATAAAAATCCTGAAAATCAAAGAGAGGAATAACACAATTTAAAGTTAAAGGAAAATCATTGAATTAATAAAACTAAGAGATTTTGTTTTAAAAAAACCAACAAAATAGATGAATTATTAGATAATATGATTTTTTAAAAAAAGAAGAAAACTAAATCATCAGTGGAAAAATGAAAAGGGGAATTAACAAGCAATGAAAAAAGAAGTAAAAGCAATATTAGAAGCTAATTTACCCAACTACATGCTAATAAAAATTACATGAATGAAATGAATATTTACAAAAATATAACTTATCCAAATTAATATAGGTAGAAAATAGAATGCTTTAATAACTCAATCTTAGAAAAGGAAATTGAACATGCCATAAATAAACTTCTAAAGGAAAAAAACCTAGAATCAAATGCATTTACATGTAAATTCTAATAATAATTTTAAAAATAATTTCAGTGCCATATAAATTGTTCAAAAAAATGAAGATAGGATTCTACTAAAATCCTTTTATGATATAAATATGGTCTTGATACCTAGACCAGGGAGAACCAAAGAAAGAAAACTATAGACCAGTGGTTCTCAACCTGTGGGTTATGTTCAATTTATAACAATGAAAATACATCCTGCGTATCAGATATTCACATTACGATTCATAATAGTAGCAAAATTACAGTTATGAAGTAGCAACAAAAATAATTTTATGCTTGGGGGTCACCACAACATGAGGAGCTATATTAAATGGTCATGGCATTAGGAAGGTTGAGAACCACTGCTATAGACCATTCATCAGAAAAATGAATATCAACACAAAAAATTCAAATAAAACATTAGCAAAACGTTTACAGCAATACATCACAAATATCATATCCTATGAGAAGGCAGAATTTATACCAGGAATACAAGACCGGTTCAATATAAGGAAAACTACAATTATAATTAAACATATCAATAACAAACCCAACAAAAATCACATGGTTTTTCAATAGATGAAGGAAAAACCTTTTACAAAATGCAATGTCTATTACTATTTTTAAAAACCCACTAGAAAACATAGGAATAATTACAGCTTTCCTTAAAATGAGAATTTAACTTCTCTTAGTCTTAGTTCCACATCTATAAAATAAGGAGGCTAAACTATATGACCTTTATGGTTCCTTCCAGCTCTAAATACAAGACCCTATGTCCAAAACAGATCGCATTATCTTTACCATAAACCCTACCCACTTCTGTATTTCTGGTGAAGGTCAATGCCATCAGCCTTCCAGTAACTCAGGTTCATGATCCCAAATTATCCACCGCTCTTCACTCTCCTATCTAGTCTAGCCAAGTCTTGTCGACTCTGCCTCCATCTCTCCCAGCCACTCCTTTCATTTCTATGATCACCTGGTTAAGGTTCTCAGTGGCCAGCTCTAAGACTATTGTAATATGCTCCTATTTGCTTTCCCTGGCTTTAGTCTCTATCCTTTCCAGTTCATTCACCTGACTAAATAACCAACAAAATGATATTTCTAAAGCTTTGCTCTGACCAATTTACTTTGCTGCTCAAGAAGTATAGAGGCCTCTGTTTGACATTTCGAACCCTTCACACTCTGGCTCCAGTTTAGTTTTCCAGACTTAATACACTTTATCCCTCTTCATACATCATCTTGTAAGTAAATTGGCTTACTTGCTATTCCTTATAAACAGTATTCCATGTACTGTCTTTCTGACTTTGCCCAGACTGATACTTTGCCTGTAACACATGACCTCCTCACCAACATGCCTTACAATTCTAGCTTCCTTCAAAACTCAGTTCAGGTAATCTGGTCTATATGAAGCCTTCACAGATACCCCCAAACTGCTAGTATCCCCCAAATTACATTGATTTATTTCAGTATGTAGTTATATGTATACATGTTATTTTCCCCAAGAAAATGGAAACTCTTTGAGGGCAGGAACTGAGTTTTTTTTCTGTGTATATCCTCAGAACCTAATATATTGCTTAGCACATAGGTGGCCTTTAATATTTGTTTTGTGACTGATTATCTTTTCAGCTGAATCACAAGTCTTTTGAGGGCATGGACTATGTTTCGTATTTCTTTTATATCCCCACCACCTAGCACTAGTGTTGAACACAAAGTAGGCATTCACTAAATGGCTGATATGAAATGACCAGAGATTTCGTCATTACTTTGATTCTGCCAAACGCCTCATTCAGTAGTTCTATATGCACATTTGCATAACATGTGTGTTTAAATTCACATTAATCTACCTAAGTGGGACCATATGTTCTCACGCATTTAAAATATGTCTTTGTTACAATTCTGCCTTTAAAAAGACAATGAGGAGTATACACATAAGGAAAAAAAGAATCATCTCCTACTTGGGCAGACACACAGCACATTCAGATTGAAATGCAAGTAGGTATCTATATACAAATGATATGTTCTAAAGTGTCTAAAATGTTGCTTTTAAGAAAATAGCAATGCCCACTCCATGCAGGAAATAGTTCTAAAAAGTCAGAAGACTGTGAATATGAACTTATAAAACATAGTCCAATATTTTAATTGCAGACCCTACTTAACCTTCTCAAGACTTATAATTTAGTTTGATATAAAAATCGGATGTTTGCATTCCAGTGGGATGAATGCTCAATTCCCATATTTGTTAAGGGTCCACCTTCCAATGTATTAGACTAGAAGTTGAAGACTGCTGTTGGGTTTAGTTTTGACATTATTACATTTATATCAATTGTTGATTTGACTTTCATTATAGTACTGTAGAATTTATTGTAGTGGGAATATAACAGTCAGACAAACCCCATATTTAAGTTCTGCAAATAACTTGACAGTCACTTCCAAGGCACCTCAACTCAGGTTCTAAATCTGAACTTGTGGTTTTGCATGCAGTTATTTGCCGGCTCATGTTTGCATGCAAAATCACATGCTGCCATGGTTTGGGCATTGTTTGTTGTGGCTACAAGTAATGGGTCAAATTTTCAGCCTATTTAACTTCATGTTCTGTCTCTTTATCGCCAAAATTTTGCTAATCGTCTGGTTTTATCTACACTGTACATCAATCATTTCCATTTAAAGCATATGGAATTTGGGATTGGAAAAATATCCTGAAGTTTCTGTTAGATTTACATTCAGATTCATAAATGTCTACATTTTTTTTGGCAAGGTGTTGTCTTACAGATGTAGATCCAAATCTATTTTCCCATCTATAACACAAAATTCAGATGCATGTTGTCTATAGAAATAAAAGATTATGCTGTTGATCTACTGTGAATGCACTGTGTACTTTGAGTTGTCTTCTGAGTAATGAAATAGGTTAGTGTATTATTAAAATGATTGACCAGTAATTAGAATGACAATAATATCTAACATTTATATGGCATCTATTATATACCAGAGATTGTGTTAAGCACTTTATAAATGTTAACTGTCTTGAGTATTAGAGTATGTGTAGTCTGTGGTCACGTAGAGTGGTAGAATTGTTTCATAGCTGGAGCTATAGATTTGAATTTAAGACCTGCATCCAAATTTTAGCCTAGACATTTAGTAGCTGTAGAACTCTGGTAAGTCATTTAGAATCTCTGTGCTGATCCTCTGAATTCCATCATCTGTTAGGTAGAGATAGTAATAGCATCTGTCTTACCAGACTGATGTGAAGATAAAATGAAAAAGACTGCAAAGTGCTTTGTAATCCTTAAAGTGTTATATAGAGGGCAGATATTATAATTATTATTATTATTGCTATTATTAATTCACATAAGCATCCAGTCCTTGGCTGTGGATTCATTGGCATCCTTCTCCTACCATCTCATCTGACTTATCATATCTGATACTCCATTCAATATATCAAAGGTACTAGAAGAGACAAGCTTGAGACTTTCAGGAAAATTTGTTTTCACCTTCTCAATTGTTCAAAAATGTTGTTGTTGTTGTTTTAAAATTTTTTTCTCTTCTAATGGACTTTTTGGAACTCTCCTCTGATAGACTCCTATGAACCAGGCTTCCACACGTTCACACTGCATTTTCACGGTTCATATCTCAAGCAAGGAGCCAGGTTCTGCAACTGTCCGTTGTGCCAAACTCCATTTGGTTGACCTGGCTGGTTCAGAGCGGGTTTCAAAGACTGGAGTTGGAGGCCAGCTTCTGACTGAAGCCAAATATATCAACCTTTCACTCCACTACTTAGAACAGGTAATGTTGACAGCGTGAACACATAGTTCTTGCTTTAGCTTGAAGTTGTTTGTTAAACACAAATATTGTCAACAAATTCTCACTATCTTTTTTTTTTTTTTTTTTAGCAAATGCACATTATACTAATTCCTTTTACATCAGACTTTATTAGAGTATCTCTGGAATTATAAAATAGAACTGACCAAATGGTACTTTTCTGAACTGCTAGTGGTTTCTTGGATTTGGAATGGCTGCATACAGTTCCCTTCAGCATTCTTGCTCTTCTGTACTTCCCTGCAAACCACCTGCCATCCCCCACATCCTCTTTAGTTATCCATTCATCTAACATATGTTTATTTAGTGTTCACTTTGTTCAAGGTACAGCACTAGGTACCATAAGAAATTCAAAGGAGAATAAAACATAATCCTCACCCTAATGGATGTGTAGGCTAGTAGGGGAGATATGGCATGTTTATAAATAACTGTAATACAAGGCATAATGTGAAAGCGTAAGAGAAATACAGCTGCTATGGTATTTTAGAAATTACTTCTAACTGAAGAGGTAATAATAGCTCATATTTTATGATACTTTAGTAATAATAATAATAATATCTAATATTTATCTGATGATTTACTATGTGCCAGGCACTGTGCTAAGTGCTTTACAATTATTATCTCATTTGATCCTTACAACAACCCTGGCAGGTAGGTGCTATTATTATCTCCATTTTACAGATGAGGACACTGAGGTAAACAGAAATTAAATGACTTAACTCAGGACCACAGAGCTAGTTATGTGTATGAGGCCAGATTTAAACTTAGGTCCAACAATTTAATACACTGGGCCCCCTACCTACCTCATGTTTGTATTTTTTTCGTAACAACCCTTTAGGGACAGACAATGCAAAGATTATTCCCTGAACTATCTTATAATTAAGAATAATGAAGCTCAGAGAGTCAAAATGATTTGCCCAGTTTTGTGACATTTGAGTAAAAAAAAAAATATTAACTCTCTTTTACAATGGGCCTTGAAGGATGGATAGAATTAGAGTGGAGGTGTTTTTCTAAGCACATCATATGCATGTTCGGGTGATTGCCCAATCAGCTAGTCTGCCTGAGCCATTCAAATGAATATCAAGCATAGGAAAGACAAACAAACCTCAAACCCTTTTGCAATCAAGGTCACATCTCTCCCAGTGACCCGTTTCATTGTTGTGGCTCTGAAATGCAAATCTAATAAATACAAAGCTCAGAATGGCACATCTCCCAGAATTAATAAAGTTTTGTTGTTGTTGTTGTTGTGATACTATCAAAATAAATTATTTTATAGGAACTAAGAAGCAACATGTTGATGGGTTCCAAACAAACAGAAAGCACAATAAACTTAAGTCTTAGGAACATAAATTTGACAGCACTGTGTAGAATAAATTGGCATGATGTTAAATTTGAGGTACTGGCAGGTTTTTGAGACAGAAATGTCTAGGCAGTAATTGAAATTGCTTTTTTAGAACTGAAAGGGATATGGACCTGTTGATAAAGATTTTGAATCATCTGCATAAATGTGATCATTGAAACCATGGAAACAGATGAAATCAATAAGTGACAAAATACAGAAAAAACGGAACCTAGGAAATGCCAGCATTGATGATGTGGGAAGAAGAAGAATGAATAGTAGAAGAAAAAAGAAAAAGTATCAGTGAATCAAATAGATTAGAGAACCAAGAAGAATATAATGATAATGAAAATAAGAAGAAGAACTTTCACTTATATAATCCTTTAAAGTTTGTAAAGCACTTTACAAATATTATCCCATTTGATTCTCATAAGTCTTGGAATTAAGCATTATTATTATTTCCCGTTTTATAGATGAGAAAACTGACACAGAGGTTAATTGATTTGCCCAAAGTATCATAGATAGTAAGTGTCTGAAACTGGATTTGAATTCAGGTCTTCTTGACTCCATATCTAGCACCCTATCCCCTGTACCACCTAGCTGCCTTGTGCCTAATATGATACAGAAGCTCAGAGAGGAAAGAGTTTCAAGAAGAAGTGTTGGTCAGTAGTCTTAAATGCGACAGAGAGGTCAAGGGGGATGAGAACTGAGAAGAGGCCATTGGACTCAGCAATTAGGAAGTCATCAGTGCTCTTTGTGAAATGCAGTTTCAGTGGAGTGGTGGGAGTAGAAACCAAAGTGCAGAGGGCTGAAGAATGAATTAATGCTGGAATAGAGACAGAGATCACCCACGACTCTGTCAAAAAGTTTAGCAATGAAGGAGAGTGGGGACAGAGGCCATTAGCTGGGGGGGTGGTGAGGGTAGCAAAATTAGGGGAAGGATCTTTTGGAGTAGAGAAAACATGAGTATGTTTGTCGGGAAAAGAGGAAGAAACTGAAAATGCAACAGAAGAGATGATTGAGGGAGAGGACCTTTCCCTATCTAACCAAAGTATCATACTGTACTTTCATTTCTTAATTTGACTTACAACAAAAGAATGCACTCATCTCATATCATCACATCCAAATTTTTGTTATTCAGTCATTTCAGTTGTGTCTTCATGACTCTATTTGGGGTTTTCTTAGCAAAGACACTGATGCGGTTTTCCATTTCCTTCTCCAGCTCATTTTACAGATTAGGAAACTGAAGCAAACAGAGCAACTTGCCCAGGGTCACACAACTAGTAAGTGTCTAAGGCCAGTTTTGAACTCATTTCTTCCTGACTCCAGGCCACTGTGTTCTAGCTGCCCTCGTGCCACCTAGATGCTTATCTAAGCAGATGTTCCCAAATAATTTAAAAGTCGATATTCAGAGCTTGATTACTTTCTGAGCCTGAAGGAGATGAAACACATGAGAGTGGATCTACAGAGTCTGTTAGCAAAGTATAAGGGCTTAGATGTCATCAGGGTAAAGGATATAAGGAAACTCAACCCTTTCACTGCCTTATAAATCCTTTTGAGGTTAAGGTAGTGAATGGGAGCTGTCCTGGTGCCAAACTTCTTGAAAAGGAGAGATGAACTGAGAAAGTAGAATGAATGAACTATAGGAGGAAGTGTGATCCAAACATGGGCATGCAGCTTAATCCTAATGAAGTCCTGGAGCCAGATCCCAGAAACAAAGTACCCAAGCAGTCCAGAATGGCATGGGACTAATGAGAGTTTAGAATTTTAGATGCCACGTAGGACTCTTGAGCTACTCCTGGCTCAGTTTTGACATCAAAACATTACAGTCTTGACACTCACTAGAGCTTCTTTGGAACATGTATGAAGGATGGTATGGTGGAAGGAGCCCTTATCTTGTGTTAAGAAGAGAGAAGGGTTGAATCTTGCTTCTGGCACTTAACTAGTTGTGGGACCACTGGCAGTTCTGTTAATTGAGCTCCGCTGAGCTGTAAAGTGAAGATCATAATGCACAGAGTACCTGCTTTACAGAGTTATTGTGAGAATCAAATGAAATAAAAATGCAGCATTTTGTAAAACTTGAAATATCAAATAAATGTCAATTGTTATTATTACTAATTTTCAGTGGTGACTCTTGCCTTTATAATATGCCCAATAATCATTTTTTCCATGCAAAATTATGGTTATTGGTTAACAAAGACTCCTTGAGACAGATTTCCAACCAACTACAGTTGCCCAAGAGAAACTATTTCTTTTCCCAAGAGAAGATCAGGGAAGCTTTTTTGTTCTTGGTTTTCCATTTCTCTCCTTTTCAATGGGGTGTGCACAAACTAACATCAAACTTTCCCACCCCTCTTCCCCTTCTCTCTCCTTTCCACATACATATGTACACACTCACACACATACCTTATCATTCAAAGATGCTAATGACATTAGCTTCATGTGATAGAGACCTCAGCTGCAGCACTTGCCAACTCTCCTTAAAATCTGTTTGCAAACCTTTGGGGTTCTATTTCTGTACTATTAGAAAGCACAGCCCTTCATCTACAAGATTTCTTCATCTCTCCAGTCGAACACCAAGAAGGACACATGCTTACATGACTACTCACACGTGCTGTGTCACATGTACTCAGGTGTTATTAACTCTCAGTCATTTGCATGTACCTTGTCCCTTTGCTAGATGATGCACCCTCAGGACTCTGATCCCATTAGTGCAGGTAATCAATTAATAAGCATTTGGGATGCATTTACAATGTGCCAGACCTTGTGCTAAGCTGGGGATGCAGTGAGAATGAGCAAGTTGTAAGTAAGGCAGGTAGTAGATATTATTTATTTTTGTATCTCCCTCTACTCCCTAGCAAAATGCTGCATACATTGTTGGTGCTTGAGGATTTTTTGTCAGATTTTCTTGGTTGTTGACAATTGCCTATGCAACTATATAAAAGCTAATAGGAAAGACTGTGTAAAAGGCAAGAAGTGATGGGAGAGCGAATGAGAAAGATTCACATAAGAAAGATAAAAAGCTAGGAAGAAAATAGCAGGTGTGTAAAAGCAGGTGTGGGGAAGACTAGACATGGGTGCTAGCAAATACATAGAAGAGATGATGAGGAATTGATGGGGAGAGTGTGGGGAAGGGCAAGAGAGCTAGTTTCATTTTTAAAAAGTGAATAATTAATCATGGAATTCAGTAATCATGGACAAGGACTCATTCTGAATGTCACTTTAGCTGATAACATTTTTATGACTTATAAATCTGGGAATCTCTTACAGCATGCTCTTGCAGCCCTCCCTAATCCTTAGTTTAGCTCCTTATATTAGTTATAGGCTCAGTTTCCCATTCATATGAAACAGACATAGGGAGAAATACACTATTAAGGCATTTCTGTTGTTGTATTGGTTCTATACAGAATGTAATTGTCCTATTAATTATGTGTATGAGACCTCACACCTACATAAAGGAGGATAGTCCTTTTGAGAGTTGAGGGCACCCTATTGTGTTTGTAAGAAAATAGCATTCTGTTTGCCAGAATCTTGTTGGTTTTGGAGTTCTCCTTATGAATACATTGCTTTTTCCAAGTTTCCTTAAAAACACTTTTAAGTCATAATATCAGGGTACATTTTGGCCCCTGAAATTGAAAGTCAATGAGAGAAAAAGAAATGAAGAAATGCATACTTGTTCTAACTGTGAACCTCATAGGGTGCCCCTGGTGTGACCTGTGTGACTCCATCAGCACAAACATCAAGTGAGAAACCACTGTGAAAATGAAAGTTTTTACTCCCTAGCTCTATAGAAATCAGAAGTTAGGGTAGATCTCAGCCATTTATTCCACATGTGGGACTTTTTTTTAAAAGAGTAAGAGTTTAAGTTTCTACTTGGATTCCATTGGATGTGTAATGCGTGGGAGAAAAATTAATGCTGTTAGTGCCAATTAACCACTCCTAATCTTTGTCCGTTTTCAGAGGATAACTTTCCATACCCTTGTGAGCTTTTAGATTTTAAAAAACCATTAAATAAGAAAGTTATCAATTTCACACAGAGTTTTGAGAAATTTCAAGCATAGTATGAGGTTTCATTCTGTCTCGAGGTTAAACTGAGTTAAACTAAATTCAGCAAACATTTATTAATTCCCTACTGTGTACAGTACACTGGGCATAGAAAGAAGTGTATGACATAATTATTATCCTCAAGTAGTTCATCATTAAGTAAGTTCAGGGTGTTTCTTCATGTTTATAAATGTAAGCATCAAAAAAGGGTGAAATTTGAAAAGAATTCCTTGTTTACTACAGTTACCTCCTACCCATCCCTAAACCCCACTATCTAAAGGTAGTCTGTTTTTTCTTCAACTTAGGAAGGCTTTGTAGAAATGAAATCAGCCCTCCCCCCACACACAGAGAGTATATTTATTTTTTGACTACTCCAAAGATTTCGGTCTGCTCAATGAGGAGTTGGGGGAAGAATGTAAGGGTTTTGTGTGGCATCCTTCTGGACCATCTTTGACTTAACTTAACCTCTAAGGTCAGACCCAGAACTAACTGTTTTGGATGGAAGATTGTTTAAGATTGAACTAGATTTATAAACCCATGCACCTGAGCTGAATCTTGAATCTGACCAATCTTTTGAGATGAGGAAGGAAAATTTGAAAATCTGAGCTTTTGCTTTTCACATTTTTTTCTTGAGAAAAATCGACTATCTACCTGCTAATCTGTAGGAATATGTTTAAAGTACGGGGCACAAATCTATACAGAGTCGGCTCCTTACTGCCTATGTGACAATAGGCAAGTCACTGAGCCTCCTTGTCTGTCAAATGAGGGGTTTGAAGTAAATGATAGTTCTAAGGTCCTTTCTAGCTTTAAATCCCATATTCCTAATAGGTGTTGTGCCAACTTTAACTATCAACATATCATTATTATATATTGCTTTATGTGAAGAAGAAATAATTGTCCAAATTTGAAGCCAGTAAGTGTCAGTTTCTCACAGCTGATTTTAACTAATTTTCCAGTTGAGAGAGAAAAGTCTCTATATTATAGTATTATCATGTACCCACAGGATTAAAAATGCCCTGAGATATGCAAGTACTCAAAGAAACTAGTGTAATGCTTTGTCTCTAGGACACATTCAGTGATTGCTTGTTGAATGCGTGATGGAACGAATGTTAAAGTTCATAGTTCCTGATTTCCCTAAGCCAATCCTTTGCTTCATGCCACCATTATTCCCTCTACAACCCTTCCTCTTTAAGGGAGTTGAAATCAAATCCACATTAACCTTACTTCTAAAAGGTGCATTAATGAATGATCTTAGTGTTCCATTCACCATCCCTGTGACTTTCCAGGCCAAAACACTATACTAAGCATGGAAGATACAAAAGAAAGCCAACATAGAGTCTATGCCCTCAGAGAAGTGATATTCTAATGGGATGGAGTGGGATCCTTCTTTCACTACATATTTCAATTCCTGTGATGATAATAATGCATCTTACATGCCCTTCAGAGGCAACCAGGTGGCCCTGGTAGTGTAGAAAGTGTAGAAAGTGCTGAGTTGGAGTCAAGAATACCTGAGTTCAAATCCAGCCTTACATACTCACAAACTATCTCACCTTAGGCAAATCACTTAATTTCTGTTTACTGCAAAATTGGGATAAAGATAGGCACCAACCTTCCCAGGGCTGTTGTAGTGATCAAATGAGATCATAGGCCCATCGCAGGTTCTGTGTAAATACTATTATTATTATAAAACAACCTATTGTATCTACATAGATACTTCAATGGTCTGTGATTTCATCCTCACAAATGGTCTTTTTACTAGTACAGATTGTAATCCACAGCAGATTATTTCATGTGTTGCTATGGCCAAAAATAATTTGCTATATGGTGACTAGCCCTCTGGTAATGAACTTGAGACTGGTCCCGGGACAATAGGCTTAAAATCCATACCAGGACTGTACTCAATATTTTTCCAGTTTAGTTAGGACTGATAGAGCTTGGGACTTATTGGCGTAATATTTAAGAACCCAGAGTCAGCTCTACATCACATGAGCATCTGATTTGGGCTATAGGGGAGGATACATATGTCTACACTTCCTTTTACGCAAAGTGATATGCTAGATTCTCTGTGCTGTGTTTACATTGTTTCACAGAAGAAACTGATCCTTTGTTATTGACATATTTTTGTTGTTATCTTAACGAACAGCACACATAAGAAATTATGTTAAGTGATTGCTTTTGTTGTTGTAGTGGATACATTAATTTTTTGTACATTCTATGAGATTGTAGGTCAGTTTGTTTCAATAATTTGTTTATTATAGCTAACGTAATGCCAATGCTGTTCTACTTCATCACAGGTTATAACTGCCCTTGCAGAGAAACACCGATCCCACATTCCCTATAGGAATTCCATGATGACCAACGTACTGAGGGACAGCTTGGGAGGAAATTGCATGACAACCATGATTGCTACGCTGTCATTAGAAAAAAGAAATATCGATGTATGTTGCCTGTTTCTATCAGCAGTCTCAGGCTTGGTTTACATTGTTAGCAAGGAGAGTGGGTCTGAGAAGTCATGGTTGGATTTCTGCCTTTTCTGTGGGGTTGGGATCTGCCTACCTGCTAAATGTCCTGAAAAATTAGTCTCCCTTGATTATTTCTATACATCCTAGTCACCCTCCTAGAGAATTATAATCATTTATTATGTATTCATTTTGAGAAATATCCTTTTTACTCAGCTTCCCAAATTTCTAGAAGATAACTACTAGATTAATTCATATATTCAGTGAACCAAGAGAGTTCCTCTCTTATCAGGTCCCATCTGCCTTCAGCCTTGATTATTGAGACTCCAGGTAGTTAAAGCCACTGCTGCTGAGTGGTCTGGCCCACAGAGATTGCCTCTGCACCTAGGATTTCCTGGTAGTGACCAACAGGTTATTCACTTATTGCACCAGTCTCTGTTCAGTTTGGTCTGCATGAGGTGATATAGGCAGTCTCCAACACTTGGAAGCCTGTAAAACTAGGAGGTTTCTGACCAGGGTGAGGGCCTAGTAGAATGCATTCCAGTAATTCATACTTGCATAGCATGTACTTGAAGGTTTACCTGTCCTCGTAGCAATCCTGTTAAGTAAACAGTCTAAGGACTGTTAATCCTATTTTATGGCTCCAACATTTCAGAGCCAGGACTTGACCCTCATCCCTCTTGACTCTCATTCCTCAGACATAGTTTCTTCTGAATCCTGGTGACAGCTTGTACATCTAATCTAAGATAAAGTAGAGAGATGTGCTGCTTTTGCAATATTTTCCCCAGTGCATTTGGAAATTTTACAGTTGACTAATTATAACTTGTATGAAGTTGGTTGAAAAGATCATTAGGAAGATAGTGGCTCTTTAATCACTTCTAATGCAGCAGATCAGGAGGGATTCCAATTTTAGTAACCACTTGCAATAACAGAATCTCCTCCATTCAGTGTGCAATGATTATTTTATTAAACCAAAATGAAAACAGTCATTATGAAGGATAATCTAGAACAGTGGTCTTCATGGTGGGTATAGTTGCATCCAGGGGGGCATGGCCTGACCCCACAGGGTGTCCAAGGGTGGAAATTTAAGGGATGACCACCCTCAGCAATATAGCTAAGCATAGCAACTGTCTTTAATCTTACCCATCTTTTTCCTGCTAAAACAGAGGTCAACAAACTATTTCCTCGGGATCAAATACTGCCCTCTGCCTGTTTTTGTAGGGCCAGCCACCTAAGAATGTTTTTTTTAGGTCTAAAATAGAATAAAACTTATTTAAAATGTAAAAATCATTGTTAGTTGGGGACTATACAAAAGCAGACAAGCAAACTAGATTTGAGCAGCAGGCTGGATTTATCCGTGTGTAGTATGCTGACCTCTACCCTAAACTCTCCCACACTTCCCCTGCCCTTTTAGATCTCCCAGTCTTCCTCTTTCTGAGATGGTCCTTTGCATTTTGAGTTACGTGGAGTGACATCACACAGGATAAGATGCACAGGCATGAATGAATTGCAATAGAACACAGATCTAATTATATCCTCTTCCTCCTCCCCCCACTCCTCCAAAAAACTGAACCATTTTCCAGATTTCTCTCTTATTGTCAAGGCACCACCATATTTCCAGTCACTTAATTTCATATCCTCTGAATTGTATTTGAGCCCACCTTGTCATTCACTGGATGTATCAGATAGATTACCAAATCCCTTCATTTCTGCTTCCCCATCTCTTGCATCTGTGAGGAAGCTATGGCATAGTGAAGACCTGCCCCCAGAGCCCAGAGAATCCAGGTTTAGGCCTTGCCTCATATTCATATAATGCTGGTTATGAGACCCCATTGTTTGAGGCAACTCTATAAGACTGTAAGTTGTATATTCTCTTACCATCTCTAAGACTACAAGCTACATATTCTCTTATAGTATCTAAGACCATAAGAAAAAGTGCCCACCTGCACTGATAGAAGTAGTTTCTTCATCTGATAGTTCTATTTACCAATGAAATTACAGGGCCAGTTCTTATACCACCTCTCACATCAGTCCCCCTCCCCCTCATTCAGGCACCATGAAGATCTTCACTACCTGATCAGTGGCCCCGCCTTAAGCCTCTCTTCTTTCCAGTTTTACCTCACATTGCTGAAAAACTGTTTTTTCTAGTGTTAGGTCTGACCATGTCACTTCCTTACTCAATAAACTCCAATGGTTCCCTATGGATTGTAGGATAAATTTATTTCATCTTTTTTAGTTTTGTGTAAGTTTCATGGTGTACATAATTTTAGACCAAAAGCTCATAGTATAATTTATAAATGAGTTTTAAAAAATTACATTTTGGGTGTTTGTGACCAAAGTTGTTGGTTCCCCCTCACAGTGATCAAAATATTAAGAGACAGTATACTGCTCTAGATCAAGGACCTTGTGCAGATGAATATATTAGTTTTGTCTCCTCATGGTCCATTCAGTCACATTTTGGGTATATGTTTTAAGCTATTTGCAAAAATTAAGTTTGAATAAGAGAGAAAATCCTCATCAATGATGACATTTTTAAAAGATATGTTCTTTCTCTAGGAATCTATATCAACTTGCAGATTTGCCCAGCGAGTGGCCCTCATAAAGAATGAAGCTGTTCTCAATGAAGAGATTGACCCTAGACTGGTAAGATCTTTTAGTTGATTTTCTTTAGGGCAGTGGTTCTCAACCTGCAACCCTTTAATACTCATAAGTGGGCGTATCTGCATGTGGGTGGACTTTCCTGGAGACAGATAGAGGAGCAGTCTCAGTTCCTAAGACCATCGGAAATATGTGTTTTCCGATGGTCTTAGGTGACCCCTGTGACCCCTGTGAAACTTTGGTTGTTCGATCCCCCAAAGGGGTCGCGACCCACAGGTTGAAGACCACGGCTTTAGGGAAAAAAGATAAAGCTGGACAGATTGCTGCTGCTTTTCCTGATGAATCATTCCTCATAGCTATGTTTATTTGCAGCTCAGTCTTTTTTAGAAACATCATCTACTTTAACCTTGTGGGGATAATTATAATTAACTTCCTTTTATAAAAGCTCATTAAAGTCATGGGAAATCCTAATGGTCATTACTAAAGAGAATCACACTTTACATAGTTCTCCTGTTATTTATCATAGGAAATATTTTAGGGGGTAAAAGGCTTGCTTTAGGAATAGTTTTTAGGAATCAATGGTTGGTGGCTTCTTGTGATATGATAAATCTTGAGTTTTAAAAGCCTTTTTCTTAAAAAAAAAAAAAAAAAAAAAAGAAGTGCATATGCTGATACGGAAGTTATCCTCTGTCCTTAAAGGCAGTTTGAGCAGGACATGTGTTCTGGTTGGGCCTAGTGAAGCAACATGACCTATCTATATATCTCACTTAATTTTCTGTTTTATGCATTTGGAGAGTGTTCTATAAAATGTCACTAAATTTATTACTGTATCAAAGATTCATTTTTTTATCTTGCACCAAATGACCAAACTTTAGATGGCAACACTTTTCTTCTGCAAACCATCTTCTCCGGTATTACCTTACTACTTCATTTTCTTTGGAATAAGGTGGATCCTTTAAATCATACATACACCACAAGCAGTGAGATCTCTCAAATTAAGATTGTTGTAGATTAAATCATCCTAAAAATCCAAACTAAACCAATCCAGTGGTGAGTCCTTCCTGATTTAAGCTGGTTATCAGATATCAAATATGTAGTTTATACTTGAAACCCTGACAACATTGCAACATCTTCAAGAGAATGTTCTCTCCTAGTTTTCATTGCCTTCAGGAACATAACCATAGCATTGTAGGTCATTGGAGTAGGACTTCAATGTCGAATAAACTTAAATATTTGCCCTAGGTCAATTTTCCTGATTTTGTAATTATCTTTTTATTACTAGTATTTTCTCATCTCCTAAAATTTTTCAATCAAAGGATGAGGGAAAATCCTCATGTAATCTTAGAATATTTTGATAGGGCTATAGCTTCCAAATCAAGGACAGTGACTGCATGTCCTGGTCAAACCATACCTGGAGTATCATGCTTGTTTTAAGAAGGTCTTTTAAGAAGAGAGTGACTAGGGCATGGGAAACCATGAAATATGTAGATTGGTTAAAAGACTTGTTAGTGTTTACTGGGAGAAGAGAAGGCTTTGAAGGATATTACACTTATTATTAGCTACCTGAAGTGTTGAGACAGAAAGTAAGGGGAAAAAATCGACTGAACCCGCTGACTAAAATCCTATCCTGATGTGTTATGCTGAAATGAACGTTTTCATCTGTTCTTGAAGGCAATGTGAACAGGATGTATGTTCTGGCCAGACCTGTTGAAATGAAAAGAATTCAAGTGTAGACCCAATGGTGACCTATATTTCTATTGATAGAGGATCATCAGCCTCTCTCTAAGTTAGAGAACTTTATCATTGGGTGGGCCACAGGTCAATAAAATTTTAGGTAACAACAAATTTTAAAAACCATCTGCTAAGGGACATTGTTTCAGGGGAGAGAGGACTAAAGCCATTAAAACCATAAATACTTCAGGTGTTCGTTCAATTGTTCAAGTTCTATGGTAAAACAAGTAAAAAAGGTCAAGTAAATATTATTAGTGTTATTATTACAAACACTGATACTACTAGCAAGCTGACATTTATTTAGTACTTGATTATTTACATGGACTTTTAGCACTACAAGTCTGTGAGATATATAGTACAAGTATTATCACTTTACAAGTAAGGAAAGACTCAGAGTGGTTAATTTGATTATAGTCTATCCATCTATTAAGTTACAGGCCAGGAACTATAAATAAAATCTCTAATCACACAAAGAGCCCCCAAGCATGTATTTTATATGCATGCGAGGATTTTTTAAAAAGCATGGTAAAATGTATAGCCTATATCAGATTGCATGCTGTCTTGGGAAGGGATGAGGAGAGAGAGAGGGAATATTTAGAACTCAAAATCTTATAAAAGTGAATGTTGAAAGTGAAAAATAAATGAACTTTTTTTTTAAAAAACAACATAGCAAAAGGTCAGTCTTGTATTATATATGAGATCATTTAGAACCTTCCTTCATTCATTTCTCACCCTTGGCACCTAAGGAGATACTGGGCAATGAATGTATAGTGAAGCAGGGCTAGAGTCAGACACTAGTCCCAACAGGTTACATTTGCAAGAACGAATCATGACTATCCCAGGACCTAAATCAGGGATAGCTGCAGTGCCATACAGGAAAGGGAATTGTTCACATCTCAACAATTATGAACATTGGTTTTGATTTTTGTATTTTATTTTGCTCACAGACATCTTACTGCTAATGGGTTTGACTCCTACCCTCTTAATAAAGAGTAAATATACAATGTTAAAGCAAATTTTATAGAACAGATAGAATTAATGAGCAAAATAATTTCTTCTCTATCCACTGACTACCATTTTTCACTGTTCATGCCTTCTAGGCAGTGTATAAAAAGGAAGAAAAATAAAAAGCCTACTTCATTTTCAAAATCATTTTACTTTAGTCTTGGGAAAAATTAGAGATAGTCTTTACTTAGAGTAGTATCCTTTGTTACCATGTTCAAAGTCTGAGACTCTGGGAAAGTTTAAATTTTTCACTCACTCTCTTGCTTTGCCATCTGTAGATTATTATACGTTTGAAAAAGGAAATCCAGGAACTGAAGGATGAACTGGCCACTGTCACTGGGGAGCAAAGAACAGAAGAGCTCACACAAGTAGAACTCGATAAGTAAGCTGTAGACTTTTCTTTCTTTCTGTTAAGTGAGAAAGTTAATGTTAATGTCTTTGTTGGCCTTAATGTTATAAATTCACCTCAAAGCACTGCTGTCTCTGGGGACAGTCTGAAAGTGCATTTAGGCGCCAGTTCACAATGCCAGCTTTCCATGAAAAGCTGGACGAGGCTGGCAGTGTTTTTGCCTCCTCAGCTTTGAGGAAGTAAAGAACAGATGACCTAGAGGATGAGAATATCCTTCTGATGCCAGCTGAAGAAAGGGGATTGTATAATAGTCATGCCACTTAGAAATAGACACACCAAACTTTTCTAAGCTGTGCAACTGAGATCTGAAAGGAATTAGAGAAATGTCCTTTGTATTAAACAGCATCTTGCTGTAGCTGGAACACTAATTTATCCCATGCCAAAGAAAGCTTTTCTTTTTAATAAATAGACCTACATGTTATAATTCAGATGCTTTTAACCATAATGAAAGCATGTATTCAGAGCTTACACCAGGACTGTGCCTTTCATATTCTTTAGGACTTGTAGCCTTACAGCAGATCAGTCATTCCAGGGAGCTCTTTTGCTCTCAAGCAATAGTAGTAGGCATTCTTGTTGTTGCTTTTGTTATAACTAAACATTTGTTGAGTACCAATACTGGACTAGTTTGTGGATGGCAATGGAGGTCTCTATTTCCTGGTAAGAAATAGAAATCTAACGGCCCAAGATTTCTCAAAAGGTGCACTGCAATTTTATTTGGCCTCCCCTTTGACAAAGTGGAACGTTGAATAAATATGACCAAGAAAGAAGGTCCTTCTTCTTCTTTTTTAAAAATGATTCCTTGAAAGCCCTTGGAAATGACTAGCAAAGCCTTTGGCAATCTCTAAGCAGAACTCCCATCACTCAAAATTCTAGTTTCCTTTGGGATTTCTAACTGTTTGGAGTTACTGCAAGCCATTCTTTACTTTTTTGTTACGGATGGTTACTTCATCCTCTTCACATTCCCCTCTCCTCCCAAGTAAAAGTTCTGAATGCCTTATAGTCAAGTAAGGTTGGTAACATTGCTGTATATCAATATATGAATGAAGATTCAAGAAACTAGGGGTCAGAATCATCATTCTCTAAACCAAGTCAATCAGTCAGCGTTTATTAAATGTCTGTCCTGCACTGTGCCAAGCATTAAGAATATAAACTCCATGAGGGATAGGACTGAGTTTTAACTAAATTTCCTGTTTCATCTAGTGCCTAGCATGGTGTTCTTCACATAAAATGGTCTCTTAATATATATTTACTGAACAAATGTTGAATGTTGTCAAATGAACCTGTGACAGTGTAGAGCAGTGGAAGGAAGGCTAGGTGTAGAGTCACAGGGTCTAGGCTTGAATCCTGATCTGTCACCTATTACCTGTGTGATCCTGAACTAGTCATAAGACTCTCTGGGTTTCAGTTCCTCATCTGTAAAATGAAGGGGATTGGATTCCATAATCTCCAAGGTTCCTTCAAGCTCTACATTTCTGATCCTAAAAATAAAACAAGTAATCTATTTTTGCTGGATTTCTCTTCAGAGAACTGAGAGTACAGATAAGGCCCTTTCTTTTTGAGTTATAGTCAACATGGTATTGCAAAACATTTTTTTCAATATATGTGCCTGCCTTTTGCCTAAAAGTAGAGAATTCAGACAAGAACTTGGAGATTTTTTGGCCAAAATCCATCCTGACACGGAGAGATCTCATCTAAGAGGCCTCAATTTCTAAAACAGGAACATTATTCCTCACCTTGCATTTTCTACTTTAACTGCAAGAGTTATAGCCAGTTTTATAATAGACACTCAATCCCTTAAACATTTCTTTATCTATTTAAATTTTTTATTGTTATATGTAAGGAACTATAACATTTGTAAAAAAAAAAAAAAGTTTGGCAATAAAAAATTTGTTTTTATCACAAATTTAGGTTCTAGCCATGAATTCCGTACATAGCATTTGGCTTAAGGGCAGGAATGAGTAAATGAGTACTCTTAGTACTAACCTGTTTTCCAGCCCTACTTAGTAAATGGTCAGAGTATATGATGGATCCCATTCACATTTTAGGATTTCAAGGCTAATCTAAATTCTAAAAGTAAGCTTAGAGCTAAGGGACTCGTGTTTGCCCAGGCCTGGGGAAGTATGTGCTGACAAGGACTCTCAGGAAATCTGGACAAGGCCAGAAGAGATCCAGAGACTTGGATCACAAGAGGCATGTCTTTGCAATGTTCGTGGAAATTAATAATATAAAACCCTTTTTCTATGAAATCTTTCATGAAAGCTATAAAGAAGAGAAACATAAGCTTTATCTTTTGTTGTTTTTTCCTTTCTCCTGTACACATACCCTAAGAGAATTAGCTAGGGAAATGCCCACAGAAGTGAAGACTGGCCAAAAAATGCCTGTTGTTATGGTGGTCGTTACTATTGTTATTACTACTAACTGGCAACCATCGTGGCATAGTGGACTGTGGGGGCATGTGGTATAAGAAGGAGATGTTCATGGTGGTGAATAAGGGCTTCCAAGAAATTGGAAATCTCGTATTATTTATTAAATACACATTAAGGATCAGGTCACTTTGATGTCGAATTAGGCCATAAACACAGAGGGGGATAGGAGTAGGGGTGGGAAGGTGTTTTTTTATAGATTGCAGGATGAACTGAAGTTAGTTTTGTGCCACAGCAAAAACTACAAGAAACACTAATTAATATACTATCATTTCTGTCCAGACGGGCAAAATATAACTAATGTTATTGACTACTCCATTAATATCCTGGGGGGAGGATGTAACACCAGTCACAGCAGCACATCTGAGGACTGCTTCTGTGAATAATTTTAAGGGTCTAATCACATAGTATAATTAACTCTCTCTTTATTCAAAATTAGACATTATTCAATAAAGTAAAGCATAGCATTCACAGCAACATCCTTAAACAAAACATATCACTCAATATATATCTATATTTCATAATACTCAGTATGTCATATGGCACATATCATTGCATTCAGTAGCATTCCCTAAAATATTTGTTTACACCATTGGGGGTCCCAGGGTAGGGTCTTTCCTAGCACAACACATTATGGAGCATATATCATTGCATCCCCAAAATCAGGAGGTCCCAGGCTAGGGTCTTCCCTAGTATGATACATCCTTAAGAGGTAGTAGAAAATACCACACCATCCACCCCTAGGTCACTGTAAGAACAATCTCCTTAATCAATACCAAGTGTCCAAGTAAAGTCCTCTTTCATTTTAACTCGAGATTGACTTCCAAGTTCTATAGCTCTTCCTCAGTGGGCTGACCACTCCCATCTCTGACCTGGATTCACACATAGGCAGTTCTCCATTCTTTCTCCATGTCTCAGCTCATGGGTACTGCTCCACTCCCTGCTTCTGCCAAACTGAAGGCTCCAGGGGCTGCTGCCCACAGCTTCTGCCTCTGGGAAAGCAAAGCTGAAAAGGGCAACAACAATACTGACACACACCACTAGCACCATCATCTCAATTCACCTCCAAAGTCCAGAGGTTTTATATTAACAGCTCAGTTCACATTAACAGCTCTCAGAAAGGGCTTAAGCTAAGCCTTCTTCCCATGGTCAGATTTCTGCCCTACAGCTCTATTTGCTTTCAAAGTTCAGAGACTCCTTTAGCAAGTCTCTGCTGTCAGATGCCTATTCTCCACTCTCAGAGGTCTCCTCTCTGCTCTAAGAGGTCTCTTCTCTCCACCCACTCAAGCCATTTCTCTCTCTGAGCACTATGTTACTCTCTCAATGCTAGCTCCCTTAATGCCTGCTTTCTCAACACTGGCTCTCTTTATATACAGTTCCACTCAGCATCTGATTGGTTAGAGCCCACTTGCACATGTCTGATTGGCTCAGAGCAGAGGCATGTAAAACTGAGGCTGGGAAACTGAATAATACACACAGAAAAAGCAGCAAAAAATCCCACTCTGCTTGCCATTACATAGAGGAGAGAACAAAGAAGTGTGTTCAGTTGGATCCTTTTGTTGGTACCTAAGATTAGAAAATAATTTGCTAATGAGTGCAGTATAAGATATTTTGGACCATACCCATACAGCCAAAGTGGTAGTACTAACAATAATAATAAGCACCACAACAATAATAATAATAATAATGACAGTATGGGAAAACATGTATATTAATTGCACAGGATGAGAAGATATGGGTGGATTGTGATTAGCAGTGATGAAAGGGGAACTCATACTGATGGTCTCACAAATACACTGACTTACTGATGTAATAGTATCTCTCATTGATATAGGGCCCGAAGGTTTACAAAAATATTGTGATATTTAACAAAATACAGAAATCACCAAAGATGGAATAAGTTGGTTGAGGCCATTCAAAAGCCTAACAGGAAGAGGGACTTTCTGGCTCTAAATGAACTGGATTTATTGTTAGGAAAGTACCAACTTAAACAGATGAGCCTGCGCCGAAATCGTTCTTGGTATTACAATCTTAAAATGAAAGAAGAATCAGCAAAATAATTCACTGGGTTTGACAAAATGGTTCCAATATAAACTTTTCAATATAATAGTCATTACCCTCCACATCTGGTCCACTATGTCCATCTAATTTGATCTTCCTTTCGAGTTAGGCTAATTCCTGACTATTCCTTTTCCCGCCACTCAGGTCTCCTCCCCACCTTCTCTGTCCCCTACCACATACACGCAGTCTAGCACAGTACCTTGCATAAAGGACAAGCTAGAAGGTTAGATGTTTCTTTTAATATTTTGTACAAGGAGAAGAAAGAAACTAAAAACAAAATAACTGGATGCCAATTTCTGAAATACTACTCACTTGAAGCCTCTAGTTCATCTACATTTGGAACTGGAACATTGGGTTCAGAAAAGAATAGTGAAAAAAGACTTGTTGACACTCCATAAGACTCTATTACCCCTTAAATGACAGCTCTCTGGTATTATCACCCTTTCAGTAGCTTCTTGATGGAATATCTCAATGTAATGCCATTAGTGCTCAGGAAGCACCTTTGAGGAGGTCCACTGAAGTATGGAATTTCTGTCACTTAGTGTGACTAAGGAGAATGCTCTTGCTTCCTGCTTCAGGAAGCTTTGAGAACCTCTGGGCAGTTTTTAGGTTGAGGAGACTGGCCTTGGCAGGTCAGGCCATATGTTTACCTCTTGTGAGAACTGGCTTCAGACCAGGTTAGGAGAAAAAGATAGCAGAGATGAGACCAAAGTTTTTTGAATCAACTAGGACTATGGTTAGTGGTTAGATGAACTCCTGTGGGATAGCTGAAAATGATAACTCTTTCAGGGTGAGGGAAGATGAGGGTTTTGAACATGTGATATTAGCACAACCAAGTAAAAAAATAGTTGGTTATTGGCATAAGAATACGGGTGAATAGTGAGGTCTGGAGATGCAATTCAAAAGTCATTTCCTAGAGTGACAGTTGTAACCACTTGAGAATGAGTTCTCCAAGAACCTCTAATAGAATTAGGAGCCAGTAAAATCTCTGGCTTGACTGGACCACCACACCTGCTTTCCTAGTGAACAGTTAATTCTGACTGAGTCCTGCTTCTTTACTGCCACACGTTATGCCTCCCCACCCCTGCCATGCACCAATTTGCATACTTAACCAAAATCCTTTAAGTGGAGGATATTTCAGAGAATTTTTTTCTTCTTGATCAAAATTTATAGTCATAGGATAAGCAGACTGAGCAAAAATCTATATGGAGGTGAAGTACATACACTTTTTGTAATTTTTCTCTTCTCTACTCACTCAATAATATATAGAGCCACCTAGACTTTGCTTATAAGCTCATCAAGGACAAAAACCATGTTGCTCTGATACATCATTATAACTTTTTTTCTTATACTTCCTGGCATTCCATGCAGGGCATTCAGTGGGTGCTGAATGAATAGTAATATTTAATAGGGCTTGTACATTAAAAATGTGTAAAAGTCACAGAAGGGGGTTTGTCTAGGGATAAAATTCTCAAATTTACGAGCACAGACTTGAAAATCTTATTTCCTTATTCAAAATACAGTTATTGAAATCCATGGCATGAGAGAACTTGGGAGCATAGTTAATAGAGTTCTGGACTTTAAAGTCAGAATAACCTAAGTTCAGATTCTACCTCAGGAAATTAATTACTTGCCTCATTCTGAGGCAATTCACCTAATCTCTCTCAGTCTGTTTCTTTAGCTATAAAATAGTACCTACATCACAGGATTAGTAAGATAATATATGTAAAGCACTTTTCAAACCTAAAGGCATTGCAGAAATGTTTTTAATTATTGTTGATGTTGTTAATGTTATTAGTATAGTCAAACTAGGATGACTTCAGGCTTGAATCTCCAATCAAATGATTCCTTAACTTTGTATTAGTTTGTTGCAAAAGGGAAATTGCTAGCAGAACCTTGGGCAGGGACAGCTGGCCTCAGAGCTGGGAAGACCTGGATTCTAGTTCTCTCTCTGACACATACTGGTCATATGGCCCTGGGCAAGTTACTTAGCATCTCAGTGTTCTAGGAAACTCTCTAAGACTAGAAGTTATAGAGAAGGTCCTGACTTGCATTGGTAGAGGGGGTTTTCTCAATCAGAAGTTCACCATAGAAAGGAAATCATCAATCTAGTCCCCATCCCCCTTTGAGGGTAGTTACTACATTCTCCATCCTAGCTGGTTGACACTTTATCATCACTGTAGTTGGTATTAGGGGCTCCTCAGCAGGCTTAGCCACTGAGTAAGATTAATCCTAGTCTATAAAGCCAAAACTTTTTGGTGATGCCATTCTATGTATTAGTTTATTCTTGGGTGCTACATATGAATCCCATAGGCTTCAGTCATGTACTAGAAATTAAGGTTAGAGTTTAAACTGCACAATGTTTTATGTGATACTTCTTTCAAATGCTAAGATACATTTGGTCCATTTGAATTTCTTTTATTTTCCTTTATTGTCATAAAGTTCTATGAATAATTTTCATAACTCTAAATCAGCTAAAAATATATGTATTTTGAAATCAGTAGTGATGCATAACATTATACAAATTTCAGGGATTCATTGTTTCATTTATTCCTTCAGTTGTACAGATTGCAATCCCTTTATAACCTGTATCAACAGACTTGAAAATCTGATTTTTCTCATTCAAAATACAGTGATTAAAACCCATTCCTTAAGAGAACTAAGGAGGATAGTTGGTAATCAAGTCTGATCTTAAAACACAGCATGACCTAAGTTCTAAGCTTCTGTGCCTCCTCCAGAATTAATCAATCTATAGTAATCCTGGTGATGAACTTTTATAAAAGTGGCTAGGCTGTTTATTGGATAGCAAACAGACAGTTCACACTTGAAAACTTGCTTTTTAGCTGTTTTGCATTTTCTCTACTGGCAAGGTCTTCTAGAACCCAGGGTCACTGCCATAACAAGATGAGACTTCAGGGTAGGCCATTTTTGTTGTTGTTGTTGTTTTGATTTTTTTTTCCAATTCTGAGTAACTTTTTACAAGACTTATTAATGCCTTTTGTTTTTATGCATCATTTCTCAAAGTACTACCTTATCCCTGAACCATCCTTCTAACAAAGAAAAGGAGCAAAACAAAACCCAGGAACAGAACCCCTGTCTCTGACAGCTGATGCAGTATTCTGCACCTGTTGTCTCCCACTTTCTACTAAGAGGAAGCAAGTGTGTTTCATAATTTGTTCTCTAAGGCTCAGGTTGGTCACTACAATTCATTGTAGCTTGACTGCTGCATAATGTTTGCTGTTTGCAGCATTCTAGTTGGTGTATATATTGTCGGCTTACTTCTGTATCAGTTCATACAAGTCTTCCCATGTTTATCTGAATACTTAATATTTCTTCTTTCTTAATTTTTTTTATGGTCAGTGTCCCAAGATTTTCTTTTCTTTTTTATAAGCACAGATTAAAAAAAAATTTCCAGTTACATGTAAAGACAATATTTAAGATTCATTTAAAAAATTTGAGTTCCAAATTTTCTCCCTCCCTCCCTTACCAAATTCTTAAAGTGTTAAATCAATTTGATATAGGTGATATATGTGCAATCATATAAAACTTATTTCCATATTATTTATGCTGTGAAAGAAGAGACAGACCAAAAGGAAAAAACCCATGAAAAAAATAAAGTTAAAATAGAATGCTTCAATCTGCATTCAGTGTCCATCAGTTCTTTCTCTGGGTGTGGATAGAATTGTCCAACATGAGTCCTTTGAAATTGTCTGGGTCATTGTATCGAAACATAAACTTTTTAAATAGTATTTTATTTTTTCCAATTACATGTAAAAACAATTTTAACATTCATTTTTTTAATAAAATTTTGAGTTTCAAATTTTCTCTCTCCCTCCCTTTTCTTCCCCTGTCCCTAAGACAGTTAGCAATTAACCTATAGGTTATATATGTACAATCATGTAAAACATATTTCCCTATTAGCCAGGCTGTGAAAGGAGAAAAAATTAGCAAAACATTACAGTTTACAAAAGGAAAAAACTGTGAAAAAGTAAAAAAGTAAAAATAGTATGTTTTGATCTGCACTCATACTCAATTCTTTCTCTAGATGTGGATAGCATTTTCAATCCTGAGTCTTTTGGAATTATCTTAGATGATTTTAAGCTGAGAAGAGGTAGGTCAAAAAGAGTTGATCATCACACAATGTTCTTGTTATTGTGTACAATGTTCTTCTGTTTCTGCTCATTTCATTTTGATCAGTTCATGTTAAGTCTTTCCAGGGTTTTTTTTTTTTTTTGGAAATCTTAGCACAAACTTTTAAAAAAATATTAAAAATAATTTTTTTGAGTTCAAAATTTTCTTTTTCCCTTCTACCCATCTCTCACCCATTGAAAAAGCAAGTAATATTATATTGGTTATACATGTGAAATCATGGAAAATTTACTTCCAAATTAGCCATAGTACCAAAAGTAAGAAAAATAAAGTGAGAAAACGATACTTCAATTTGTCTCAGCCTTCATCAGTTCTCTCTTTTGAAAGTGGTTAGCATTTTTTCATTGAGTTCTTTAGAACTTTCTCAGATCATTGTATTGATCAAAATAATTAAGTCTTTCATAGTTGATAATTATTAACAACATTGTTGTTATTGTGTAAAATGTTATTGTGTTCTTATTGTGTAGAATCTTGGTTCTGTTCACTTTTACCAGTTTATCAATCTTCTCATTTTTTTTCTGAAGTTATGCTTCTAATCATTTCTTAATAGCACAATAGTACTATACAGTTTACAACTCCATCAGTAATTCATTAGTGTGCCTATTTTTCCTCCTCTCAGCATTTGTCACTTCTAATAGGTGTGAGGTGCTACCTCAGAATTGTTTTAATTTGCACTTCTCTAAAGAATAGTGATTTAGAGTATTTTTTTTCATGTGACTATAGAGAGCTTTGATTTCTTCTTCTGAAAACTACTTGTTCATATCTCTTGAAAATTTATCATTTGGGTAAGGGCTCTTTATTTTTATTAATTTGACTCAGTTCTATACTCTTTAGTTCTATATATGTATTTGAGAAATGAAGTTTTTATTTTTTTTCTTTTTTTTTAATTAAATTTTATTATAGTTTACATATTTTCTCCCCCTCTTTCCCCTACCCACCGCCCCAAAACAGCCATCCCAGTGTGTCTCCCCCCCCCCTCCCGTCTATTCTCACCTATGTCACTTTTCAGTAGGGCAGGATGGATCTCCCAACCGCAGTGCCTGTGTATCTCAATTTCCAGTTGGATGTAATCAATAATTCTAATAATAATTGCATAGATAGATAGATAGATAGATAGATAGATAGATAGATAGATACACATTCATAACATTTGATTATGGAACTCCAGATTCCAGATTCTTTCTCCTCCACCCTCACCACCCATCCCCACTGGAAGGACAAGCAATCAAATACAGGCTGAACATGTGAAATTATGCAGAACCTCTCCATAGTGAGCAAGCTGTGAGAGTCTGATTAAATGTCC
>CM053586.1:172371708-172390367 GCA_028646515.1 Pseudochirops corinnae
TCTTTCTCCATCTGGCAAAGGTGACTTTTTAAGGCATTCTTCTCCTCATTGGCTTTTTGGGCCTCTTTTGTCATTTGAGTTAATCTATTTTTTAGGGTGTTGATTTCTTCAGTCAGATTGCTGACTCTCTTTTCATGATTTTCTTGCAACATTCTTATTTCTCTTCCCAATTTTTCTTCCACTTCTCTTATTTGGTTTTGAAAATCCTTCTTCAGCTCATCTCTAGCTTTTAGGCATTCTTCATGTTTATTGGAAGCGCTTGGTGGGGGCACTCTGGCTGCACTCTCCTCCCCCCTCTCTTTGCCGTGATCTTTCTTTTCCCCAAAGAAGGAATCTACGGTTTGGTTGCTGTTCTTACCCTGCTTCTTATGCTTATTCTTACTCATGGTTGGTCAGTCCGTGATTTTTTTTTTAATCTCTGTGGAGCTCTGTCCCAAAGCGCTGGGGTCCTCCCCATAGCTCTCAGGAAGGTGCTGGGTCCCTTTCCTGCTTACTTCCGCCTCACTGGATAATGAATACTCCAGGACGGAGGCCCAAGACCACGATCCAGATCCAGGCTGCTCAACACGAGAGCACTCGGCCTTTGAACAATCGCTTAGTCCCGCTGCTGTCTTCAGGCCACGGGTGCGGAAGCTGCAACATCAAGGCAGGTGCAAAACCTCTGCCTTTCACTTTCCCACCCTGGAGGCCTTTCGGCTGGACCGCTTTTCTCCCAAGACCTCGCAAGTCCTCCTGCCCTAGTTCTCAGCACTGCTCGCAGCTGCCGCTAATCCGCTCACCACTCCTCTCGTCCAGCTGCCCCCGGGGCTCAGCCAGGGCTTCAGGCCAGGCTGGTTTCGGTTTACAGTGCTGATATGGTTCCTCATAGCCGAGCTGACTTTAGTGGAAGGTATATTTTTGTGCGTTTTGGAGTTCTAGGATTAGTTTAGAGTCATATTTTATGGGTATTTTGGGGTGGCTATGTCAGAGCTGCGATATGTTGCTGCTGCTATGCTGCCATCTTGGCTCCACCCCCCCCCCCCATAAATTATCTCTTATAAAAGAGAGAAGAGAAAACTGTTACAATGGAGGGGAAGTGCAGGAAGGTGAAAGGGAATGGAACAACCTTACTCTCACTGAATTTGACCTATGGAGGGAATAACATACACACTCAATTGGGTATCTTATCCTACAGGAAAATGTGGAGGGGGTAGGAATAATGGGGGGAGGATAGAAGGGAGGACAGATTGCGGGCAGAGGGTAGTTAGAAGCAAATGTGTTTGAAAAGGGATAGGGTCAAAGGAGAAAATAAAATAAGTCAGGTGCAGGACAGGATGGAGGGGAATATAGTTAGTCTTTCACAATACAACTACTATGGAAATGATTTGGGTAACTACACATGTACAATCTATGTTAAAGTGCTTATCTTCCCAGTGGGGGTGGGTGAGGAGGGAAGAAGGGGAAAAAATCTGGAACCCAAATTCTTAAAAACAAATGTTTAAAAATTTGCTTTTTACACACAACTGAGAAATAAGATATACAGGTACTGGGGTATAGAAACCCATCTTGCCCTACTAAAAAGTTAGTGGGGTGAAGGGGGAAGATACAAGAGAGAACAGATTGGGGGAAGGAATATTCAGTAGGCTTGCTATTTTGGGGTGAAGGGTAGGGGAAAGCTGGGGAGAAAAAAAGTGTAACTCAAAATCTTGTGGAAATGAATATTGAAAACTAAAAATAAAAAAAAATTAAAAATAATAAACATACTACAAAAGTATAAGTATTAGCTTGCTGATGCTCTATCATCTGTACAGATAACTTCAGATGGCATTTTTACTTGCAAAATTAGTGAAAATTATGGAGTTCCCCCACTGGTCCCTGTTTTAAAGACAATTAAAATTCTACTTGGAATATAAATGCAGTCTGTAGCTCTAAGCTAATACGGACTTGCTCCAAAACCAGGAGCTTCCCCCCAAAATCTTCAATTCATTATGTTCCAACCTAGCATTTGGTAAATCTCATTTTAAGTAAACTTTTAAAAAGTTTAAAAGTCAGAAAAGTTAAAAAGAAAGGCAAAGGTGGTTACGAATTCTCAGTCCATGTGGGTGAGTACAGAACGCCTTTGTTGAGGGAGTCATTGTGCCTTTTGGTTCAGGAGAGAGATCCACCCTCACTCTCCTATTACTGTGCTACCAATATCTCTGGGGGAAAAATGATAGAAAAGAAAACATGAAAAGCCCGGATAACTTGATAAACCCTCCTTTTACAGATCAGGACAAAAGGTATAGCTTTGCCAGCAAAAGACCTTCCTCCAAAGTTTCCAAGATAACATTGCCTTTGGGGGGCAACTCTAGGCACTGAAAGCTATCCCCTAGGACATGCCAAGACATATCTTTAAACCAACCATTGTGAGACAATACCAGTCCCTAAACCCTGATCAAGAGTTGTCTTTTTGTCATCTTAGCAAGGTGAATGCACCTCTTCATAACCTCTATAATAAGTTTTTTTTTTAAATATCAAAGGTTCACCACCCTATAAACTGGTTATATTAAATCTCCAATAAAAGCTCATTGCTCTGAAAGCTCAAGTTGTTTGGGGAACTCCCTGATCAAACTATTACCTAAAATACAAGTACATAAAACAACTAGATAATAAGACTATGATCAACAAAGGGGAAAATTGCACTTTGAAAAGAAAGAGAGCGAAAGGAGCAAGTGAGAAATTAATTAGTAGCTATAGACACCTAACCTTTTTTTAAAAAAACATTTTATTGGGTCAGCTAGGTGGTGCCACGAAAACACCAGCCCTGGAGTCAGGAGGACCTGAGCTCAAATTTGACCTCAGACACTTAATGCTTACTAGTCATGTAACCTTGGGCAAGTCACTTAACTCCAATTACCCCAACTTGCTTCCTCCAAAAAACAAAACCATTTAATTTTTTTTAGCATTCTCTTTTTAAAATTTTGATGTCCATATTTTCTTCCTCCCTCTCAACCCCTTACCACCTACTGAAAGGACAAGTAATATGATATCAATTGTGTTGTTCTTCAGTCATTCAGTTGGGTCTATCTCTTTGTGACCCCATAGACCTTTTCTATTTTTCTTTTGGTCAGAGTTCTCCACTAAAACCACTCCAGCTTGGTTAACCCTGCACAACATAGCACATAATTTCATTGAGCTATATAAGCCTGTCTGCCATGACAAAGCAACAATATGGGAGGAGTTTTTTTAGGCAAACGGGGATTGAGTGACTTGCTCAATGTCAAGTAAGTGCCTAAGACTGAATTTTCACACAGGTCTTCCTGTCTTCAGGATAAGCCCTCTGTCCACTTCACCATATAGATGCCCTTTTGATATCAATCATACATTTGAAATTATGCAAAATGTTTTCATATTAGCTATATTTACAAACCAATGCAAGAAAAATAAAGTGAGAAAATTATATTTCAATTTGCACTCAGAGTTTATCATTTCCCTGGAGGTGAGTAGCATTTATTCATTGTGAGTCCTTGGAATTGTCATAGATCATTGTACTAATCAGAGTAGCCAAACTGATCATCATTATAACATTACTTTTACTGTGCACAATAATCTTCTGGTCTTTCTCACTTCACTTTGCTCATGTAGTTCTTACCATGTTGTTTTTTTTTCCTGAAACTACTCCCATTGTCATTTCTTATAGTACAGTAGTACTCCATCACATTCATATGCCTCAGTTTGTTTCACCATTTTCCAATTGATGAGCATCCTCTTGATTTTCAAATCTTTGGCACCACAAAAAGAGTTACTATAAATATTTATGTACATATAGGCACATTTCCTTTTTCTTTATTTCTTTGGTATATGGACCCAGTAGTGGTATTTCTGGGTCAAAGGGTATGCACAGTTTTATAGCCCTTTGTGCATAGTTCCAAATTATTTTCCAAAATGCTTAGACCAGTTTATTACTCCACTGCAGTTCATAACTATACTTAGTTTTCCCTCATCCCCTCCAGTATTTGTCATTTCTGATAGGTGGGACGTAGTACTTAAGAATTATTTTAGTTTGAATTTCTCTAATTAAGATTTAGAGATTTAGAGAGCTTCGATTTCTTCTTCTGAAAACTGCCTTTCTATATCCATTGACTAGTTATCAAGTAGGGAATGGCTTTTATTTTTATAAATTTGACTCAGTTCTATAATCAATGCATATTTGAGAAATGAGGCTTTTATCAAAGAAACTCACTACAAAAATGTTTTGATATTACTTCATTGCCGATAGTACCTTTTAGCATAATGTAGTTTCCCTAATTATCTCTTTTAAGTAAGTCTGTTTTTGCTTTTGCTTTGTCTAAGATCATGATTGCTACTCCTGCCTTTTTTACTTCAGCTGAAGCATATTAGATCCTGCTCCAGCCTTTTATATTTAAATTCGTGTATGCGTGCTTCTTTATCAACTGTGTCTCTTATAAATAACATATTGTTGCATTATGGTCTCTAAGCCATTTTATTCGCTTCCATATTATGGGTGAGCTCATTGCATTCACATTCACAGTTATGATTACTGTGTATTTCCATCTATCACATTGTCCTCTTTTTATTCCTCTCTCTCTCTTTTTATCTTATCCTTCCTCAAAAGTCTCGCTTTGCCTTCACTTTTTTCAACACCCCCCCCCCATTTCTGTTCTCCCTTTAAAGAATTATTTTCTTCAGCAAGCTTCTATAACTCTTTTTCCATTTGACCAATTGTGCTTTTTAAGTTCTTTTCTTCAGGAAAAAAAGCTCTCCTACCTCCTTTTCCATTTTGCCTTTTCTAATTTTTTTTAAAATTTTAGATTCACACACCAGAACTCAGATACAGATTAGAGGAAAGAAAAAGAAACACATCATAAACTTAAAATTTAAAAATTAAATACAAGATCAGAAAAGGGGGAAAGCAAGTCATGTACACAGCAGAACATAGGAAAGGATTTAAAATACATAGCAATACATTTTCATTTCAAGAAATCCCGTATGATAACTGCTACATATTGTATCTTCTTTGTTCCCTTGTAAGTTGTCCTTTGTTCTCTGCTGTGCACTTTTTACTTTGATCTTTCCCTGTAACCCCGCTACAGAAGGCTACAATTAAGTGCAGACATATTTTCTGATAGATAGATACAGATACAGATATAGATATAGATATATTCATACACATATACATATATACACATACATACATACATACATACATAGACATATACTTTCCCTAACAAATTCTATACCTGATCTTTGTTTTTGTTTTATCCTTCCTGACTCCTCTACTTTACTTCTACCTGCTACCTTGACTTCCTTCTACTCCAGTGATCCCTCCCCTATCCTCCCATTCCCATAAATCTAAACACCCTTCTATAATGCCCTCTTTAATCTGTATCCTCACTCTCCCCTCTAGAGATCCTTCCCTTATCCTTTGCCCCCTTCTTATCCCCTTACTGTTTATTTCTTCTGGATTTAGAAGACTTTTATACTCTTCTAGGTATATATGTATTGTTCCCTTGAACCCATCCCTAGTGAAAGTAGATTACCGGAACAGTCTTCCTCTCCCATCTAATTTCTCTGTGTCAGTTCTTCCTCTCATACCTCATTTGCATAAGATGATTACTCTTTTTAACTGTTTCTAGATAGTTTTACTTTTTAAAGTCACATCATACTCAGGTCTACCCCAATCTTTCTTATAAACTACCAAATTGCTAATGACAATCTTAGACATGCATTTTCCATACATAAAAGGTAAATGTTCTGTCCTTATTGAATTCCTTGTAATCAGTCTTTGGTATCTACCTTATGTTTCTCTTTGCTCTTGTATGTCAAATCTAGTAAGTTCCATTTTTTTAAACAAAGCCTTGCAAGTCTGACAGTTGACCAAATGTCCACTTTTTTTTTCATTCAGGATTATGCCTAACTTTGCTGGGTATGACATTTTTAGCAGGAACCTCAGTTCTTTTGCTCTTCGATATATAGTATTCCAGGACTTGCAGTTCTTTAGTGTCTCTGCTGCTAGGTCTTGTGTGATTCTAATTGTGACATTGTCATGTTTAAATTGTCATTGTTCTTATTGCTCTTAGTATTTTATTCTTGAGGTGGAGGGGGGGAGTTGAGAATTTGACTATAATATTCCTATTTCCTCATAGGATCTCTTTCAAGTGGTGATTGATGGATTTCTTGTATTTCTACTTTCCCCTCTTGTTCTAATGTTTCTAATGTTTCAGGACATTTTTCTTTAATTATTTCTTGTATCATTGTATCAAGATTCCCTTTTTTATCATAGCTTTCAGATAGTCAGATTATTCTTATGTTTTCTTTGCTTGATCTGTTCTTGCCTTTTCTTCTTTTTAAGAAATTCTTCTCTTCAGTGAATTTTTCTACATCTTTTACCATTATACTAATTCTGTAACACTAACCTTAAAAAGGTGTTGTTTTTATTCTGTATTTTTTTTCTGTTTCTAGTAGTTGTTGATTCTCTTTTCATAATTTTCTTTCATCACTCATTTCTTTTCCTTTACCACTCTAATTTCTTTCTTTAACCTTTATAAGAATTTTTGTTGAGTTTGGGTTCAATTCACACTTTTTTTTGAGGTTTTATAAAAAGTTGTTTTCACACTGTAGTCTTCTTTTGAGTTAATGTCTTCATCTTCCCTGCCACTGTGGTAGCTTTTTATGGTCAAATTCTTTTTTGTTGTTTGTTCATTTTTTCCAGCCTATTCTTGACTTTGAACTTTATTTTAAAGTTGGCCTCTGTTCACCTGGGGTTTGAAAGCTACTGTCTTAAGCTTCAGGCTTTTGTGTGTGTGTGCTACTGTTTTTAGAGCTATTTCTGGGGGTCTGCAAGTTTTCAGTGCTTCCAAGGTGGTGTGAATTGGAGAGAGGTATGGTCGCTCATCTCCTGGTCTGCACTCTGGTGTTTACCCAGAAAGATCTTTACCCTCTGTTACCTGCAGCCACAATTGCTAGCACACCTTTCCATTTTGGAACTGTGATCAGGGCCTTGTTTCCTTGAAAGCAACCCTCAGCATTTCTTTCCATCCTGGAACTATAACCTAGAACTGCATATGTATATTAGAATTGCCAATCAGCACTAGCTATAGTCAGCGTCAGCAAAGGACCCCTGTAATGTCTTTCTGACCAGTTGCCCAACCCCTTTGCTATCTCTGGGCAGAGAGTTCCCAAAGCTGCTGCTGCTTTGGCCACCCCTGCCACCATGCATGGACTCTGGATAGGCCTTCATTCTCATATTAGAAATTTCTCCTGCCAACCTCTTAATTTTTCTTAGACTGGAAAAGGGTCTCACCTCAGCCCTTTGGTTGCTCCAAAATTTGATTTGAGACATTATTTTAAAGTTGTTTGGAGGGGAATGTTAGGAGAGTTCAGCTGGGTTGCTACCCCTAATCTGCCATCTTTGCTCTACTAAACTCACTTTTTCCAACTTTCCTTTGTGTGGATTACATATGTAATTCACTTGAAGACCAAGTAGGGTACAAAACGGCCTAATAAACTTAAACACTGCAATTGCTGCCTCCTTCGGTGGCACTGGATCAAGCAATCAACCTCTCCTTAAGTATCCGTTCTATAAAAAGAAGGATCCGCACTCTCCTGATAGGTCTGGCAGACTGCTTTGACATTTTGACTTAAAGAGCTTATACAGGTATGATTATCCTTTTACTCCTCTAATTGCCCTTGTTTTATGTTATGTACGGCATCTAAACCAAAACTTTTCTTCTCTCAAGTCTCCCATGCCACCCGTCCTTCCTGACTTTAGATAGCAGTCCAGTCTGTTACAGATAGTCTATATTTAATAGTAATAGAACATGTGTGTGTGCGTGTGCATGGGCATGTGTGTTCAACGTACACATGATTGGGTAATGCTTTAGGGTCTACAGAGTTCATTACAAATATTATTTTGTTTTATCTTTGTACCAGCTCTGAGAGGTAGGTGTTCTTATCCATATTGTACAGAAGAAGAAACTGAGGAGACAGAGGTTAAATGACTTATATAGAGTCACCAAACTGGTAAATGTCTGAGGCCAGATTCAAACTCAGATCTTCTTGACTCCAGGTTCAACTCTCTATCCAACTGCACCAACTACTTTTGTCATTATATCTATCTCTAGTTAACTCCTAGCTTATGTCATTAAAGAAAAATTCAATACTAGAAACACCTGAATAACAAAACAGCAGATTATATTTTAGGTCCTGTGAATAGATAGTCATCAGGAGGAAAGGCTGAGGAAAGAGCTGATCTTTTTTTTTGGTACTTTGCTCAATCTGGATCCTTTGCTCCAAGATGCCTATAGAGCCAATGACTCTCTTTAACATCTGCCTTCTCTACCATAACTCATTCTTCCCTTTGCTCTTCAAATGTTATGCTTGTTCTAACTTCTCAACCCAGAGCTAAAAATGTCTTCTTCCTATTTTGAGTTAGCTTCTTTATTTTATACAAATTACTTAAGGTGAGACCTAGTTTCTCATTCAGTGACTTTAATTAACTCAGGGAGGTGTACAGGCCTGGCTTATACTAAATTCTTATTATTTGATTAAAAAAAAAGTTCTCACCTAGTCAAGGCATCAGAGTTACAATGCTGTGGTTTCATCTCTCCCACTTATATTCCTAAACTGTTGTCTACTGCTATTGTGATGTTCTTTGTCTTATCTTAACCCCAAATTTAGTTCGATTGTATCGTAAAGACAGTCATTGACGGGTACCCTTATCCATAGATTACTAGGGAAAACAGGGTTTCTTCCTCTTTTTCAGAGATCACCTTCCTCATTTCTGCTTTTATTCTGCCTTTCTGATAAGTGTGTTCTGCACATTAATCATAATCTACCCTATTTATCATGTGCTTTTATCTATAATCTTCATTTGATATTCTCAGTAGAATATAAACTCTTTGAGATTAGGACCTCTTTTTTTTCTTATCCAAATCCCTTGCTCAATTATATACATATAGACATATATATATATATATATATATATATATATATATACATGTTCTCTAAGACAGCGGTTCTTAACCTGTGGGTGGCGACGCCTTTGGGGGTCGAATGACCCTTTCACAGGGGTCACAGGGGTTGCCTAAGACCATCGAAAAACACATATTTCCAATGGTCTTAGGAACTGAGACACCACGCTCCTCTATCCATCTCCAGGTGGGTCCACCCACAAGCAGATATGCCCACATACGAGTATTAAAGGGTTGGGGCATTAGGAAGGTTGAGAACCACTGCTCTAAGACATCAGAGTCATGGTGATATGACAGATGGGGCTGTTCTCTCCAACAATGCAGAATATAACCTGTCTATGCCTGCCAGTCATATCCATAAATCTACAAGGTAGAGTACACTCAATATACTGAGGGCCTTCTTCTTATCCACTTGACATTTCCTGGAGGCCAGTGGGGCACATAGACAATCCATTGGTTTGCGCTCTCCCCACCCCTAATCCTCAATTCTCTCTTTGTAACTAGTATTCTTGGTTTCTCCAAGCATATTTCTCTCTGATGTCAGCCTTTATAACAGTGTGTGTCATTCCTCATTTGTAATTTTATAACCTGTTCACACTCATCATATGCTTTTCTGTTACCCTTTGGGTCATCTTCAACTTGAGTCCTTCAGATCCTTCAGAGACAATAATGTTCCATGACATATAGCCACATGATATATAACTATTTGATGTAACAAAAGAATGATGCTTTTAAAAAGATATATACATACATACATACATGCATATATAAGTATGTGTGTGTATACCTTTGTTCCAGAGAAAACCTTAAAATCATTCAGAGAATTGTAAATTTTACCAAAAGAAATCCATTCTGCTATCCTCATATTGTTTGAGGTAACTCTCTTCACCATCTGTTCGTTCATTCAATTAATTTGCTTTTATTAATTACTTGTTAAGTACCAGGTACTGTATCAAGCACTAGGAATATGCAGACAAATATACCTTTGATTTCAAGAATCTTACAGTAAATTTATACATATACACACATACATATACATTTGTATGTATTTACTGTACTACAACATGTTCATATCCCCACATCCTTTTAGAATCAACAAAACTGTGGGATTCCATGTTTTTCATGAATTATTCTTAAAAAAATTTTATAAAGATATATCCATATAAATGCATACTGTATATAAAATAATTTTAGTTGGGGAGATATTGATAACTGGGGAGATCAGGAAAAGCCTTATGTAGGAAGTAGCCTTTGACTTAAATATTTAAAGAAGCTAGGCTTGTTTTTGTTTTTGTTTTTAATCCATCAAGATCAATGACACTATCACATTTGAACTCTAATGTCATGGTTCTTGACTTGCTTCATGAGGAAGTGGAAATGGTCCTGAAATTAAGATGGGGGAAAAAATCAAACTATACTAAGTATACCCAGAGGAAATCTATGCTGAAAAGCAAAACAATTTTGAAGGCTTTGTTTTCAATATATGAGAAAGACAAGATGCTACCAAAGATGTGGAAAATACCTTCAATATTAACTGTTACCCAAAAGATCCATATTCTTATTTTCCAATCTTTATAAAGTTTTTTCTAAGAATAATCTGTATATACTTTGAGGGTATCCTTGATGAAGGTTTAAGAAAGCTAGAATGGTGGGGTTGGGGGAGGGAAGGAGGGAGGTTGCAAATGGTATTCCACAGATGGCTAGTTCTCCAACAAGATGTTTCCTATGCACATTTCAAAATCTTACAAGATTGCTTGAGGGATATAATAAAAAGTAACAATTCTATGATCTCCCTCCCCTTATTATTAATATCAAGCAAGCTGAATAGTCACCAAAAGTGTTTGCCACTGTCATGGAGAATGTCCAGCACAGAGTCCACTTGGCAGACAGATTCCCTGTAGATAGTGAGGTTCTCCAGATGCTCCTGTTTGTATGTGACCTTAGGCTGCTTGCTTCAGGCCCCAGAACATTGCTGACACACCCAAATGAAGTACATTATCACTCCAGAAAGTTTACCTTAGTTATCTATGCTATAAAATCCAAATGGATAAAGGATACCAGTTGTCCAAACCATTCCCAATTTCATGTCTCTCCCCCTTTTATTCTGTTTTAGGGAAGAAAATGGACCAATGATAGCATAAAAAAAAAATAGTATTGGAAATCAGCCACTATAGTTCAAACCCTAAACATTGTCTATGGGCTACTTAAAATGAAGGAATAAAAATGAAAGGAATCCATGTAATAAGAGAAACAGCCAGATGTTAGCAGTATTCTGGAGTTGTACATGTGCTGATTATAAGAATCTAAGGATTACATAGCTCACTGGACTTATATTGCAGCTGTTTGCCATATTACCATTATGTGATTTAAATGGAACTCATGACATGAAGAGACTGAATAATGGACTTAACTGAGACCTTTAATAAGAGGGAAGGGAAAGTTTGTTACGGTTCAGTGAGTGGTTTCCTTCATTGTATTTCCAGAGGTTGGCCTCTGAACTAAGAAGTAAGAATAGAGCCTTTAAGTGAATGTTTACCCATTCCCTTTGGCTGTTTTTTGGTATGTCACTAACCATTGCTTACTTTATTTGCAGACAGTTTGTACTGAAAAACCACAGCTGATAAGCTTGAAAAATACATTCTAATAGTTAAATTCCCTGTGGTTCAAGTTCCATGTAATTCTTGTAGTTTAAGTAATCAGGAGGCCACTATCCTATGAAGCTTACACTAAAAAGCATAGAAACAGCTCCTAATTATTCATATTAGCCACTCTCTTGGGCCAAATGGGCAATTTTCCCAAAGCCCTGTCTTTCTTCCTCATTATCAGCCAATGAGGAATGCAAAAATTGTTTGGAGCTGTTTTGCTCTAGTATCACTTCACAGAAAAAAAAAAAGTTTTCATTTGGCTTCAGTTGAATATGTCATACAGTTAGGAACTCAAGAGCTGGTAAAAACCCATCAGATCCACCAGTGCCTAATTTTATAAACACAGGAAATAGCTGTGTTCTATTGTCCCCCCATTAAATCCTTGCTTGCCCTAGCCATCAAGTCTCTGGCTTCCCTAGGCCTCTTAAGACTTGTCTAAGTCTTTTTCTGTTGCCAGGCAGGTACTTATTCCATGATAAGACTGTTAACTGGTCATAGTATCACAGATACAGAATTGAAAAGGACCTGAGTGGTCATCAAGTCTAACCTGTTCATTTTACAAATGAGGAAACTGAAGCCATAAGACATTAAGTGACTTGACTGAAATCTTACAGGTAGGAAGCATCAGAGGTGAAATTGGAACCCAGGCCTTCTGACTCCAGAGCCAGAGCTCTTTCAATAGTACTTTGCATTGTTTAAAAAATAAATCATGTTTCCTCATAGTGTTAAGAAAGCAAAAGTTTTATTAATTTTTTTTTAAAGAATTTGAGTTTAGGGGCAGCAAGGTGGCACAGTGAACAGAGCACCGGCCCTGAAGTCAGGAAGTCCTGAGTTCAAATCCAGCCTCAGATGTTTAACACTTACTAGCCATGTGACCTTGGGCAAGTCGTTAACCCCAATTGCCCTCCAAAAAACAATAATAATAATAATAATAATTTGAGTTTCATACTTTTTTAAAAAAGAACATTTTTGTGTGCTATTCTTTAAAAAATGGTTACTTTTCCAAGAACAGTCAAGCTCCAAGCATGAATACTTAACACTCAAAGACTTAGAATGCTAAAGCTGAAGGAGACCTTAGAGATCACTGGGCACAACTCTTCATTTAACAGATGAGGAAACACAAATCCATAAAGGGGAAGTGACTTGTAAAGCTGACTTTTTATTGCAAACTGTATTTTCCCATGGGGGAACTGAAATTCATAAATTCTAGGCTCAAAGTTTCTTCTTGCTGATCTCTTAGGAATTTTACCACTTAGAGAAGCAGTATTTTGTTGTAATGAACAGAGAATCAGCTTTGATATCACAATGACCTGAGTTAAAGTTTTGATTCTAGTACATCTTCGCAGAATGATGCTGGACAAGTCACTTAACCTTTCTAGTGCCCAACGCAAGTCTCCTTAAGACTAACTGTTTTAGAGAAGGTACAACAAAGGTACCTACCTGTATTGGTACAGGGAAATTCTCATACCAGTCAAGTCACAGGTTCAATCTTCATTATTCATTACATTCAACACTGTTAGCTCCAACATTGATGAATTGAACATGTGGCATATTACTGGGATGATATAATATTTGGATGCTGGGGATAATTTTGCACTACTTTTTACCCTATCAGAAGTGGTCATCAACTATCTAGCCCAACCTAACCTTCCCAACAGGTCCAAATATATACTTCTTTGGCTGATCCTGTAACAGAAATGACTGCAAGGTCCCATGAATTCAACCACCTAATCATCAGGAATTTTTTACAAATTTGGATAATTTTCATCCATTTCTGCTTGTAAAAAAATGATGAAAATATTACTTTTTTTTTTCTTTAAGGGAAAAAATTTGGACATCATTTTCTAAAAGATTTCCTAAAGAATGAAGTTAATTTGAATAATCTATTACATTCTTAATAATGACACCTTTTATCTTCCTTAAATCTCTCTTACTATAGGAAATAAATTGAGCAAAAAAATATCTACTCTTTAAATACCTTAGTAGTAAATATTGGAAAACGCTTACGTGTGTAGCTAATATTTCTCCAAAGACTGATTCAAACAGCCATAAAAGCTGTTACCACAATTAATTACTCATCCCTCCCCATAATCAATTTATTTCTTAAATGTTCTAGATTGACTTCCTCTGTCGTCCTAAATTCACATACTCTAATCACATTTGCCTGCCTGCCCCTCTGTTACTAATGTCTGTCTTTATCATTGTAGGTCAAATATCCCAGAGATCATGAATAGTTAATGCTTCCTTCTCTCATTTTTTCAAGAAATCAAATTTCTGAAATCATTCATGAGACTTAATTCATGACAGATGAGTTTTTTCCACCCCAACACAAAGTGTTTTTAGTCCAGATATTCATTTTGAAGATATTAAAAACAAAACTAAAAGCATGGTATACAGCTTGTTTTAATTATCCCAGAGTAGTTTATAGAAGCATTTGGGTTCTTAATGTATAGTTATCTAAAGTAACTTAAAAGTTCTGTCAGTTTCAGAGTACTTCCTATAATTTAATGATGATTTTTATTCTACTAGAGTTTACATTCAGGGTCCTGAGAGATAAGTAAATGATCATTTAAAGCACCTAATATGAAAAAGATGAGGCATCAGTGGGAATGCCTTTTATTGGACTAGCAATTTAGCATCATGCGTGAGAGTTTTGGCCCACAAAGATCTTTCAACACAAATTCAACCACTCAGTTCTAAGTTAGAAAGTCTGAGTGCGAAAACATGAACATACTGTTTCCTTCTTTTAGTTGCTTAATATTTTCCCAATGTTTGTGACCTCTGCCCTGTGGGGTTTTGCAGGCTGCATGGAATTCTTCCCAAAGAAAGAATGATCCCTCTCATCGCTACTAGGAATGTTTCTCTCTTATTTTTCCCTATAACCTTTTCACTGAAAAACTTTTTATATGTGCTATCTGTAACTCATGAAGATTTTTAAGACTTCCGGAAGCAAATGTTTGTTCTAATTACACTTTTATATGACAGGTGAACTCAGAGGAAATCCAGGGTGGAAAGATTTACACTTATGAAAGTAAAACATTATGGAGCCAATAAGTTTAATAAGACCCTGTCCATGATGAACACTAAACCGAGTAAAGAATTTACAAAGGATGATAAACAAATACATTACTAACCACTAGCAACCCTAATTAAGACTGTCAAATTTAAATTTAAAAAGCCATTTAGGAGAGAGAACCAAGTTCAACTTCCTTTAAAAAGCAACAGCTAAATACTTAGGGTTTCAAGTGGAGAAGTTGACTTAAGGGTTTAAGACAGAACTACAGTACAGACTAAATATAAATGATTGCACAGCACATGTAGCATAGCTCCCTCCTAAATCTCCTCTCAGTTTCAGTGAGAGCATTCTTTTTGTCTGCAAAATGAAGAGTTTGGACTTGCTTACCTACAAAGTCCCTTCCACCTCTAAAAACGGATTAATCTATTGTAATTTTCATAATTATTAATATATTATTTAAAATTTCTTGTAAACATTTGAGCATTTGAAAGGCTGTCCTGTGGAAGAGGGATTTGATTAGTTGTATTAGACCCAAGAAGGCAGATTTAGGAGTAAGAAGTAGAAGTTGGAAAGAGACAAATTTAGGTTTGATGTCAACAAAAACTTCCTAACAAGGAGAGTTGTCCAAAAGTAGCATAGGCTGCCTTGGGTGGTGGTAGGTTCCCTTTCCTTGGAGGTCCTCCATGCCTTGGACAATGGCTTATCAGGCATGTCAGATATGGTCTGAGGTCCAGCACTTCCTGGCCTCTCCAAGCTGTATCCCTCCTTTGGTTCTGTGAATAGGAATCAAGTCAATGGTACTTTTCCTAAGAAGAACACACCAATCAACTGACAAATGATGAAGATTACTCTTGATTTATCCATCAGAATTCCTCCTTGGACGTGACTCCCCATATATATATCATCTTCTTCCGAGTGTAAGCTTCTTGAGAGCAGGGGCTGTCTTGCTTGCCTGTATTTGTATCGCCAACACTCATCAATATCCAGCACATTATAAGCACTTAACAAATGATTTTTCAATCACTCACTCACTGTTGACTTGGTTTAGGGTCCTAAAAGTCAGTGGGAACTTCTTGAGCAGAGGAATGACATGATCATTTTCACTCATGTTCACTTTGGCAGTCATGTGGAACGGAATGTAGAAGGTAGGGGAGTGATGTAGGGAAACCAATTGGGAGACTCTTGTCATAGTCCAAGTGAGAGGTTTTTGAGGGCCTAGGCCGTGGTTGTCATGTTTTGAGCAAGGAGAGGGGCACAAGTGAGAGTGATGTTGAGGAGGTAGAATTGACAAGACTCTGGAACTGATTAGAGAAGAGGGAAGAAAGGGTAAAGGAAAATGAAAAGTCAGAAACATGCTTTGATGACACATTTGTGATCTTTTTCCCAAACTGCTCATTTTTTCATATTTGTGTTTAGATGGTCTCTAATGAAAATGTCACTTCTATTTCTTCCTCCATTGATCTTCATCCAGATGTTCTTACTTCCACTCCCTGATTCCTGGATTTTTTCCTCATTATAACTTCTTAATAAATCTCCTCCTACCTCATTTTCTCTCCTGACTTTTTAAAACCTATTATGTATCTTTTAAACTATCCTATACCTTTCAAGTTCATGAGTCCTGCCCCACTCAGTGATATTTATAATATCAAGTTTCTTTTTTGTATTAAGATCTCAATTAACTCCGCTTGTTCCTTATAATTTGTGTATTTGTATACAGACATGGAAAGTCATTGTTTTTACTGTTAGTTCTTTCCTTGGATTTTTATCTCCTATAAATTTTGGGCTACCATTATTGTAGTTCTTATAACTACACTCTTTCAGAATACACATGGGCAGACTTTCTCCTCCCCTTTTCCTTTTTAATTTAAAGTCGTTTAAAATAGATATACAAAATAAAGAAGTCTCTAAACAAATGCTTTCTTATCTACTCTTATTAGGTGTACTTCTTCCTATCTAGGGGCTGAGAATTCCTATTTTTATGCTATAGTCAAAATTCCATTCTGAGACACAATCTTCTTAAACAGCTGTTCACTTCCCAAATTGGCTTTCTCTTCTGAAACCCTTCCCTTTGATCTGAAGCAGTGATAAAAACACTCTCTGCCCTTTTAAGGTCTCCAGTTTCTCACCTAAGATTTCAGTCTTTAGCAACAAGGGCATGATAATATTGCCAAAAGTAACAAGCAAAGAGTAGTAATTTCTCTTATCTTTTATACCTTCTTGTTCTCTGTTATCCTGAAAGCTACCCTGTCCAGGCTCTGCCCCATTGTGGTCTGTTTCTAATAAATTACTTTCTCATTATGAATTTATATTTGCATAAGTTATCTGCATTTACATAAAATATACATAAGTTCTGTCTAAAGCTAAAAAGCAGTTCACAAAATATACATATAATTAGGAGGAGTTATTCATCAAAATATATTGGATGACTTGATTTTTAACCTCATTTTTATCAGTTATTTTTTTAAAATTGTATACTTGTGATTAAAATTATTATTTCTGGGCCACTAGTCATGTGCCTAAATATATTCATCAGTACTGAGATATGTCTTATGTACTCTAAGAAAATCAAAAACAGAAGAACCTAGATTTTTAAATTTCTCATTTTTCTCTTCTTAGCAGAGTTTCATTTTATAAAAGGCTCCACCATAAAAATTATTTATCTATTTTAATCTTCAATATTTCATGAAATATAATTTCATTTTAAAAACATTGAATTAAGAGAAAATACAGAATGTATAAGTGAGGGAAGATAAGCCTAACTGCATTTAAAAAAAAAAGACAGTTTTGCATATGAAAAATAGTCCATATATACAACTAGTCTAGATTTTTATGTGAATTTTTCAGATTATCTATAAATTCCTACATCATCAAATGATTGTACATATCTGTTATGAGCTTCATGTGTGGGTAGGCCTTCTTGGAGGTAAAGGAAAGCATAATAATTAAGATTAATATCAAAGGAGACTATGAATGTGAATTTCCTCTGTATCACTGAAAAGATAAAAGTTCCAATCTTCTTCTATTTTTAGGAGTTCATTCCAAGTGGAGTATTTGATAGTGAACTTTTCATTCCTTTTGGGAGGAGTATAATATCTATCCATCCATCTATCTATCTATCTATCTATCTATCTATCTATCTACCTATGAGATACTAACAGGCCAAAGAGTTGTTGAAACCTCTGAATAAGCACTTTATTTTTTTCCTCAGAATTTATTTCTTTTCAGTTTTCAACATTCATTTCCATAAGATTTTGAATTACAAATTTTCTCTCTATCTCTCCTCTATCCCTCCAACGCCAAGATGACAAGTATACTGATTACCCCTTCCCCCAGTCTACCCTCTCTTCTATCCCTTCCATTCCTCCCTTTCCCCCTTCCTCCTTACTTTTTTGTATTTTCTGGATGTATGTAAAAACAATTTTGAACATTTGGTTTTAAAACTTTGAGTTCCAGATTCTCTCCCTTCTTCTGTCCTCCCTACCCCCATTGAGAAGACAGACAATTCAATATAGTTTATACCTGTATAGTTATGCAAAGCATTTCCATAGTAGTCATATTGTGAAAGACTGACTATATTTCCCCCCATCCTATCCTGCCCCCATTTATTCTATTTTCTCCTTTGACCCTGTCCCTTTTCAAAAGTTTTTGCTTCTGACTACCCTCTCCCCCAATCTGCTCTCCCTTCTATCATTCCTCCCTCTTATCCCCTACTTTCCTGTACAGTAAGATACCCAATTGAGTGTGTGTGTTATTCCCTCCTTAAGCCAAATCCAATGAGAGTAAGGTTGACCCATTCCCTTTCACCTTTCTGCTCTTCCCCTCCATTGTAACAGTTTTCTCTTGCCTTTTTTATGTGAGATAATTTACCCTATTCTATCTCTCCCTTTCTTCTTCTCCCAATATATTCCTCTCACCTCTTAATTTTATTTTTTAGATATCATCCCTTCATATTCAACTTATCCTGTGCCCTGTGTCTATATACACACATATACACATGTATACACACCCAGACATCCACACATACATATATACATATATATATATATA
>CM053586.1:172390467-172424994 GCA_028646515.1 Pseudochirops corinnae
TTTAATAAGTTCTCTATGATTTCTTTTTCCTTTTTACCTTCTCATACTTATCCTGTTTCTTGTATTTGAAAGTCAGATTTTCTGTTCAGCTCTAGTCTTTTCATCAAGAATACTTGAAAGTCCTCTATTTCATTAGATATCCACAATTTCCCCTGAAGTGTTATACTTAGTTTTGCTGGGTAGGTGATTCTTGGTTTTAATCCTAGCTCCTTTGACCTCCAGAATATCATTTTCCAAGCCCTTTGATACCTTAATGTAGAAGCTGCTAAATCTTTTGTTATCCTGATTATGTTTCTACAATACTAGGATTGTTTCTTTTTTACTGTAATATTTTCTCCTTGACCTGGGAACTCTGGAATTTGGCTATAATATTCCTGTAAGTTTCCTTTTGGGGATCTTTTTCAAGGGGAGATTGGTGGATTTTTTCCATTTCTATATTACCCTCTGGTTCTAGGGTATCAGAGCAGTTTTCCTTAATAATTTCTTGAAAGATGATGTCTAGGCTTTTTTTTTATCATGACTTTCAGGTAGTCCAGAAATTTTAAAATTATCTCTCCTGGATCTATTTTCCAGGTCAGTTGTTTTTCTGATGAGATACTTGTAAAGTCAGGCTTGAGCAGCTTTCCATAGGACTGCTGCTGTGAATAGCTTTAAAGTTCTGATCACATAGTATAGTGAACTCTCTATTTATTCAGCAGTAAACTAAAGCAAAACATTCACAGAAACCAAATTACAGAGTTCACAATGATATAACATAACAACTTATCACTAAAGTGACCACATAGTTTTAAAGAAAAGATATCATTCAGTAAGTCATTAACTCAATCATCCTTAAGGAACAATCTTCCTAATGGGATACAAAGTACAAAGGTCTCCCACCCCCAGGTCACAGTAAATCATTATCTTGTCAATCAACACTATGTACTTAAGGAAAGGTCCTTTCATCTTGGCTCGAGGCTGAGTCTCAAACTCAATGGTTCCTTTTCCATGGTCCTAGCTCTTGCCTGAATTCACTCAACCATCACCTGGATTCACAGGTAGGCAGCTCTAAGCTCCTTGCCTAGCTCCTTGTAAAGTTCCAGTTCCATATTGAAGCTTACAGTGACCAGTACACCTCAAGCCTCTTGCAATTTCTGTTTCTGGGAAGACAAAGCTTAACAAAGCCACAATAACATTCATCCAGATTTCTGGCACCAATCATCAATTCACTTTCTGCCTGTGAAATCAACACAGACTCACAAACAAGGTCTGAGAAATCAACACAAATCATCATTATAGTCCCAAGACCTCTGAAAACATCAGTAAAACCCCTCTCCAGGACTTGTGTAAGCAAAGAACAAGAAAATCCTCTTTCAGAGTTTCTGAACCAGCAGTAAGGTCCAAGGGCTTCTGTAACAACAGCAATGTCCTCTATCAGCAGACAGATCTGACAAAGTAATATAAACAATAGACAGAAGGCTTCTGTCTGACAAAGTAACACAATTCAACAGACAGAATGTTTCTGTCTGACAAAGTAACAAACACAAATCAACACAGACAGAACAAACAACAGAGTGCCTGCCACCACAAGTGTTCTCCTCAGTTCTGCTCAGTTCCAGCTTGTTCTCTTCCTTTTATTTCATGGTTGTCCTTCTCGTCCCACCCTTCCTGTGGCGTCAGCAAGTTTTCCCCACCTTCAAATCACAAGGCAGGGCTCAAACAAGCTGCTAGATATTTAAATAACTGAAACAAGGTGCTAAGTACTTCTTTGCTTGCCATTACAATATTTTACATTGCCTTCTATTTTTTCATTCTTTTGAATCTGTTTCATAATATCTTGATTTCTCATAAGCTTCCCTTTGCTCCATTTTAATTTTGAAGGAATTATTTTCTTCAGTGACCTTTTGAAATTCCTTTTCCATTTGTCCAGTTCTGCTTTTTAAGGCATTCTCCTCATTGGCTTTTTGGACTTCTTTTGCCACTTGACTTAGTCTATTTTTAAGGTGCTATTTTCTTCAGTATTTTGGGGGGTCTCCTTTAGCAAGCTGTTGACTCATTTTTCATTATTTTCTTGCATCACTTTTTTTTTCTTTTCCCAATTTTTCCTCTACTTCTCTTATTTGATTTTCAAAATCCTTTGAGCTCCCCCATGGCCTGTGACCAATTCATATTTTTCTTGGAGGCTTTTGATGCAGGAATTTTTACCTTGTTGTCTTCTTGTTGTATGATTTGTTGTATGATTTGTTCTACTTTGTCACTTATGAAAGATTCTGTAGTCTCATTTTTTTCCTCCTCTGTTCTTTCATTTTCTCAGTCAATTACTTGAATTTTGAGTTCTTTGCCCAGGTAGGACTCTGCTTCCAGAGTAGATAGTGCTCTGTCCCAAATTTCTGGAGTTTTACACAGATGCTATCAGAGCTAGGTACTGTCTAGGCCTTAGAACTGTGAGGAGGACTTCCTCTTCACAGCTGCCACAAACTCTGCCATGCCAGCTCTCATCCTCACTCCAGAACCACCACCCAACACTGTGGCCCAAATCCAAGCAGAACAAAGAAAGAGAATCCTGCCTCAGTGCCAGCAAGGAGATTCCTGCAGTTGCCTTCTGATCAGTTGCTCGATCCCCCCACCATCTCTAGTCCTGGAGCTCCAGAAGCAACGATGGTTGCTGCTCCTTCTGCTGCTACCACCACCTCTGCCACCCCTGGGGCTAGGGTCAGAACACAGTCTTCTCAGGTCCAACAGAGTCTCCCCACTGACATTTTTCTTTGTCTTTGGCATTTAGGGGTTGAGAAGTCTGGGAACAGCCACTGCTGCCAGTGATTTAGTCCCCTGAGGTCTCTCCAGCTTGATCTGCAGTGTGGCCCTCATGGGTCTGTGCTCCACTCCCAGTCCAATGTGACAGACCTTTTCTGTCAGCCTGCTAGACTGTATTCAGCTGGTGATGTGTTTTACTCTGTCATTTTGTGGGTTCTGTAGCTCTAAAATTTGTTGAGAGTCATTTTTTACAGGTATTGGAGGTGTTTGAGGGACAAAATCAAGCAAGTTTCTGCTTTTACTCTGCCATCTTCTCAGTATTTTCATGAACTCTTCCTAAGTAACCTCTTTGAAGAAAATTGGGAACAAAGTTTTCATCAAAACCTAGAAATAACAATGACAAAGCAAACAGGCAACAAATCACCCTGAGAAATGTTTATATAGCTTCCTTGGGTCATAGCTTGAGTTATTGTAATTTTAGATTTCTATTTTTCCCCATTGTGGAGAGTGTAGAGTATAGGAATCAGAATAAGGTCTAGACCTTAGTTATCTTTTGTTTAGAGATCTTCAGATAGAAGAGGTTAAGTGATTTGTCCATGTCACATAGCCAATATGTCCTAGAGACAGGATCTGGGAATACAGCTGGTCTTGGCTTCAAGATTTAGCCCTTTGTTCACTGTGTATTGTCCCAATGATGTTTTTTTTTTAAGTTAACACACCAGGAAATAAATCTAATTATGTAAGTAGGGACAAAATAAGAACTCCTTATAGACTTATTAGAAAACTTTTTTAATGGCTAACAGGAAACTGATTTTATTATCTCATTTAATTCTGTTGTTTAAGTATCTTGCTTGTTGAAAAGTCAGTCAATGGGGAAGAAATCTGCTATGGAAGCATCAGGTTTATTGACTAAATATCATGGTAAATGTGTTGATAATGTTATGATAAGGAAGAATTTTATTCTTTTTTGTTGTGTAGCAATAAGACAAGAAATAGAAATAGAAATCAAAGAAATAAGCACAAAGCAAAAAAAAAGTAAATGAAATTATCACCTTTTTTTAGAGCAGATGATGATTTACTTAGAAAAACCTAAAGATTCATCTAAAGTAAATTGAAATAATAAATAAAATCAACAAAGTTGTAAGATACAAAATAAATCCTTGTAAAGCATCAGGATTCCTGAATGTTACCAACAGAACCCAACAGGAATCACTGCAAAGAGGTATTCCATTCAAAATAACTATAAAAAAACATAAAATATCTTAGGGCCTACCAAAACCCACCCAGAAACTATATGAATCCAACTATAAAACACTTTTCAGTAATATAATAGTTGGGGAAATATCCATTGTTTATGGATAAGTTGTGCCAATGTAGTAAAATGACACTTAATTTATTCAGTGCTATACAGCCAAACTACTAAAGAAATATTTTATAGAGCTAGAAAAATATAATAATAAAAGAAATGTGGAGGAACAAAAGGTAAAAAATCTTAATGGTAATAATGGGGGGAAAAGTGACAAGGAAGGGTATGAGATCTCAAAGCAATACTACAAAGTAGTATTACAAAGAAGTAATCATTCAAATAATTTGGCACTGTTTAAAAAAACAGACAATTGTTGGAATAAATTAGGCTCAAAACCTTTAAAAGCCAATACTGTAGCATAGGGTTCCATGAACCCAAAGATTATAGCTACTTGAGTAAGGATTTACTCCCTTACATAAACTGTTAGGAAAACTGAAAAGCAGTTTGGCAGAAATTAGATTTAGGCCTATGCTTCACATTAGGTCCCTGTTACTTCCATTGTCCTATAATCACAACAACTTCCAAAGACTTTTTTGATCTTTTGAAAGACTCTTATCAATGGAATGATAAACCATGAGTACAGAGGACTGAAAAGGAAGCTTACCTCCTGCCAGAAAGATGATAAACTTAGTGTGGAATGAGGCATATTTTTTTACACATTGCCATTGTTGGAATGTGTTTTGCTACACTGTTCTCTTTGTTATGACTTTTAAAAAGAATTGTTCATTTCACAGTGGAACAATAAGAGGGAACAATAATAAATGTTTTTAAAAATAAAATTAATTTGGAGTAGGGCCAAAATGATGGAGTAAAAGCAGGGACTCACCTGAGCTTGCCCATAAATTCCCTCAGTTACCTCTAAAAAGTGAATCTAAACAAATTTTAGAGTGACAGAATCCATCAGGAGATGGAGTGTGACAGATTTCCAACCCAAGACAACACAAAAAATCCATGGGTAGGATTTGTTGAACCGAGTGGGTGCAGAGTGCAGGACGCAGAGTGCACAACTATACCAGCACAAACCCAACCATAGTAGAGCTAGAGCAAGCCCACGAGAACTGATTCATCCACCATAGGGACAATTCCCAAACCTCTCACCACAGGACAGGGGTCTGTCAGAACTGGCTAAGAGACAAGCACAGGGCCTGTGGCTACTCCTGGGGCTATAAGCCCACCGTTTAGATGTTTAAAAGTCACCTACCTGAACTTCTAGGAGCCAAGATGGCAGAGTAGACCAGATGTGCTCTCATCCTCCCCATGGGGGGTGGAACCAACAAGCACTAACACCAGAACCACAGTTGTGCCTTCCCACAGCCAGGGGAATTGCCAGACACCAGCATGACACTGGCACATGACAGCAGCTGAACCCACCAGAGCTCTAGCCAAGGGGTGTGAAGGAGGAGACCTAAAGCAGCCAGACCACCCTTCCCTCACACTTCACACTGTAATCTTCAGTGTAACCCCAGGGAAACATAGAAAGTCCTGGTGTCAGCCTTGGTCTCAGCAGTCATCAGCCAGCTCCAGCTCAGCACCAGGTGAGCTGCTGCATTATATAGCCTCTGACAGAACCAGAGGCTACAACAAAGAAAGCCAGTAACCAGGTCCCTAGCTCCCAGCTCAAGAAGTGTGGGTCAGAGCCCTCTCTGCCCCAGAAGCAGAGATCCACTTTAAAAGCCAGGAAATAGGCAATCACAATGGACAAAAAAAACAAATTGTAAAAACAAAGACTATAGAATCCTATTATGATGAATGGGAAGATCAAAATTCACATTCAGAAGAGGATAGCATTGATGTTATACCCACATCTGAAACCTCAGTAGGGAATATGAAGTGGTCTCAAGCCTAAAAATCATTCTTGGAAGAGCTCAAGAAGGCTCTTAAAAGCCAAATTAGAAAGGTAGAAGGAAAATTGACCAATTATTTTAAAGATACAGTTGGCAAAAGGGAATAAAAATTTACTGAAGAGAAATACTCCTTAAAAAGTTCAATTAGACAAATGGAAAAGGAGATACAGAACCTAACTGGAGAAAAGAATTCCCTAAAAGTAAAAATTTGCTAAATGGAAAATGAGGTACAAAAACTGAGGAAAGCAATTCATTAAAAATCAGAATTTGACAAGTTGAAGCTAATGACTCTATGAGGCTTCAAGAATCAGTCAAATAAAATCAAAATAATGAAAAAAATAGAAGAAAATGTAAAATATCTCATTGGAAAAGCAACTGACCTGAAAAATTGATCTGGGAGAGATAATCTAAGAATTATTGGTCTACCATAAAGTCATTATGAAAAAAAAGAGCCTGGACAGTATCTTACAAGAAATCATCAAGGAAAATTGCCCTGAGGTCCTAGAACCAGAGGGTGAAATCATCATTGAAAGAATCCACCAAACACCTCCTGAAAGAGACCCCAATTTGAAAACTCCAAGGATATTGTGGTCAAAGTCCAGAATTATCAGGTCAAGGAGAAAATACTATAAGCAGCCAGGAAGAAACAATTCAGATATCAAAAAACTATAGTCAGGATCACACAGGACCTTGCAGCTTCTGCCTTTAAAGATCAGAGGGATTTGAATATGATATAATGTAAGGCAAAAGATCTTGGACTACAACTAAGGATCAACTACCCAGCAAAAGTGATCATAATCTTTCAGGCAAAGAGATATACATTCAATGAAATAAGGGACTTGCAGACCTTCCTGATGAAAAGGCTAGAACTCAATGGAAAATTTGATCTTCAAATACTAGACTCAAGAGAGACTAAAAAGGTAAACAGGAAAAACACACACACACACACAACTTGTTATTCAATAAGAGCAAACTTCTTACATTCCTATAAGGGAGGATGATACCTGTTAATCTTGAGAATTATATAACTGTTACAGCATTTAAAAGGGAGATAGATACTAGATAGATAGATAGATAGATAGATAGTATAAATCAATTGATGTGATGATAAAAAAAACCTAATTAAAGGGGGCAAAGGGATTGTAATGGGAGAAGAGGAAAGGAGGAGGCAGAAAAGGGTAAATTATGTCACACAAAGATGCACAAAAATATAGTAGTGGGAAAGAAAGTAGGGAGATGAGCATTGTATGAGCTTTACTCTTCTTAACTTTGGTTCAAGGAGGGAATAACATACTCAGTTAGGTATAGGAATGTAACATGAAGAGACACAAAAACTTATTATAGTAGAGGGAAAGAATGGAGGGAGAAGAGCACTGTTGGAGATTTACTCTCATTGGATTTGATTAAAGGAGGGAATAACATAATTTGTTAAGGTATATAAATCTAACCTTCCCTACAGGCAGTAGGAGGGGAAAGGGGAAAGAAAAGAAGGCTGGTTAGAAGGGAAGGAAGAAGTAATAAGGAAAAAGGGTAATAAAAGGAAGAGGGGCTAATAGGGAGGGAATTTTGAGGGAGGCAGTGGTCAAAAGCAAAACTTTTTTAAGGAGGGGAAGGGAAAAGGGAGAAATAAAAGCATAAACTGGGGGGAAATAGGATAGAGATAAAGACATAGATAGTCATCATATCTATGAATGTGTAAGGGATGATTCTCCAATAAAACAGGCAGATAACAGAATGAAGTAAAAACCATAATCCTACAATATGATGTTTACAAGAAACACATTTGAAATGGGGTACACAAAGGATGAAGGGAAAAGGCTGGAGTAGAATATATTATGCTTCAGCTAAAATTTTTAAAAAGTGGGGGTAGCAATCCTAATCACAGACAAAACAAAAGCAAAAAAAACATCTAATTAAGAGAGAAAGGGAAGAAAAATAGATCCTACTAAAAGCCCCCACTGACAATGGAAGTAATATCATTACAAAACATATATGCATCAAGTAGTATAGCATCTAAATTCTTAGAGGAGAAGTTGAGGGAGTAAGAAAAAGAAATAGATAGAAAAACTGTACTAGTGGGGGACCTTTCCCTCTCTGAACCTGATAAATCTAAGCTTAAAATAAACAAGAAAGAAGTTAGGGAGGTGAGAAGAATTTTAGAGAAGGTAGATATGATAGACCTCTGGAGAAAATTGAATGGGAATAAAAAGGAATATACCTTCTTCTCAGCAGTACATGCCACATACACAAAAACTGACCACATACTAGGGCATAAAAACCTCACAATCAAGTGCAGAAAGGCAGAAATATGCATACTTTTCAGATCATGATACAATAAAAATTATATGAAATAAAGGGCCAGAGAAAGTTAGACTAAAAACGAATTGGAAACTAAATAATTTAATCATAAAGAATGAGTGGGTCAAACAAAAAATCATAGAAACAATAAGTAACTTCATTCAAGAGAAAGACAGTAATAAGACAACATAACAAAACTTATCGGATGCAGAAAAAGTGGTTTTTAGGGGAAGTTTTATATCCCTGAATGCTTATTTGAATAAAATAGAGAAAAAGGAGATCAGTGACTTGGGCATGCAATTGAAAAAGCAAGAAAAAGAAAAAAAATTAAAATTCCCAATTAAATATTAAATTAGAAATACTGAAAACCAAAGGAGAGATTGATAAAATTCAGATTAAGAAAACTATTGAACTAATAAGTAAAACTAAGAGCGGTTTTATGAAAAAACCAATAAAATTGATAAACCTTTGGTCAATTTGATGAAAAAAAAAAGAAAATCAAATTATCAGTATCAAAAAGGGTGAATTTACCTCCAATGAAGAGGAAATTAAAACAATAATTAGAAATTATTTTGCCCAATTATATGGTCATAAATTTGACAATCTTAGTGAAATGGATGAATATTTACAAAAATAAAAATTGCCCAGATTAACAGAAGAGGAAGTAAAATACTTAAATAACCCCATCTCAGAAAAAGAAATTAAACAAGCCATCAATGAACTCCCTAGGAAAAAATCTCCATGGTCAGGTGGATTTACAAGTGAATTTTATCAAACATTTAAGGAACAATTAATTCCACTACTATATAGACTATTGCGGAAAATTGGTGAAGAAAGAGTCCTACAAAATTCTTTTTATGATGAAAAAATGATACCAATACCTAAATCAGGAAGAGCCAAAACAGAGAAAGAAAATTATAGATCAATTTCCCTAATGAATATGGATGAAAAATTTTAAATAAAATATTAGCAAAAAGATTGCAGCAAGTTTTCATGAGAATAATATGCTTCAATAAGGTAGGGTTTATTCCAGGAATGCAAGGCTGGTTCAATGTTAGGAAAACCATCAGCATAATCAATCATTATCAACAACAAAACTAGTAGAAATCATATGATTATCTCAATAGATGCAGAAAAAGCTTTTGACAAAGTCCAACACTCATTCCTATTAAAAACACTAGAAAGCACAGGAATAAATGGAGTCTTCCTTAAAATAATAGTTAGCATCTATCTAAAACCATCAGCAAATATTATATGTAATGGGGATTAGCTAGAAGCATTTCCAATAAGATTAAGGGTGAAACAGGAATGTCCACTATCACCCCTGTTATTCAATTTGGTACTAGCAATGTTAGCTGTAGCAATAAGAGAATAAAAAGAAATTGAAGGAACTAGAATAGGCAAAGAAGACACTAAGTTATCACTCTTTGCAGATGATATAATGACATTCTTAGAGAATCCTAGAGAATCAAATTAAAAAACTACTTGAAATAATAAGTAACTTTAGCAAAGTTGCAGAATATAAAATAAAACTGCAAAAATCCTCGGCATTCCTATATATTTCTAATGAAGCCCAACAACAAGAAATAGAAAGAGAAATTCCATTTAAAGTTACTGCACACATTATAAAATATTTTGGAGTCTACCTGCCAAAACAAACCCAGGAACTATATGAACACAATTACAAAACACTTTTCACACAAATAAAGTCAGATCTAAATAATTGGAAAGACATCTGTTGCTCATGGTTAGGCTGAAGTAACATAATAAAAATGACAATTTTACCCAAATTAATTTACCTATTTAGTGCCATACCAATCAAACTACCAAAAAATTATTTTATGAAGCTAGAAAAAATAATAACAAAACTCATCTGGAAGAACTAAAGGTCCAGAATATCAAGGGAATTAGTGAAAAGAAACTCTGGGTAAGGTGGCCTAACCATACCAGATTTTAAACTGTATTATAAAGTAGCAGTCATCAAAACTACTTGGTACTGGTTGAGAAATAGAGTGATGGATCAGTGGAATAGGTTAGGTACACAAGTCATAGTAGTCAATGACTATAGTAACCTACTTCTTTGATAAACCTAAAGACTCCAGCTTCTGGGATAAGAACTCACTATTTGACAAAAACTGCTCAGAAAACTGGAAAATAATATGGTGGAAACTGGGCATAGACCAAGATCTTACACCTTATACCAAATAAAATCAAAATGGGTTCATGATTTAGATATGAAGGTTAATACTATAAGCAATCTGGGAAAGCAAGGAATAGTTTACCTGTCAGATTTATGGAGAAAGCAAGAATTTATGACTAAATAAGAGAGAGCGTTAAAAATGCAAAATGGTTAATTTTGATTACATTAAATTGAGGTTTTGTACAAACAAAGCCAATGTATCCAAGATTAGGAGGGAAGCATAAAATTGGGAAAGAATTTTTACAACCAGTGTCTTTGATAAAGGCCTCATTTCTCAAATATACAGAGAACTGAATCAAATTTATAAGAATACAAGTCATTCCTCAGTTGATAATTGGTCAAAGGATATAAATAGGCAGTTTTCAGAGGAAGAAATTAAAGATATCCATATTCATATGAAAAAAATTCTCCAAACCATTATTGATTAGAGAAATGCAAATCAAAACAACTACTAGTACTGCATCTCACTGGTCAGATTGGCTAACATGACAAAACAGGAAAATTATAAATGTTGGAGATGTGGGAAAATTGGGACACTAATGCATTGTTGGTGGAGTTGTGAACTGATCCTACCATTCTGGAGAGCAATTTGGAACTATGCCCAAAGGGCTATAAAAATGTGCATACCCTTTCACCCAGAAATGCCCCTTCTAGGGCTGTATCCCAAAGATATCATACAAGTGGGAGAGAACCTGTATGTACGAAAATTTTTATAGCAGTTCTTTTTGTACTGGCAAAGAATTGAAAGTCAAAGGGATGCCCTCCAATTGGGGAATGGCTAAAAAAGTTGTGGTATATGAATGTAATGGAATACTATTGTCCTATAAGAAATGAGGAGCAGACAGACTTCATAATAACCTGGAGAGACTTATATAAACTGATGCTGAATGAAGGGAGCAGAACCAGGAGAACATTGTACACACATTGTATCTGTGAGGACTAACTTTGATAGACTTGGCTCTTCTCAGCGATATAAGGTTATAAGACAACTCCAAAAGACTTATGATGGAAAAGGCTATCCACATCCAGAGAAAGAATTACAGAGTCTGAATGCAGATTGAAGCAAATTACTTTGCTCTCTCTCTTTTCCGTTTTGTTTTATTTTGTTTCTTCTTTCTCCTTGTTCATTCCATTGGTTATAATTCTTCTTTACAAGCTGACTAATGCTTAATGTGAAGGTATATGTAGAACCTATATCAGATTGCATGTCATTTTGGAGGGGGAAGAGGAGAAAAGAAAGAGGGGAAGAAAATTTGGAACTTAGAAACTTGTCAAACTGAATGTTGTAAACTAAAAGTAAATAAATTTAAAAGAAAAAAACAAAATGAATTTTTAGAAAAATTTTGGCCTTTGTTCAAGGGTGTTATGAATTATAGAAACACCAGTCAATACCGCTCTCTTTTTTTTGAGGAGGGGTGTTACATGTAATTTTCATAGTGTTCAACCTGTCAGAATAATGATCATAACAGCAACAGCTTTTAGGAATAGTATTTATGGGTTTTTTTTTTAAGATTTATAAGTCTTTTCTTCATGGCAAGCCTGTGAGATAGGTCATCTAAGTACTATCATTCCCATTTTACAAATGAGGAAACTAAGGCTCAGAGGGGTCAAGTGAATTGCCCAAAGCCACACATATGAATAAACACCAACTTTTCTGACTACAAATCGAATGCTTTTTCACTATACCCTTTTACCACAAAAAGTTAAATGTTCTGGTCAACAGCTGAACCTGAATCACTCACTCTGAAAATGAAAATGCTATCAGTGGACCACTAACTAATTTATATGTATATATTTTTCATATATAGGGAAACATTTTTGTTCCTTTTCTCACTTTGAGACATTTTAGATTTAAAAGGAGCCTAAAAATGACCTGATCTTCAACCTTCAAATAGTTGTCCTCAATTTTCAAAGTAGAAATTGAAGCCCAGAGAAATTAATAACTTTTCTTAGAAGATCACCCAGCTAGTCTACAATTACTAGTATTTGGTGTTATCATCTAATTTTCTAATCACACCTATCATAATTTGATGACTTTGTTGATATCATGAGTATCGCCCTTCATCCCTTAGTATTTAATTCTCATACTCTTTGAGTTTAATAGTCATAGGTCTTCCTTGCCAATTCTTCCCTTGTTCCCACTAAAGCACTATGGAATTCAGAGCTCTGCCCATACCACTACACAGTGCGTGTATTTGACTGAACTTTTTTCATCTGTTCCCATTAAACCTCTGCATTAACAGGATGTTCCCAAAAACATTTTGCCCTTTCTTTATCAAATGGGCTCCCTTCCTTCTTGGGGTCCACACTGTGGTCAAGGAACTTAAAACAGCTGCACCAACACTTTTTTAAACAGAGATGTTCATCTCAAGAGTCAATTTAAGATCAGTCTATTTCTTTAGTTTGTCGGGAGATGGGTTGAGGATATGAGAGCCTGGATCTCCTACCATTACTGGAAATTCCTTTGTATCTGCTCTGGAACACAACACTGCCATCTGTGTCCAGATGATCAAGAAGTAAGGAGCACTGTGGAAAGAGCACTAGACTGTTTCAGGCATGGATTTTGGGTCCCTTTCTTTCATTAACTAGCTGTGTGACCAGGAACATCAATTAATTAACCTTTTAAAACCCCAGTTTTTCATTCATAAGACCAAGAAAGTGGATTATTTCTTAGATCCTTATAGCTCCATTAGTCTAAGATTGGTTTTCTGAGCCTATAAGGTCTCACTAAGCTATTTGTGACATTTACTTGATGGCATGGTGGATAGATCATTGAGTCATGAAGACCTGGGTTCAACCTGGCCTCTGATGTATACTAGCTATGTGACCCTAGATAGGGCACTTATCCTTTGTTTCCTTATCTATAAAATGGCAGTAATAACAATACCTACTTCACATGGTTATGAAAATCAAATCTAAAAAGCACTTATTATGTACCTAGCACATATCAGGAATTATATAAATGCTTCTTCCTTCCTTTTCTCCCTTCCTGAATAGCTGTATCCCTAAAATGTCATACCCAATCTGCCAAAAAAAAAGAAAGAAAAAGGAGAGAGCCTCTTATCTGCTAAACAGTTGCAAGAACATTTAAGAAAAAAGCTCTTCTTTAGAATGAGATCTTCCTCTTTCTGGCCTACACAAGTTCAAGTACTCTTGCATCAAAGAAAGTTTCTTTCTCCCCATCTTCCAGAGTACAATCTTTTCCTAACCTTTCTGCCTCACTGATGGACAATGACCTCGTTATCCCATCAGATGTTACTGACCTTAATGCCCCACTGATAGTCTTTCACCCTTCTTGCCACTGATAGAGTTAGTACACCTTCCTGTACTTCTTATTTCTAGGGTAGGACCATCAGCCAGCCTTCTTCTCCCCACTCTGATCACTGGTTTCCCTCTTTATTCTGTAGACACTACTTGTGTATCTTGCCAATGAAGTTTCCCATCCCTTAAATAGGGCTGAGTGGTTTTCTGGGTCCCAGCCACCCGTTGTCAGCGTACTTACTCTTCCAAGTTATTTGTGTATACATCTAAGATGAAATCCAGCACCAATTCCTTAAGGGATTCATTGTTTATACTTCTTCATCCAAAGACATTTAATATCCCTATGCTTTGCTTCCTATCAGAAACTCTAATCAACCCCATGGTAACTCAGTTTGTTTTTTTTTTTTTTTAATTTCAGTAACCTTTGATTTAGAACCTTGTCAAAGGTTTTTGAAAGTCTGAATAAATTATAATTCTCTTCCCCCCTCCTACCTCCTCTGATTCTCACTTTTCTATTTATGTGCTTCTCAAATAACAGAGGTATCATTTTCCTTTATAGGAACTATGTTACCCAAACTCTAAAAAAAAAAAATCTATAACAATGACTTAATAAGGTTCCTAAACAAATTTAGTAAGCCAGCTCTGCCCTTTCTACCTGCTCTATTAGAGCTAAATTCCTACTGGTTAATACTGGCAGTATAAACTATACACAGAGGCTCATTTCTCTTTGCCTGGGGCTAAGTGAAGGAGAAAATGATCTGGAAAGGGAGTACAGAGACATAAGGAAATATGAATAGGACCAATACTGATATTATAACTAGACCTAAAATGTTGCAGCTCTGTAGAATTTTTTAACTGGTCTGTGATTTCAATACCAGCAATTTTCAGTCTGAGGGAGATGGTACTATGTACAGTTCAGCAGTACTGCAAAAATTTCCTACACATACCAGAAAGAATTGAATGATACATATAAATCAATGTTTTCCTCCAAAGTTTAAATGTAGGGTTTTTTTTTTCTTTCTCTCCCCTTGGTCTTCAAAAAAAGTAAACAAATATGTTTTTTGTCCTTTAGGAAATCATCTTGAAAAAGCATTCTGTAGTAGTGTTTGAAGGGTTAGAAGGAGCTGGAAGGCTTCCTTAGTGGTGTCTGTGACAAAGACCTGAACCCAGGAGCCTTGAAGGGAGGGGAATCTAATGCCTACCACTCACTCCAACTGTTGGAATGCATTTAGTGTTTTCAAACTTTTTGGTGATTAGACCAGCTCCTTATTTGATGAGGAAAAACAAAAATCTAATGTAAGAAGGAAAGAATGTATTATCTGTGTCCAGTGAGACTGTGGGTATCCTGAGCAGAGAATAGAACTAGCAGCCAGGAGGCCTTGTCTTTCCCATTTGGTCATTTAATAGGAGAATACAATTCCAAGAAGAGACTAGCAATCAGACTCTTGCCTCTTTCTCCCAGAAATTGTCAAGTCCTTAAGTTACATCTTATTTATCCATTTCATACTAATTGCTAGAAAAAGAGGAAGGGCTTATGTTGAGAACTTCTGTTATATCTGAGGTTGAACAATTGTCCGTAGTCACTTAGCTAATCAGCACACTTATATCTTGCAATGTTTTTTTATGAAATGGGATTCTGTTTCACCCTTCCTTCAGGAAATGCTTCCTTGCACAACTGGTGACTATAACATAGGGAAAAGGTCTCTGCCTTAAGAAGTAACAAAAAGGATAAATTGATTAGTTGCTACTTCTAGCCTAATGTTGATTAGTGAGAGAGTTAATTCAGAATACCTGGCAGCAGAATCTCGTGAGTGTGTGAACTTGAGAACTCATGGTGAAGGGACTGCCCTAGACAAATTCCAAGGTCCTTTCCAACTCTACAGCACATAGCCTATTATCCCCAAAGACCCAGACAATGGATTCCATTCCCAGAGTACCTAAAAACATTACCCTCCTTTTCAGCCCAGAAGGGGTCCCTCTTCCTAACCTACTGAATCCACACATGATATTCCCCCACTCCATATTTCAAAGGCTACACAAAGCCTGAACATGAGTAGTACCTCTCCTGTTCCCAGGTCACCAAGCTGCATTAGCCTCTGAGATGCAACTCTCGCCTTAGGCTGTCCTTGAAAGGTCTATGCCTCAGTTCCTCACCAAGGGGATCTAAACATCAATTCCCCCAATCTAAGATTAGGACAACTTTGTTAGAAGAATTTATTCATCTAGGTCTTATAGTATAGATACCATGGTATGTGGGGATTTGAAAGTCTCTTCCAAGAAGAATTCCACAGGCCAGAGAGATGGCACTTTCATCCCCTGTTTTTAATCAACTCTGGCCAATAAATTTCAAATTTGAAAATTTAAAATTTAAAGGACTAACTTAGTTAATAGAGTCTGAAATTCTGAGCTTGAGAAGTATGCTATGCTACAAGAGTACAGATTTAGACCTGGATAATATCCTTGAACTCATCTAGTCCAACTTTCTTGTACTCTAAGGGAAGAAATTGAGGTTTGAGAAGGCTGTGAGTGATGGAAAATAGATAGTGGAGCTGGAATCTAAACCCAGAGGGCCACATGTGGCCTTAGAGGTTGCAGGTTCCCCAACCTTGTTCTAGATCTTATTAGACCATGAGTACTCAGATAAAAGAAGGAGTCTGATAGCTGAAGAGTATGCAAGGGTTAAGTCAGGGATTCCTACACAGGAGAAGTAAATACAGGAACTTATTATGACCTAAGAATTGAAGCAAGACTCCTGAGTGAGAAAATGTGTCAAAGAGCTACAAATTAAAAGTGAACTTTTAGGCAGACACAGCCCTCAGAAAGATCGGAACTCTTAGCTCCTCTAAAATTTACTATCAAACAGTTCTAGTTACCCTCTTAGGGTCATAGATATTAATTTTGGAGCTGTGTATCTAAACCCAACCCCTTCATTTTATAGGAAACATTTTAGAGAAAGGTTAAATGACTTTCCCAAGGTTACCAGAAGTTTCTTTTAACCCTTGTGATTAATATTTTTCATGGAATCCCATCTCTGATTTTACATTGGAAATTACTTTACAGCAAAACTTGGTAGGAAATTTCCATTCAATAAAGCAAAGGGCTTTTATAGTGTGATGTTTATGTGAATTAGAAATTAGAAGCCAATCTTTGCATCATGATTGGTAGATTTTTATCTGTGTAAGCTAATGCTTTCTCTCATCTATAAGCAAGGGGTTGATTAACTATGTAAACCTCAAGAAGGGGGGAATTTCCTGTTTGTAATTTTTTTTTAATTTGACAAAGTATTTTTTATTTTTGCTGTCAGAATTTGTAAAGTTCCTAGTATATGGACTTTACTCAGAAATTGTCCCTTTTCAGACTGGAGGAACAAATTACATCCTTTTTGGACGATCAAGATCCAGAGAGCAGGCTAGAGGTGGGCTCTGACATGAGAAAAATCCACTACTGCTTCCATCATTTAAAGGTAAGTATGGAAACTTAGACAACTCATTTCTGTCATATTCAAACTTCACTAGTCTGAACTCTGCACAGTGGACCCACCTCTTCAAGAGGACTTCTTAAAATGCCTGAACTAGATTTAAAATGTCCAGAGTGATATCAGTAAAGCACGGCTGTTCTCAAGAGCCTCTCAGGGGTTCCCTCAAATTTTTTTTATCTAAAAAATGTCCTCAGGCTTACTCAGATTTCATTCTTGTGCTGCACATCTCCACTTTTCATAGTGTACTTCCTGGAGTCTTCTCAGCTGTATCAGGAGAACTGGGTCCTATATTTCTCATTGGTTTTGATCCTGCTACACCTACAGCCCCCTGTTCTGGCTGGTTTTCCTTTATATAAGATATTATCCTTGTGGGGAGGCAAACTGTTTAGCCTAAATTTCTACCTTTTCTTTATGTTTTATAAGTAAATAGAACATATAAGCAGATGGAATCTCTGATCCTAATGTTTTATGCATAAGAGGCACTTTAGTCATGTTTGTTCAGTTGAATTCATTGGCCCCTTCAAATCAATATGCTTTGCTTGTGAAGGAAGAAAATTAAAACAGAAAGAAAAATGGGATAAAGAGAAGGCATGCTGAGGTTTTTTTTTTATTTTTTCATTTTATAGAAACTGTTGAATGAAAGAAAGATTCAAGAAAAAAGTGAATCCTCCCCTAAAATTAAAGACCAAGATGGAGAAGTGCCGTTAAAGGAGGAAGAATTTAAAAAACTGAGAGATATCCTGAAGCAGCGAGACAATGAAATTAGTATCCTTTCTGAAATCCCAAGAAAGCCTCCCCTCCTTTGGAGGAGCAGGGAGTTGGAGAGTGCCTGGGTTTTCAAAAGACTCTCTGCTCACCTGCTGCCCATCCCTGGAACTTGACCCCTCCCTACTTCTCTTTCACATTGCCTCCTTTACTTTGTGGCTAAAAACATTTTTCTGGCAAACAAAATATTTGAAGAGTGGGAAAGTGTGATGCTATAGAAAAACAGTTTTTTACCGTATAAAGAATAGAATTTCCTGTGACTTTTATTTTTAGGCTATTGCAATGCTCCTGTGGAGACTCTTGTATGGTCCTCCTTTAGCTGAACACAAAGCATGGGCTCTTTGCACCTCACTGGAATGTTTCAATTAAAGTTGACATTGGTATTTTTAGAAAACATTCAACCACCCTGTTTCACTCTCTCTCTTTTAGTGCCGAGCTATAACAGCCCACTGTAGGAAGGAAGGGCAGTTTTCTTTAGCTGGCTGACAGAATTACAGGTTGACCACAGCGTTGCCATGGCCCTGAGTTTGTGGCTGGCGCGTGAGTGAAACTCAAAAGATGGCTGAAAAATGACCAATGGTATGTACCTTAGGAAGGGCAGAGATTCATTTACATGCAACTTTTATTTAGAAAACGGATGAACTGCTTTGGGTTCCAGTTACAAATATTGGCAAGTTTAGGAGTCTTCAAAACAAAAGTCTCATTTTCTCTGGTGGCACCATGTGCCCAGGGTGCTAGAAATTATAAGAAAATCCTCAAACATTTATTCTCTAGGAACAGTAGCTACTTTTAAAAGGGCACTTTTGTGTTAATTGGAGTATGGGACACTTCCAATGCTATTCCTTAATTTAGCTTATTATAACAGACACCTCGTTGTGTTTATATTTCTATATACAAATACTCCAAATCTTTACTATCTCAGTTATGCATAAACAAAGTTACGAGTATATTTTGCTCCATGATCTGGTACTTATGTTGAGAACCACCCAAATCCTTCTAATTTCAACTCTTTTGCCAAATATATAAAAAAAACTATATAAATAAATTCAAAGATTAAGAAAAAGTAAAGAACAAATCAAGTACAAGTAAAGCCTATTACCTAATTAATTTCAGTTTCCATTTTTATCCAAGAATTAGCAGAGTCTATATTTTAGACTGGTATGTATTTCATCCGTTTTGGATTCCAAGACCTGAGACAGCTGGTGCCTTTCTCAATTAAAAATCACCACTATATCTCCTGTCTACAAGTACTATTAGCATTTCTCTGGTTCTCTTCTTATCTCTGTCTCTATCTCTCTGTCTTTTACTTTCTCTGACTTTGTCTCTTTCTGTCTGACAGTAGGAAATTAAGGAAATGGGGATATTTGGGATAGCATGGTAAAAGTCTCTGTTCAAGTACTTGAACTTTAGAGGAGACTTCATCTCTAAGTAATGATGTACTTACTACATAGAGGGGTGAGAAAGTGAGAAAGAATTTGGCTGGTGGTGGAGGTAAGAAGAGGCCAGAAAGAGATGATTCTAGATATAGTGTGGTTTTAGGAAGAGGTGAAAATGATCTGAGGCAGGGGTTCCTAGGATCTAGTGTGAGTCTTTCACAAACAGCAGAAATGGAGAAGAAGGAGTGGATTTTCAAGATAAAGAGGAAAAAATGATAAGATTTGATTACTGAAATGTATTGGGTATAGAACAGTAATATACCAAAGATGACAGTGACCCTTTTTATGTGGGAAGTGAGTGATTTGGTGTCATTTTTGCATTATGTGATAAAAACTGAACAGGTCTCTCTTATCTGGGTTGGGTTTGGGTTTTTTTTTCCTTGAATTCGTCTTGAGACAACCAATTAAAAATTCCTTCCAAGTAGAATGTTAGGCAGGACTAGATAATAAAACAAGCTAATGCTTAATAGCACTTTAAGGTTTGCACACCACTTTATATATGTCATCTAATTTGAATCTCATGACAATCTTGTGAAGTAGGTTCTGTTATTATCACATAAGGAAAGTAAGGCACAAAGAAGTTACATGACTTGTCCAGTGACAGAGCTAGTAAATGACATGTGAGGTTTGAACTAAGGTCTTTCTGACTCTTAAGTTTAGCATTCTATCAACTGTATGATCAGATGTGTACTTACATATTTATATTGGCATATGCATTTGGTAGGCACTTGTGTCCAAAAGAGTATAACAGATTGTCAAGGGGCTTGGTATATAAAAAGAAAAACAAGGGATTAAGGACAGAACCCTTGAATTTTCTGAAAACAGTAGAAAATACAGCAAACATTTATTTTGATGGTGGACAAAGCATGGGGTAAAGTCCTGGGAGGTACAGAGTCTAGTTAAGATAAAATCTCTGCCTTCAAGGGTTTTCCATTCTAGTGGAGGGAGTAGGGATAGGAGTGGGGCTGGGGGAGGAGGGAGACAGGGAGGTCAGCAACATAGATATCTATAATATTTGTTCAGTGTTTTAGAGCGTTAAAATACAAAGCGCTATGTGAGATCTAGGGATAAAGGTAATTATCAACTTGGGGAAATCAGGGAAGCTTTCAAGGGAGAAAATAGTTTTGTAGTTGAAGGTCAAATTAGGTGGCATATATAGTGGTTTGCAAACTATATATACTTTTAAGGATGAATAGGAATTCAATAGCAGAATAATTTAAATTTGAAGTAGCAACAAAATTCTTCAGTCATAGTGGTTAGCATCTGTGCCACACTGCCAAAGTTACACATACACACACACACACACACACACACATCCCTCCTTTCTGTTACAAATTCATAATCCCTTTCCTCTGGAAATGTACTTAATAAATATTTTAGTATATATAAAAAAGTATTGTGTAGAATCAAAACATATTCATATAATTTTTAAAAAGAGCTTTGTCTGATATTAGTATGAACAATGGATTAGAGAAGGAAGAGGAGGCAGAAAAAAAGACCTGTAAGAATGTGGCAGTAGCTATCAAATTGGTAATGGTGGTAATGAAAGCCTAATTAAGGATAATGGCAATAGAGAGAGCAGAGGGATGGATGTGAGATATGCCATGGAGATGGAATTGATAAGATCTAGTAATGAAGGGAGAGAGAAGAGTCAAACATGACCAAACATATATGAAGACAAGAGAATGGGTGAGTGGTAATACCATGGACAGAAAGAGTGAAAGCACTGGATTATCAGGTTTAAAGGGAATGGAGCTGAGCTCAATTTTGCTGAATTTGAGTTGCTGACAACTCAGTGTCTTGGTTGAGATGCCCCATAGGCAGTTGGAGAGGTAGATTTGAGGCTCTGAAGAGGGGTCAGTACTAAAATACAAATTTATGAGTCATTTTCCTTGCAATGGTAGTGTAAACCTGTAGAAGCAAACAAGATTGCCAAGAAAGAAAGTACAGAGGGAAGAGAAGGGCCAAATACAGTCTCTTGGGGAATTCCTACATTAAGAGGTCAGGAAGAGGATGAGAAGCCAGGATATAGTGAAAAGACGGTTAGAGAGGTAGAAAAAGAACCAAGAATGTGGTGTCCATGAAGCTGAGAGAGGAGAGAGTATCTGGTAGAAGATAGTGGCCCCCAGCATCAAAAGTTTCAGAGAGGACAAAATGGGTAAGAAATGAAAAAAAAAATAGTGATTATGAAATCTTTGGTGACCTTAGAGAAAGTTTCTATAGAGTAGTGTTGGTAGAGGCTCAATTGTAACTGTAGAATAAAGAATTGAAAAAAGCTTTAAAAGATAGAGGAAATATATGGAGCAATAACCGGATGGGCTCGAAGAAGAATGAAGTAAATGATTTGTTTCTAGGATTAGGGAAATCCAAGCATATTTGGAGGCAAATAGGAAGGAGCTCATGGCAAGGGCAATATTAAAGATGCATTAGAAAGAAAAGATAGAGCAATGACTTGGGGCCAGTGGGAGTGAATTACTAAATCAAGTGTGCTGACATTGGGATCTCCTTTTTGAGGAGTCTGGAGGGAAGAAGGACAGAAAAGTTGATGACATTGGAGTGCTTGAAGAATGGAGGTAGGGAGTAAAGGGAATTCATTTCAGGTGACTGCTGTCTCAGTGAAAGTTGGTTCATTGACTCTAAGTGGAAGGCTGGAGCATGATGGGTGTCTGGTTGAGAGGAAAAGATTTGGAATAGTTACTATGGTAAATGAGATAAGGAGTTGGTAAGAGGAGAATTAGACATATTGATTGTCCATCAACAGTGTAGACTCAGCAGGGATTTTCTACCATAAATTTATAATACCTGAAATACACTCAGATTCAAGAATTGCATCAGTAATGATCCGCAACTATGGGATATACTTAGAGAAATGAAATGGTTAGGATTACTCAAGGTTAGGAATAGCAGATTAGAATCCCCAGATTAGGAATAACAGATCACTGGAGCCTACAGTAGTATTTGTTTGTTCAAGTGTTTTTTTTCCTTGTATTTCCTTTATCCTTTTCTTTTGGTCTGTACCTGTGATTTAATCACAATTCAAGGACCTGTGATTTAATCACAATTCCCACTGTAGAAATTTGCTCCACTAATGGGCAACTAGGTGGCACAGTGGATAGATTACAGGACCTCAAGTTAGGAAGACTTGAATTCAAATCCAGCCTCTCTGACCCTGGGCAAGTCACTTAACCCTCTTTACTTCAGTTTCTTCATCTATAAAATGAGCTGGAGAAGGAAATGGTAAATCACTCCAGTATCTTTGCCAAGAAAGCCCCAAATGGGGTCATAAAGAGCCAGACATGACTGAAATGAGTAAACAACATCAATGTACCCTCGTAATTTATAGTCTTAAAACTATAATAATGTCCATTCTTAAAGAGCTGCTGTGATATTGAGAGCTTAAGTGACTTGCCCATAATTAGCACAACTGCATCTAAAGGCAGAACTTGAACTAAGGTCTTCCTAACTATAGGTTCATCCCGCTATTTCATGCCATGTCTCAGGGCAGCAATTAATGAGATATTCATATTATGAACTCTGGGATCAGAACTGAATATGAAGACAAGCAAAGCCAGAGTAGAGGAGGTATGCCAAGAGGTTAGAGATGAGGCATGGGACTGTGAGAAAGATGAATAAATTTAGTGTTCATGAGAAAGTAGGGGAGGTAGGCTAGGAGTTTGTGGTCACTGAATAGAATTTAAAATGTCCTGATCTTTGAAACTGGCCATTCCCAAACATGATGGAGTCCTAGGCAGAACTGTGACATTTCTGCTTGAAGCAGAAATGAAGAGGGTGATTTCTGGAGTGGAGGTTAAGGAATTTTTGTGTGTTTATCTTGTCAGTGTGAATATTGAAGTTACATGACAGGGGATGGGGTAAAGAGGAACATTGTGCTGCAAATAGTGAAGTCATGATAGTAATTGGGAATATGACCTGGAAGTTATTAGAAAACTATAACAAATATGGAGAGAAGTTAGTGCAAATACTGACTGCTTGGTAGGTGATGGTAATATCGAATGGTAATATCGAATAGTCTGGAAGCTGAAATAAAGAGCAAGAAATAGTCAGGCCCTGATTGGCTCAGAGTGAACATAAATAACAGTTATTTCTGTTTTAGACAGAAACCCTGAGGGTCATTCCCTCCCAAACTTTTTTGTTTTTTGACTCAATAAAGAGTTCATTCTCTGCCTCATTTCTTACCTAAATTTAATCACCGAATGGGTGTTGCCTCAGTCAAACTGAGACCTGGGAAAGACCTTAGAAAGGTCTAGTTGTCCTGACCTATATCTTGTCCCTGGACCCAGATGTCTCTAGAGGAGATACTGAGGCTGGCAACTTTGCACAATCCTTTCTCACTTAAATCTAATTCACTCACATTTCATAGCATCACCTCCCTGATGTCACAGTACTCTTCAAGAATGAAGGGCAAACGACAACAACCCTGGGAGATGGAGCACAGGCACACAGGGCTCCTGGTCATCTGGGTTACAAGCTGTATGGAGAGAACATGGGAAAATCAGGTTTCTATTAAAATGAATAAGTAGAAGAAATGTTGTGTGAAAATGTTTGAGATGTACTTTGTTAAGAACAGAATCAGCATTTCAAAGGACACTATGAAATGGTTCCTCTTGTCTAAGGTGGTCATCTAGTCAGAGCAGACGACTGGAAATGGGAAGCCAATATCACAGTATTCTTGAGACTTGTACAATTAATGAACAAAAACCATAGAGGATTTGCAGAGTTAATCCATCCCGGAGTCTGAGATAGATTTTAGAGTGATACTATTTTGACATAGATTTCTAAGAGATTTCTCCATCAGGGGTGCTGCTTCTTGTGATTCAGCAAATGTTATTTTGATGGAATGTTTCTGAATATACTTGAAGAAGTAGAACGAGAAACAACAGGGAGACCACTGTAAGACTATTAGGCAGCCAGGGAATAAGATCATTAGTTATTTTGGGGTACAGTTTCTGTAGTGGGGGAGTTACAGAAACCAGACCAATGGATTGTAAGGAAAAATTGACTGTTAGAAATGTCATAGTCTGGCATATACATAATGTTTCTAGATGTTAGAGGAAAATATGAGTCACTAGCTGAAGAGTAAAGATACATTTGTCATTACTTGTCCCTAGAAATAGTGCCATTAAGGCTGTTTAGAGAACTGGCAGATTTGATTATGAAGACAGTGCCTTTGATCCCTGAAAGATCATGGGTAATGAGAGAGTTAGAACTGGAAAAGGGAAAATAGAATTATTTTCAAAAAAAGGAAGAGAATAGAGTCTGTAAACTCTAAACTAGTAAGCTTGACTTTGATTCTTGACAAAACTCTACAAAGAAGGACAAACAATAAGAAAAACAACAGCAACAAATGTATTATTAAAAGAATGAATTATTACACTAAAGATTAATATACATCTAGAAAAGAAAGCTTTAATCATGGTGGGATGGGCCTCACCCAGAGCAAATTATGGCAGATGAACTTTATTTCCTTTTTTTTAAAACAAGATTGGTCGTCTGGTAAATTCACTTAACTTCTGTATAGTTTACTTAGATTTTGGCAAAGTATTTAACAAAGGCATGTTTTCTTGCGGGCAAACTAGAGAGATATGTACTAGGCCAGTAGTTCTCAAACAAGTCTTTAATAATTATTGAGGATCCCAAAGAGTTTTTGTTTATATAAGTTATATCTATCAATATGTTCCATCTTAGAAATTATACTTGATAAATGTTTTAAATATTTGTTAATTATTTTAAAATAATAAAAACATTGCATGTTATCACAAGTGACATTTTTATGAAAAAAAACATTTTCCAAAACAAAAAAATTAGTGACCAGAGCGGCATTCATCGTGTTATATATTTTTGCAGAACTCTTTAATGTCTAACCTCACATAGATGTGTAGATGGCAAAGAGAAGGGTATTGAATAGGCAAAACATCTTAGTATTATTATAAGAATCATTTTGGCCCCACACAATCGCTGAGAGGGTCTCGGGCACCCCCAGGGTCCACAGATCAGGCTTGGAGAAAACTTGCACCAGAGAATGGCACAGTTAGGCTAGCGCTAACCTTAGAGGGCCTAAATCTGGATGTTGTGGAATACACCATGGCAAGGATATAATCACAGCGCTGAGTTTTTAAAACAATGGAAAAGATAAAGGAGAAGTGGGAGATGGGTGATTCTGAACTGTAGAAAGAGCTCCTGTAACGTCCTTGAGGAACAAAGTAGCCACACAGGCACTTCCCCAGCATCGTAAGTTTGATCTGGGCAGGAGCCTCACTGAGCTAGGCCAGAGAAGTCCATTATATGTGAAATGGAGAGCCAGCTTAGAAATTGGATCTTGTGCAGTAGGTATCACCCAATGGTTTAGCTTTAGGGCGTATACAACATATAAGGGCAAATAAGGGAACTCCAAGCCACTGATCCCAGGCACAGTTCATTACCTGTGTGGTGTCTGAAACAGAGAGACCTTTTATTTATTGTTTTTGTTATGGCAGAATCCTCTGTGGGCTCCAGTTATCAAATTCTTTTGGAGTTCTGAGACTTCATACACTCATAGTTGTATGTATTATTTATATGTGTGTATGTATATATATATATATGTATATATTTATAGATATACGGATGGATCGATATACATATATATGTATATCGATCCATCCATCCATACATACATATATGCATATATATATATATATATATATATCTCTACCCTTATCAAATCAGAATATAACATAATACAATGTCATTTCTTCTTGAATATGTCCCTGCTACCACCAAAAGTGAGGAATGAGGAGAATACCCTGAATTTTTCATCACATGGTCCTTTTGCTACTTCCTAATCATTTTTTCTCTCTCCACTTGCTCCTTACCCTCTTCCTGACCCTTCAATAGAGGCATGTCTCAAGGAGCTGTATCAATATTCTAGTAAAAAGCACTCCTTCACAGTATATATTTTAAAAATTTTCAGTATTAACAAGTTACATTCTTTTCACTTCTTTTTTGGAATCAAAAGAGTAGAGATTTTTTTTAAAAATGTGTTTTTCAGCTCTATTGACTGCATGCTAAATAAATAAATGCATATTTTATGTTTTTATAAAAACCTTTTAATTGGAGCCATTAATATCCAGTCTTTGGAGTTTATACAATTTAAAGTTGACTGTGACAATATGAAAAGCTTTGGTTGTGTTTACTGATATTAGGGCCCACTAACACAAGGTGAATAGCTTCTTATGAATGTTTACAAGCCTTTGCACAACTTCAATAATTTTCAGTTTCTCACTAGTCCCTTTACCAATGTGATAAGTGGCAAATCCCAATAAATGGTGGCAGTAGAAACTGAATCCTAAATTGTAATACAAACTCCTTAAGTCAAGTTTCAGATATTCTGGTAAATATGCTCAAAAAGGAAAAGAAGAAAGTCCAGGATGTGTTCAACCTACAGAATACCAGCAGGGGAGGGACAAGGCAATCACTGAGCTCCTCCACATCATGTGGAGGCCCAGACGACTCTTCAAAGGCATCAGTATCGAGCACCTCAAAACTGACCCAGGACGGCAACTCCTTGGACTATAGGTCTGGTTTTCATCACAGGAAAACAGGTCAGTTAAATGAGTTTAAGGTATTTCTCATGTAGATTATAAAATGCAAAATAGATTTCTTCGTTTCAAAATATAGAGAAATACATGCAATAGCCATGTCTGTGTTGGTGTTCTTTTCTGATAACTCCCATATATTTTATATTCAGTTCCATTTGCGTAAGCTACAAATTGAATTGAGAAATCCAGCGAATTAAGTTTGTTGGAAAAGCCTAAACTAGATTAGACTATAACAATGAGCTCTAAAAAGGTCACTTGTCAAAGCCCTGCTGTGTGGTACAGACAGTGGTTAAGTGTAGCGGGCAATGAGAAATTGATGGCCAACCACCCTGACCTGATGCTGGAGTCCCCAGGAGATCCTGGCAATGAAGGAGAAGGAAGGTTAAAGAATCCCTAATCCAAGGAAGCAGGCAAACAGTGAAGACAAAAAGAAGCCAAGTTAAACAAGACTAAATGTCAAGAGAAATAATTAAGACAAAAGAAGAAAAAGAAAAAAAGAAAGAGCAAGTACTAAAGGGTGAGAATGGAAGAGTCTTCTAAAACTGTCCTTTTGTCTTTACTTCATGACTCTTTGTCTCACACTAACTTCCTCTCTAGTAATGAATCAGTACTAGCACTTACATGACCTGAATGTCTGAACCACTGGCGGATGTAAACTGACAGACGTGACCAAGGAAAATGAGATGGTGGACACCTGAGGCAGCATGATGCCCTGGAAAGACCACAGAATCAGAACTGAGGCGTCCTGGGTCTGAACACCTACTAGGTTATTGTTATATCTTCCTGTTTGGTCTTGGGCAAATCACTTAACCTCTCATCTGTAGAATTAAAGAGTTGGACTAAAAGTTCTAAAGTTCCCTCCAGTTCTGAATCCGTGATCCTACGATCCCTTTCCCAAAGGTGTGTCTTCTAAGCCATTTAGGAATCTAAGTGCTTCCCTGCTTCCAGGCTACAAATCACTTACCATGATTCCATCTCAGGCAGATGTTGTCAGCCACGTAATTTATTTTTACCATGTTTGATACTTAAAGCCCTTCTCAAATAGATTCCAGACTTAGTTTCTATTACTTCCCTTAATACATTCTGCTTTCCAGACAAACTCACCTACTTGCTGTTATTCTGTCTCCTGCCTCTGTGGATAGGCTGTCCCCCTGCTGGGAATGCCTTCTGGGCTCATTTCTTCTTAGAATCCTTTGCTTCCTTTAAAGCTTAACACATTTGACATGACATGACAAGGCTCTTCTTGGAGCCTTTCTTAATCCCCCTAGTTGTGATACTCTTTCCATTCTCAAATTATCATATTTACTTATACATATTTTTATATATTATCTCTTTTTGTACCTTCCCTTCCCCCTCCCCCAAATATAAGCCCTTCCTTGGCAGGAACAGGTTTTTGTTGTTGTTGTTGTTTTAAATTTTTGTATCCCCAAACCATAGCACAGTGCATTGCACATAGTTGGTGATTAATAAATGTTTATTGTGTGATTAAATAAGAATCAATGGGTCTTTCCTATCAGCATGTTAGGTAGGGCCAATTTACCACTTTTTTTGTATGTATCTTGCACCAAGAAATACTCAGTAAATTGTGTTCACAAAAGCTACTTTTTTTCTTTCTTCTTGTTTTATTTTTCATTATAAATGTAAAGAAATTGGTCTGTTTGGTGATTTAATTGCCAAATAACTTAAAAAGTTCTCTTTCTGATTACCCAGGTCATGAGGTATTTATCAAAGAGACAAAAATGATAAGGCAGGAGTCATTTCCTTTTAAGTGGAATCCGCAGAATATCATTCTACCACACTTCACTGTGATTCATATTGGCATAGTGAAGGATGTTATTGATGAAAGCCAAAAGCTACTGCTGCCATTTGGATTTTCTACACAAGAAGGAGAATTAGAGCGGACTACTCCTTCAGTCCACCATCTCTGAATTCTTTACCATCAAATCACATTACTGTACATTTTCTTATTATACAGTATGTCAGGGAAATGGGCTATTCTGGTTAACTAAATTATTTTGGTTAACAGAAATTACCAATTTTCTAAGAATAGAAGAAAGTAAAATACTCTTAAACTAAAACTATACTGAGGATAATTGCCTTTTTTGGTGATTCAGAAGGAATTTCAGGATTTTGTATAGCAGTAGCTCAAAATCATTATAAAGATAAGTTTTCATTGGTCTGGAGGTATGCATATATGCTACTACTTGATCTAGAGAAGCTATTCTGAACAAAACAAGGAATAGGAGCAATTATAAAAGATAATGCACCTCGGACAAAAAGCGAAGTGGCTAAATGCATCAGATATCTGATAAGGATTTGGTATCCAAGATATATAAACAACTCACTGACATATTTAAGAGCAAAAATTTCCCAATAAATAAGTGGTCAGAGGATTAGGGGGTGGGGGGCAGTTTTCAAAAGAAGAATTGCAGTCTATTAACAGCCCTCTGAAAAGATGTTCCAAATGACTATGAACAAGACAAATACAATTCAAAACAATCCTCAAGTTTCTCCTCACAGTCTGAAAAACAGCAAAGTTGAGAAAATAGAAGTAGTCCACTGGGGAAAGGGGTGGGGCGGGGAGTCAAAGAGAGATAGGCACATTAGTGCATTGTTGGTGGAGCAATTATTTCAGTAGAACCACTTTGGAAAGCAATCTGCAATTATACAAAAAAGTGACTAAAATGCTACCCTGCGACTCAAAAATTCTACTAGGTGTATAACCCTAATACCCAAGGAAGTTATTGATAAGAAGAAAGTTCCCACCTATACAAAAATATTTGTAATGGTACTTTCTGTTATAGCGAAGAACTGGGAACAAAGTAGATACCTGTCAGTTGTGGAATGGTAAAACAAATTGTGGTACATGAATGCAATGGAATACTGTTCTATAAAAAAAAAAATTATGTATGTGATGAGCATAAAGAAGCATGGAAAGTTTTACATGAACTGATGCCAAATGAAGTAAGCAGAGCCAAGAAAATAACATATACCATGACTAAAACAAAGATGTCAATTTTATTTATTTATTAAAGTAGAAAGAAGGAATGTAGTATAGTATATAGAGCACTGGAGTTGGAATCAGGAAAACCTGTATATAAATCATACTTTAGATACTTGTTAGTTTCATGACCCTAGACTTAATTCTCTGTGCTTAATTTTTTTTTTCATCTATAAAGTGGTGATGGTAATATCTGTAGTATTTACCTTGAGTATTGCTATAAGTATTAAGTGAGATCATGTCTATAAAACATTTTAAGAACCTTAAAGTACTAAAGAAGTGTTACTTTTATTTGAGAGTTCTAGTTAATAGAAGATGAAGTAATGGAGTTTTCACAGAGTCAAAGCATCTCAGAGATGGGATTGACATTTCTCCACCTCATAGATGAACAGTAACTCACTCAATGATAACCTGACAAGGTCATCTGACCTATGCAGAAAACTACAATGGGAAGACTCAGTATCTTATACCCTTAAAGTACTATATAAATGCTAATTATTATTGTTATTATTACTTCTATAGGCATGCTAGTTTTTCTTTGGGGCAGCTCTAATATTGGAAATTTTTTTTTTCTTTCTGTTATGCTGAAATCTGTCACTGTGAAACATCTCCCCATCATTCTTAGTTGTTCTTTCTGGGGAAACAGATCTAATCCTACTTCACATACTTAAGACATTTGTCATATCTTTTCTTCTCCATAGCAAACATCTCTACTTTTTTTGACCTATCCTTGTCTGGTGTGGTTTCAAATTTTCTTGCCATCCATGATGCCGTGTTCTACATGTGCTCCAACTTGTTTATGTACCCCCGAAAATGTGGCATTTAGAAGTGCACAATGTATTTCAGATGTGACCTGAACAGAGCAAAGTTCAACAGGACAACCATCATTCTTGTTCCAAAAAATATGCATTATTAATATAAACTAAAATCACAATTTTGACATCTGTTTCACACTGTTGACTCATACTGGTAGTTCTACTGGGGAAATATGACTTATACTGAACTTAGAGTCTGCTGAAATTCCTCAGCTCTTTTGTCACATGAGCTGTTTCTAGCAACATCTTGTTGAATATACTATCTTGATTTTTAAAACAGAAGTATAAGATTCTTTTTTTTGGAAACTTCATTTTGTCTGATAGACAGCCTAGCTGCTGCATTAACATTCATGCAATTTTAAAAGAACCATGGGGAAATCATTGTGTTGGATAAATCCTGTGGGAGATTTATAAAAAGATGGGAACAAGGATCACATCTGATCAAATGATGGAAGAGATCCCCATACCAATGACATCATGGATCCTCCAAATATTGAAGCAGGTACATTTATTCCTAGTGAATTTCATCCTAAGAAGCCCATGGATCTAGAAGCTAGTCATTAGGAACTTTCGTGGGTCCCAATTCTGTCTTCCCTCTCTTGTCGTTCCTCTCTAACTTGTATCATCTGCAAACTTGAGAATCCTGTGATTTTATCCAAATCACTCATTTAAAAGCATTTGATAGAATAGAGTTAAAGAAAGGTCCTTGGGTACTTCACTCATGACCATTTTCACAACTGAAATTTATCCAGGGGTTCTTAATCTGGTGTCACTTAACTTTTAAAAAATTTTTTATTGTTGTTGTTTAGTCATTTCAGTTGTGTCCAGCTCTTCATGACCCCATTTGGAGTTCTCTTGGCAAGGATGCTAGAATGATTTTCCACTCCATTTCCTTCTCCAGCTCATTTTACAAATGAGAAAACAGAAACAAATAGGGTGAGGTGACTCGTACAGGATAACACAGCTAGTTAGAGTCTGAGGCTGGGTTTATGCTCAGGAAGAGGAGTCTTCCAGACCTAAGACTCTATCCACTTAGCCACCTAGCTGCCCCATTTTGATAACTATGTTTCAATAGAGTTGTAGCAAATATAAACATAAAATACAAATATATTTTGTCAAATTGACATGTCAATGCCATCTTTGTAATGTTTTAATTCTCTAGCCTAGCAGTTCTCACACTTTTTGGTCTCAGAACCCCTTTATACACTTCAGAATTATTAAGGGATTTCCAAAGAACTTTTTATGTCAGTTATACATATATATACACACATATATATACATATATAATCATTATATAATATTACAATATAATATAATCAATATTTACTACATTAAAAATTAAATCATCTTAGTATTATAATGAAAGTAGTGTTGACCTCAAAATTAAGTAAGTTTTCAAAAATAAATCACTAGAACTCCCTATTTGAGAAAAACTGCTGGGGAAAGGAGAAATCAATCTGGCAGGAATTAAGCTTAGGCTAATATTTTGTACCATATTATCACAATAAGTTCAAAATGGATACATAATAAGGATATTAAAGGTCACACAATTTAAAAAAATTAGAGAAGAACAAGATCAGGTGCCTTTCACAGATGAGATGACAGGGCTGGTTCTTACCTAAATAAAGGATAGAGGCTATTGTAAACTAAGCCTAAATTATGCTTAGTCCCACCACTTAGGTTTTAGGTTTTAAAATGCATTAGTGACTCTAATCATTAGGACTTAAAAGATTGTACTTTAGAAGGCTACACTTCAAATGTGAAAAGGAAAAAAAAAGAATAAAAATTATTCCTGTCTACTTCCACAATCACCAGGTCAGGAGGGCACACTGAAGACATTAAGAGCCCATGGCAACCAATATATTTAACATTTAGCAAGCCATAAAAAGTTTAGTATTACTGCCACCAGTCAACCTCTGATGTTTCCTACAGGCAGTGAAAGCTTGGTAGGGTTCTTCTGAGAGTCTTTTCTCCCCCAGGCCAAACTGGAAAAAGAAACTTCAGCTAAGGACTGGTTATATATAGTAATGTCCAGTGGTGCAAAAGGATGACTGCCCTTCCTTAATGACCACTAAGCTCCTACAGTAGAGGCACAAAATAAACTAGATAATTTTGATTCTGTAAAACTGAAAAGCTTTTGCACAAACAAAATCAGTGAAGGTAGAAAGGAAAGCTGTCAATTGGGGAAAAAATCTTTGCATCAGCAATCTCTAATAAGGATTTGCTATCCCCGATACATATGGGAACTAACAAATAATAAAGAATATATGAAGCATTGCTCCAAATCAGTAATAATAAAGGAAACAAATTAAAACAACTCTGAGGTTTCATCTCAGACCCAGCAAGTTGGCAAAAAAAAATGGCAAAAGATAAGAAGTCAAGGTTGAAAGGGCTGTGAAAAGAAAGGGTCAGTAATGCAAGCTTGGTAGAGCTGAGAGGGGTTCAAACACTCTAGAAAATAATGTAAAATTATGCCAAAAAACAAACAAATGACTAAAATGTCCATATTCTTTGACCTTCCAAACCTAGGCATATATACCTAGGAATAAAGACTGAAAGTACTATACACCAACATATTTATAGTAAAAACTTTTTGTAATAGCAAAGAACTAGAAACAAAATATATATTTCAATTGGAGAACAACTGACCTAAATATGGTACAAAAATGTAATAGAATAATACTGTAGTATAAGAGGTCATATAGAAAAGAGACCTTCTAGATGAAGGTGATTTAAGAAACAAATAAATCAAGAAAAAGAAAAGAAAAAAGAAATCAAAAATCCAAGTTTTTAAAAAAATTAGTTCCCTAAGATTGATAGCTGAATGGAAACTTATGTTTCCATAGGATAATAGATTTGCAGTTGGAAAAAGACTTTAGAGGTTATCAAGGCAAACTCTTTATTTTACAAATGAGGAAATTAAGACCCAGAGAAGAGCTTAATTTCCCAAAGTTATTCATGTTATTATTCCAGGTTATTTTACATCCAATTTTGTTGTGGCTACTGTTTTTCCCACAACATCACAACTGACTTCCTGACAGAGGTTTTCAGGGTGGGAGTGGAGTGAAGGGAGGTGGGACAGATTTTATAGAGAAGGATGAAGGCTAGGGAAGCATTGAAGATGACTTTAGAAGTTTTCATCTGAAAGACTAGAATAATTGTGATAAAAATGAGTAGAAACGGGAGTAGATTTCAAAATGAAATGTTTTATTTTATTTTTTTTTAATTTTATTTTAGTTTGCATCATTCATTTCCACAAGATTTTGAGTTACATATTTTCTCCCCCTCTTTCCCCCACCCACCGCCCCAAAACAGCCATCCCAATGTGTCCCCCCTCCACCACTCTATTCTCTCCTATGTCACTTTTCAGTAGGGCAGGATGGATCTCCCAGCCACAGTGCCTGTGTATCTCAAGTTCCAGTTGGATGTAGTGAAGAAGAATAATAATAATAATAATTGCATATATATATATGCAATATATACTCTATATATATATACTCCAGATTCCAGATTCTTTCTCCTCCTCCCTCGCCACCCACCCCCACTGGAAGGACAAGCAATCAAATACAGGCTGAACATGTGAAATTACACAGAACCTCTCCATAGTGAGCATACTGTGAGAGTCTGATTAAATGTCCCTTCTTCCTATCCTGCCCCCCCATCCACTCTCCACCCTGTCACTCTCCTTCTACAGAAATGTGAATATTCATCAGCCCTCCCCCCCACTCTGCCCTCCCCTCCATCACCCCACCTCTCATTCCCCTTCCCCCAACTCTTCTATGTGGCAAGATGCCC
>CM053586.1:172425494-172451162 GCA_028646515.1 Pseudochirops corinnae
AGCTTTTGAGATTCTTTTTTCATCTGGAAAATTTGACTTTTTAAGGCATTCTTCTCCTCATTGGCTTTTTGAGCCTCTTTTGCCATTTGAGTTAGTCTATTTTTTTAAGGTGTTATTTTCTTCAATCAGGTTATTTGTTCTCTTTTCATGATTTTCTTGCATCATTCTCATTTCTCTCCCCAATTTTTCCTCCACTTCTCTTATTTGGTTTTCAAAATCCTTCTTAAGCTCCTCTATGGTCTGTAACCATTTTACGTTTTTCTTGGAAGCTTTTGGTGCAGGAGTTCTGACTGTGTTGTCTTCCTCCCATTCTATGCTTTGATCTATTTTTGTCTCCAGAAAAGGAATCTAAAGTTGGATTGCTGAGCTTGTTTTGCTTCCTTTGCCTGCTCATGTTGCCAGTCAATTACTTGACTTTTGGGCTCATTAGAACTCTGCTTTCAGAGGGGAGAGCTTTGTCCCAAATTGCTGGGGTTTTCACAGCTGCCAGAGCTATTAGGAGGGCATCTCTACAGCCCCCACCAACTTTGGCTCACTGGTCACACACCTCAGGATTACCACTCAAGACCATGATCCTGATCCACACAGGTCAAGGAAAGAGCACTTAGCCTCTGAATGATTGTCTAGCCCCCCTACAATCTGCAAGCCATAAGCTCTGAAGCAGCCACATGGAGGCAGCTGCAGGGTGACCACTTCAAACCACTTCTAGCTCTGGAGACAATCAGCTGGACCCTCTCTTCCAAATTTAGCCAAGTTCCACTAACCTTTCACTTTATCCTGGGCTCTTATGGGTTGATAATTCTGGAAACCACCACAGCTGCTGGTGATCCACTCTCCTGAAAGCTTCAGTTGTGGCTTCTCCTGGATGGCCTGTGGCTAAGACCACATGGGTCTGGGCTCTGCTCCCAGTACACTGCAATGAACCCTTCCTATCCACCTGCTGGTCTGCCTTCAGTGGGAGCTTTGTTACTCTGTCATTTTGTGGGTTCTGGAGGTTGAAAATTTGTTTAGAGTCATATTTTATAGGTATTTGAGGTGGTTAGGGGGGAAGCTCACGCAGTTCTCCTGCTTCTATACCACCATCTTGACTCCACCCCTACAAGTCTTCTTTAAATCACAAGTTCTAGAAGTCATGAGCTATGTTGCTTTGGTTCTCTGAATGGTGCCTCATCTGTGCTTTATGTAATTAGGCATCTCATAAGAAGTTTATGATGACTTTGCTTTTAAGGCTATATATGGGCTCTGAAGTGTTGGCCCAGACTATTGCCTGTGTGATGAGAATGGATTAGCTTGCTTCCTGCTTCTTGGCTCTATATTTCAAAGCTTATTATATAAATATAAGATATTCAGAAACTTGGGCCACCTGATTTTTCTAGTTTTCTAAAGAATTTTGGCTTTGAAATAATTCAAATATTGTACTCATTGGGAGGAATTTTTTTCGCTCCTTATTTGCTATACAAGATAAAGATAGACAAATCAAGACATACACTCGGTTCTTTCATGAGCTACTTCTAAATCTCATTATTTTGAGCATTTCTATGCTGGCACAATGGAGTGTTTTCCAAATCCCAGTGGACCAAAAATGCTATTTTCACTTTCTACCTTGGCAGCATAAAACAGTGAATAGCAGTGATTTTCCCTCTTTCTGCATGGCTGCTTTCCAGAGCTGCTGAATTGTATTCTACCATTGAAACTGGTTTGGAAACTAGGGGACCCTGAGGTAATGAATCCTTCACTCAACATCCTTAGTGCTTAGCACTGTTTATAGATGGTGTTGGTAGTGATGAAGAATGGTGGCCGCATCTTCTTCACCAGAATTAGCAATCACTCATTTTCTATCACTGGTGAATCGAGCTAATGGTAACAGTGGCCTGCCATGCTCTTCAGTGCCACAAAATAGTAACCCATTTTAGGACATTTTAGGACGTTTCCCTGTGGCAAAATGGAAAGAATCCTGTTCACTATTTTTGAAGAGAATTTATGAAATCTGTGCCAATGCAGAAATAGCCCCTGATGACTCTGCCCAGGCCTTTGCTTTTCAATTTTTCCTCCTCATTCTAGTCCTCCTCCTCTTTCTATACTTCTTTCTTCTTCTGTTCCTCCACACAACCCACTCCATCTCTGCTTGACTTTCCTGCTTTCTCTCTCTTAGCCAACAGTGCTGGATAATTTCCCCCATCTTGGATCAAACTGTTACTATCAAGACTTAGACCACTGTTTTTGTTTGGAGAATGAATTAAGTTTATTTGAATAGAAAATTACTGGAAAAAAATTAATGGAAACTGTTTGTAAAGTCCAAGTACAAATAAGTCAAAGTTTTTTGGAGACTAGTATCCTATTTGAAAAGGGGTATTGTGGGTATGTTTTTACTGTCATTGGATATTCCTTTAGCAACAATGTTAAGCAACAGTAGATTCACATGTAGATTGATAATGATCTAACTATTATAATATACTAAATTTTTTCATAAATTGTGTTCTTATAAAACTGAAAATAAAGTAGAGAGTGAAATGGATCTCTGATGAAGAATTTGGGTACAATAGAGTAGATTTTCAATATGCTGTTAAGATAGCACATAAATAATTTATATTAAAAAGCTGACCAGAATAACGATCAATCGATAAAGGTTTATTAAATACCTGCTTTGTGCCAGGAACTGTGCTAAGTGCTAGGAATACAAAAAGAGGCAAAAGACAGTCCCTGCCCCCAAGGAGCTTACCATCTGAAGGAGAGATAACATGCAGATAAAGGTACACAAAGCAAATTACATATAGGATAAATAGGAAATAATAAACAGAGAGAAAACACTAGAATTAAGAGGAATTGGGAAAGGCTCCCTATAAAAGATAGGGTTTTAGCTGGAACTTGAAGGAAGGGAAACTAGGAGGCTGAGATGAAGAGGGAGAATATTCCAGGTGTGGGAGGAAGCCTGTAGCTGAAAGATGAAGATTCTGGAGAGTTCAGCAGGGTGCAGTGGAAAGGAAGCTGGACTTAAAGTCAAGGGACCCTGGTTCAAATCAAATTCCAGGAACAGCCAGGAGGCCACTATCAGTGGATCAAAGAGTACGTGGTGATGAGTATGGAAAAGCCTGGAAAGTCAAGGAGGGAGGCTAGGCTATGAAGGACTTTCAATCCAAGCTGAGCTTTTTGTATTTTATCCTAGAAGTGTATATGAATTTAATAAGCCCATTTTGGGAAGGGGAGGAAGGATTATTGTCATCTCTTACTGTTTTTGTGTTATTATTGTTGTTGTCTGTTATTGTGAATTATTATTGCTATTATCAGTTTCTGTTAATGATTTCCTAAGTTAAAATAAAATATAGAAAACAAGTCAATTTGAGCATCATTTACTTTGAGACTGTCCAATGTATTCCTAAGGTCAAGAAAGAGCTCCTCTCGCTCTATGTGCACCCCAACCTTTTGTGGAGTATGGCTTCTTTCAAATTTCTTGTGTTAAAAGAAAATGAAACAATCCATGGTCCACCAGAGAGTTTGTATTCTGTACAACCTTTGCAAAGCAACCTGACAAATCAGAAGAAGGGGCCTTTGTTGTTGCTATTGTTGTTCTTTGGGTTAGATGTCTGCTTTGGTTTTATTGAACTAATAAGGCCCATTCACCTCTGCAGTTTGCCAATAGTCATTTTGTTCTTTTTAAAATAGCCACAGTGTTGGGTTGTTGGGTTTTTTATTTTATTTTTTTTAATATTCCCTGACTGCATGCTCCAGATAGTCACCTGGAATCAGTCAGTATTCAAAGAGTCCTTGGTGACTCATTGTGCCCTTTAACTGTTTCAGATGCTAGCAGAACTGGTTTAGCCACTCTTCCAGGTGACATCACTGGAATTTTAAAAAGTGAATTGAGAATTAAGCCTTCAGGTTTTTTGGCTCTTGCCTAACAGGTATTTCACCTGTTTGTAACATAAATGTCACAGTGCCTTGCACTTACTAGGCAATTAGTAATACTTAAATTGAAAAAAAATTAAGGTAATTAACATTTCTTATTACCTTTCTTGACTTTCCATGAGCCAGTAAACACTATTGAAACAATTCCATGCTCATGTGTAGGAAGAAAGGAGCTTGTGCATCATTAATTGGATTAGTGTCTTTAATTTTTAATCTTCAAAATCTAGGATTTGAGGTCCATAGGCAGACCCTAAATTTTGAAAGGTTGTGTTCTAAAAATGTGTAAGTTGACTGATGGAAATTCAGAACATGTTTTCCCTTAGAAACAATATTACAATGGGCTTTGATGTCCCTAGACAAGTCTGCAGAAGTCTAAGAGGGGTATAATGTGATCAAATGAATGACAAAGCTTGGATACAGTGCTTACTATGTTCTGAACTGCACTAAACCCTGGGGATGTTAGTACAGAAGCAAAGACAGTCCCTGTTCTCAAAGACATTACATTGTAAGGGAGAAATAGCACACATAGTGGAATAGTGGCAAAGAAGGGATGCTTCCCCCCCACACACAACAATGAATGGGAACATAAGAGGATCTATGTGTAGAGTAGTGGATTGACACACAACTTCCAGAAACAGTGACAGCATAAATTTGATCATGGCGAAGGGGAGGGGGAGCAAGGGTAGTGGGGCAGGGAGAGGAAAGAGTACATTCAGCAGCAAAGTGGTTGAGAAGACTTCAGAATAGGGAATGAAGTGAGGCAGGTATAGGAGCTGCCTGAAATAATAGGCCAGGTGAGTCAGTCAACCACACTTTGAGGAGAGCACAGGGATCCAGGATGGAAGCTCTAGAAATTAAACCTCTGGGGCTATTCTGTGGCATTAATAACGCTATAATATTAACCAACATTTATGATGCTGTTTCTATGGGAAAATATATTCTGAATTCCAACTTGGGATTTCAACTCATACTCTGACACTGGAATGGAGATTCCCCAACAAAAGCTTCACCCTCCCTAGGCAGCAGGAATTAAGAGTCATTCAGTCAGACTTTCAATCTCTAATATATGTCACATAACCTCTTTCTGCCTCAGTTTCCTCATCTGTAAAATGGGGATAATAATACTTACTCCCCCAGGGTTGCCAAGAGGATAAAATGAGATAAAATTTGTAAAGTGATTTTATAAATCTTAAAGCACTATATAAATGCTATTATTATTATTATTTTATTCTACTAACCTAGTTGCTGTAGGAGATAGTCAAAAGCAGGAGTGGGGAATAAATCCTTTTATTAACTGTGAAGTTTGGATTCAGACAAAATGCCACACTTGAAAATCTAAAGGGCCACCTGTGGTTCCCCACCCCTGGTCAAAAGCATAAGACCCTACCCTACATTAGCTCTAGATATGAGAGAGCAGGTGAGGAGGATTAGAGGCAATCATTCCTTTAAGACTCCCAAGTTTTAGGCAAGGATGATTTTAGTGGCAGCAGCTTTTGCAGCAATAGCCTTTGTTGTTCTGGTGCCCCTATATGGACCATCTATGTAGTCACATCCTAAATCCCCAGCAGCAGGCTGTTCTGTTCTGTAGACAGAACCTGCAATGACAGAGATAAGCAGGGTAGGCAACTGAAGAGAAGTCCTAGCTATGAAGAACAGAGCTAGGGTAAAGTCCGGGAGGCTGTTTGTATACCTAGGAAGAATGGAAAAGGAGATAAAGAAGAGGATAGCATCTGAGAAATTTGGTGATGGGCAGTAGTGGGTAAGGGTTCCATCAGGTGAAAAATCAGTGTTAAGCCAGTTTTGTAGCAGATGACGGGCAGTTCTGCAAGCAGGACAGTGGTTTGTATTGGTTTACTTGGAAATTTATATGGTGAGAACCTAACTCCAACAGCTGAGGGGCAGGACAGGGCTCCATTATCTGAAGCAATAATATGACTATGGCAGGATCCTATACCAGGAGAACTAAGGTATTCAGTGGGAGGCTGAGAGAGGATTTAGGCAAAGGGGACCAAGACAAAGACCAGCTCCTTTGAGGCTTGATCATGATGGGCAAGCTTGAAGCCTCATTCTTCAAAATGGGTTAAACAGACAGAAGCTATCTGGAACTATGGTTCCTCATATCTCTTCTAAAAAGTTTCCTCTTTCATTATTTCCTCTCGTTCCTAATAATTTGAACGCAGGAAGATGAGTCTTCCTGGTTCTAAGCCCGGTGCTCTATCCTGAAAAAGAACTTGCTTAAAAAGGCCGAAGTCTCTCACTGCATCCAGAGCCATTGCTAGTTGTCCTGACCTATGTCCTGTCACTGGTCTCTGAGTGACTCTGGAGGAGAGAATGAGGCTGATGACTTTGCACAGCCCTGTCTCACTTATATCCAACTCATTCGCAAGTCATGAAATCACCCTTACAAAGTCATTGATCCTCTTCAAGAATGAAGGATGAATGACAACTCTTTCCTAATTTTCTCTACCTTTAGAAAAATCTCTTTATTAAAATTTCTCTATTTATCAGTTCCTCCCTCTTTTGACCTTCTTTTCCTAATCTTTAATCTTTCAGAATCCACTAGCTTCTTCTCTGCTGACAACAATGATGCCCAGAACTTTCTCATGATAAATAAGAACCTTCACTTGACCCTATCATTCCTTCAAACAATCATTCTATAGTTCTCTTCACTTTGACTGCCAGACTTCTAAATAAAATCTGTCTTCAATGTTGCCTCCATTTTCTCACCTCCCATTCACTTCTCAACCCTTTATTATCTGGCTTCCCTCCCCATCATTTATTAAGTGCTTTTTATATACCCAGTGCTATGCTGAGAGTTGGGAATAACAAAGAAAGGCAGAGAACAATTCCCTGCTTACAAGACTCTTTCATCATAATGGGAGAAACAAAATGTAAATAATATATTTAAATGTATTAAATTTTATATGTAAATAAATACAAAATAAATAAATTTAAATAATTATCTGTGTATGCAATGCCATTCTGAGAGGAAGGGCATTATCAGAGGGGACCAAGGGGACCAAGAAAGTCCTCTTGCAAAAGGTGAGATTTGAACTTGAAGGAAGCCAGGAAAATGAAAAGACAGAGGTGAAGGCGTAGACTCTATCCCTTTTCTCTATCCCTATCTGATAGAGCATTTTATGCATTAGGGACAGCTGAAGAAAAGGCATATAAATGACCTGGATATCTCTCTAGATTCAATAGGAAGTCTCTTTGGGTTGGTTTATGGACCCATTGGTTCTGGAGTATTGTGTTGGAAGAACAGCAAGTAGGTCAGCATTGCCGAATCATAGGATGCTGGAAAGGGAATAAAGTATAAGAAGACTGGACAGATAGGAAGTAGCCAGATTAGGAAGAGCTTTCTATGTCAAACAGAAGCTTATATTTGATCCTAGAGGTAATAGGAAGCCAATGGCATTTGCCAAGCAGAGAGATAGCATGGGCAGACCTAAACATTAGAAAAAATCACTCATCTTTGACTATAGGTGGAGAATGAATTGGAGTGAGACTTGAATCAGGGAGACCAGTTAGAAGGATATCACAGTAGTCCAGGATATGACTAGGGTCATGATTATGTGAATGGAAAGAAGAAATATTGTGGTAGTAGAAATGACCAGATTTGTCAATGAACTGGAAATGTAGAGTGAGTGAGAGTAGGGAGTTGAAGCTGACTCTAAAGTCATGACCCTATGTAACTGAGAGAATGGTGGCAGTAATAAAGAAGTTAGAAAGAGGGAGGGTTTGGGGTGCCAAGAAAAGGAGTTCTATTTTGAATATGTTGAATTTGAGATGCTTCTGGGATATTGAGTTAGTGACCCCCAAAAGGCAACTGGTGATGCATGACTGTAGCCCAGTAGAAAAGCTAGGGCAGAAGCTATATAGTTCTGAAAGTCATCTCCATAAAAATGATAATAAAACCTAAGGGGACTGTTGAGATCGCCAAGTGAGATAGCATAGAATGAAAAGAGAAGAGAGTCCAAGACAGATTCCCCATTGTCAGGGGGCATTACATGGATGATGAGCCACTCAAGGAGACTGAGAGGGACTAGTCAGACAGAACAACCAGAAAAGAGGCACAAAAACCTAGCAAGGATAGAGAAGCCAGGAATAGAAGGTAATCAAGAGTATCAAATATTGCAAAGAAGAATGAAGACATATTTTTAATGGATTTCATAACTAAGAGATAACATTGGCAATTAACAAGTAACTTTGGAAAGAGCAGTATAAGTTGAATGAGGAAGCTCTAAGCTAGATTATAGAGGGTTTATAAGAAGATAATGAGAGGAGAGGAAGTAGAGGCATGAAATAAAGAAAGCTTTCTCAAGGATTTTAGCCACAAAGGGAAAAACTCTAAATAGCAAGGTTAGTTGCATCAGCTATGATTTTGTTAAGGATTGGAGAGATTTGGGCATGTTTGTAAGCATCAGGGAAAGAGCCAGAAGATTGGGAAAGATTGAAAATAAGAGAAAGAGTAGAGATCACAGTGGAGCAAATGCTTATATCTCAGATTCCTATAGGGACTGACTTTGGGAAGAAGGGCTAGCTTTTAATGTGAGACTAGAATTGCCTGAATAATATGAGATAAGGAGAGAAGGGGAAGCTCTTTGAATGGTTCAGCTGAGAGGGGTAGGGAGGAGAAGAGGTGCCATGAGAGGCTTTTCATCATGGTTTTATTAGATTTCATTATTTCCTCCAACTTCATTCAACCACACAACTCCATTGTTCACTAGGTAGGAACATAGCCCAGACATATCCCTAGATGTAATAGGAAATCTGTTTGGATTAGATTATGGACTTGGTTATGTTCTCTGAAGCCTTTACAAAACCATCAAACTTGAAGACCTTGAGATTTGACTGAGCCTTATGCCACCACTGAGAATGAATCACTGGGAGGGAGGAGAGCACCTTAGCTTCTGCCTAGATCTCTTACCACCTTCCCCCCCTTTCCCTGAGTGAAGGAGAACTTCATGGGCTTTGGAAGGTCTAAAGGGTTTTTAATTCCCTTTTTCTAATTGGCCTACCAGCAGCATCCCCAGAACAGCTGGCTTGGTATCTGTATCAGGAGGCTAGAACATCTTAGATGAGATGAGGAGGGCAGAATCAAGGCTCCATAAAGAGCCTGGTCATGCCATATGTTAGGGTGTTCTCCTAAGGACTTCCAGCAACTAGGAACAGTGAGCTACCCTTTGTCATGTGTGCTCAAGATTGAATTCAGTTCTCTCTTGACTTTCTATGTACTTGTGGGGAATGAATGAATGAAAAAGCATTTATTATATGCTTAATATGTGAAAAGTGCTAAATGCAGAAAATATAAATAGAAAAGTGAACTGTTCCTTTTTTCAAGGAGTTCCCATTCCAATGGGGTAGACAACACAAGTAGTTTTCAGTTTCGAATCAGACTAAAGGGTCCCACAGTTCTTAGATTACAGCAGCAAAACAGATGATAATGTCTCTTTCTTCATGTTTTTTTTCCCCCTGGTAATGAAATCATCAGTTTCTAGTGTCAAGCTATCTGATAATGCCAAGGACTTTGGTGACAAGAATTTTCTTTTCTGAGTCTTCAACAGATATTCTGTACTTCTTTTATTTTTCCAATGCAGGGGAGTGGAAAGGAGAATAAATAATTTTAATTGAAAAAATAAATTTTTTTTGGGTGGGGAACAATTTAGAACTAGAGAAGATGTTGGAAGTTATCTCTCATTCTGCAGATGAGGAAACACTGGACCAGATAGTTTAAGTGATTTGTGCAAGGTCATATAAGTAGTAAATGTCAAAACTGAGACTTGAATTCAGCTCTTCTTACTCCAGATCACTGTCTTTCCAATGTATTGTGCTACCTTCATCCCATTCCTTTTACATGTGGAAGAACTAAGGCCCAGAGAGGGAAAGTGCTTTGCCAAGAGTCACATAGATTTTAAATAGCGTAAGTAGAATTTGAACCTGGATTGTCTGACTATATAACTCCAGGTCTTTTTAATTTTCCCAATAAAGAGGATCCCACCAAAGAGGATAAGAACCAGCACAAGTTTGTTTTGATTCTGATCCAATGTTAGCCATAGTTTTTCACCATTATCTTCTAGCTGCAGATGTTCGTGCTCTTAAAATTATCTAATTCCCTTTTAAAAAACTTTTTCAACTATAAAAGTCCCCATTCTTGTTTCTAGACGTTATAGGATTGATAAAGTTGGGAGAAAGCCTTTATTCCTGAGCAAATATTATGAAATTTAGAAAAAGAGTTCTGAGTACAATATGAAATACATTCCTCATGATTTAAATATTTTCCATAACTTTTCAATTTTGTATGTATTTAATGAATGTTATATATAGAAAGTTTTTCATATACTTTAACAACTTCATGGTTTTCATAGCTTTCTCTTTCCAGTGGAGGGTTCAGAGCATCTATTACATCCATTATAACATAGCTCCTTTTCATCACAATTTAATGTAAACACCACTGTTTGAGCTTTGCTATGGTTTATTCACTTTAATCATCAGTGAATACAATGTTAGTTTTCCATCATTAATCAAATTTTGATGTCCAAATTAATATTAAGCTATTTTCCATTTGTACATTTAACTATTCAGTTAACCATTCATTTAGAAAATGATGAGACCGAAGAATTGAAGAAATCATCTACAGAAAGAAAGAAAATCTTTCATTCGGATGAGGATTTTTGGAAAATTCACTTAAGTGGTTTCATAAGTGAGATCAACCAAATGGGTCTCATTAAAGTTATTTTTTCCTGCACATATCACATGCAACTTTTTAATGTATTTATTTTCAAGAAAGCGTTGGTAGAGTATTGTTGCAATTTTAATAACTTCATTTTCTTATATCCTGTGGTTATTTTCTGTGTTGTTGGGATTTCAGAGGGGAAAAAAGTTTTTAGTCTATAAATTTGATGGTATAAATAACTGACTTTCAAAGAAAGACACACTGAAATTATTTTCTTATTCTGTTGTTTATCTGAAAAAAAGAGATCTTATGGCTTTTTGCTTCTCTCCATTAAAATACGTTATTCCTCATAACATCGTTGCTTGGATACGTTGGTTTTGTTGATTAGTACACAAGAGTTATGAGGTCAGTGGGGTCATGGGTTTGACTTCCTTTTAGGTTTAGGCTATTTAGCTTGACATACGACATGCTGAAAAAATTATATAGCCTAAGACTGCATTTCTATCACATCAGCCATCTTGCTTACTATTAATCACAGTATATATGGGTTCAATTAACCAATTCATTACACCATTTATTAAGTCCCTACAATATACCAGATATTGTACTAAATGTTGGAGATTGTTGTTGTTTGGTTGTTTCAGTCATATATGACTTTTCATGAGAGGTCACTTGGAGTTTTCTTGGCAAAGATACTGGAGTGATTTGCCATTTCCTTGTCCAGCTCATTTTACAGATGAGGAAACTGAGGCAAACAGGATTAAGTGACTTACCCAAGGTCACTCAGCTAGTAAGTGTCTGAGGCCAGATTTGAACTCAAGAAGATGAATCTTCCTGACTCCACATCACTGTGACACTTAATTGCCCCAGGTGTTGGAGACACAGATATAAAAATGAGACAGTCTCTGCCTTTAAGGATCTGATTTGTCTTTCTAAAGCATATAGCATTTGTGTCAAACTTAAAAGAAACAGGTCCCTACAGGCTGCATCTTGACTTAGACAATCACATTTTCACATCATCTATACTTTATTATATCTTTACTTATTTTGTTGAACATTTCCCAATTACATTCTAATCTGGTGTGGGCTGCACTGCAACTATTGTCTTCACGTGACTGTAAGTTTGACATCTCTGTCATATAGCATTCTCACACATAAGTTAAATGCAGTAATAAGTAAAAACATATATATTGGGAAAAGACTAACAAAAACCTAGGGGGATCCAGAAAGATCTCTTTAAGAAAACAGCACTTGAAATAAGCCTGGAAGAAGTTAGGTGGGTCCAGAGGGGAGGATGCTGAGGATTAGCTTCCCAGGCATGAGGACCAGTGGTGGTATGAAGGCATTGAAACAGGTGTTATAATATCACCTAGGGGGAAAAGCATCCAGTCCATCCTGGCTAGAATATAAAGAGCATAAGAAGAAATGTGTAATCAGCCTAGAAAGATTATCTGGAATCACACTATGAATGGTTTTAAATGCCAAATAGAAAAAGTTTACATTTTAAACCAGTTGTAATGGGATTCTATTGAAGCTTCCTGAGCTGAACAGTGAAGTGATCAAACTTGTGTTTTAGGAATGTTATTTTATCAGTTACATAGAAGACAGATTGGAAAGGGGGGAAGATGGGGAGATGAATTAGGCTGTTGTAGTCATTCAGGTGAGACATGGCAAGGGCCCAAACTATAGTGGTTTCAGTATGAATAGAAAAAAGGTACAGGTGAGATAGATGTTAAGATGGGGATTCCACAAGACTTGGCACGTAATTAGGAAAGGGAGATGTAGGAGAATGAGAAATTAATGACTGCTAGGTTGCATGCCTAAGTGACTAAAAGAATAGCAGTGAGGGAAAAATAATGGGTTTGGAACACACACACATATACGTATATACTATATATTTAAATATACACATGTATGTATGATAATTGAAAATAATATGTAATGGTCAAAAGGTAAAAGCAAACAGTACAACAGATTGGAAAGCCTATATATTTGAAGTTTGTTCCAAGTCACACAAAATACTTCTGTGAAGACAGTAAAGGCTTCTCTTTGCTTCACATTCCTTGTGTTGCCCACTTTCACAGAACAACTATGGGGTCTAGTTCCAATCAATCAATTAGAACTTCACCTAAAATAATTCTCCTATTCCTCCCAGGTTTACATTTCTGAACTTTTCTCCCAATAAGGCAGCAAGATGCTAGAGAAGGAGATTTAGGTTGTATCTATGTGGACCAGTGAATGAAATATTTTAGCCAAAAATATGCATTTTTTCTTGATACTTCTCAGCATAACAGTAAAACAATTTTCTTCCCCCTGGGGAAAATTAATAATTTTGTAAGTAAACCCAGGCCCTTGCCAAAAAAATTGTGCAATATATTGATCCCTACATATAACTATGATGTTAATATGGTGTAGAACAGGCCTGTACAACCTGAGGCACTCCAAAGAACTCTGGGCAGCCTGCAAAAAATGTATTAAAAATGTAGGAATCCTCTACATTTTTTGAGGACCATCAGAAACTGTTTTGCGTACCATAAGTGGCCCTAGGACTGTAAGCAGCCTGTTGGCTATAGGTTGTGCAGGTCTAATGCAGAACCTGGCAATTCTGTTTCTAGGCACTCACAAGAAGTCTTCCCAAGTTGGTATGAACTGCCAGAGCTTTTTATACTCCAATAGCATAACCTTAATCTGGGGGCATTGGGGCAGCTAGGTGGTGCAGTGAATAGAGCATCAGCGTTGGAGTCAGGAGGACCTGAGTTCAAATCTAGCCTCAGACATTTAACACTTACTAGCCATGTGACCTTTGGTAAGTCACTCTACCCCAATTGCCCCACCTTGTCCCCTCCAAAAAAAAAAAAAAGAATCTGGGGATACAACAGTCTCATGCTTTCTAGCTCCTCTTTCTCTGTTGTTTTTCCTCATTATAATTACTCTCCTTGAGAGCAAGAACTAAATTGTTTGCTTATATTGGTATCACCAGCAATTAGAACAATACCTGGCATGTAGTAAAGACTTAATAAGTGTTCTATTTATCCATCCATCTATCCAGCTGTAAAGCCACACGTGAGCAGCTTTCCAGAGGACTGCTGCTGTGAACAGCTTTCAAGGTTCTGATTACATAGTACAGTGAACTCTCTATTTATTCAGTAACAAACTAAGACAAAACATTCACAGAAATCACAGTACAGCATTCACAATGTTATGGCATAACGAATTATCATTAAAATCGCCACATAGTTTTCACCAAAGTGGGCACATAATTTTAAGCAAAAGATAACATTCATTTAGTAACACAATCATTTAGTAAGTCCTTAATTCAATCATTCTTAAGGAGACAAGCCTCCTAAATTGACACAAAGTACAAAGGTCAACGTTCTCCATCCCTAGGTCACATTGTCTCAATCTCTTCAATCAAAAAGTCCTCTTTCTTCTTAATTGGAGAAGTCCTTAACTCAATCAGCCAAATTTAAAGGTCAGAGTTCTTCACCCCTAGGCCACAGTAAGTCATGATTTTCTCAGTTTACATTAAATACCCAAGGAGAGGTCTTTTCATTTGACTCAAGGTAGGCTCTCAGCTTCCGTGGTTCCTCTTCCATGGTCTCAGCTCCTGCCTGAATCTATCCAACTGCTACCTGGGTTCAAAGGCAGACAGCTCTCAGTTCTTTGTCCAGCTTCTTGTGCAGTTCCTGTTCCATATTGAAGCTCACAGTGTCTGGTCCACCTCAAGTCCTTCACAGTTTCTGTTCCTGGGAAGACGAAGCTTAACAAAGCCGCAATAACATCCATATACATTGCTGGCATCCTCATCAATTCACTTTCTGCCTGAGAAATCAACATAGACCCAACAACAACATCTGAGACAAAGTAACATCAAAACAGACAGATAAAGTACCAGCACTACAGTCATGCTTTGTCCTAGTTCTCCTTTCTTCTCATTTCTCAGTTCTCATTCCCAGAAGTTCCAGCTGGCTCTCAGAAGTTCTCAGCCTCTCTGGCTGGCCCTCAGAAGTCCTTGGCAGCTCGGGCTGGCCCTCTGAAGTTCTAGGAATCTCCAACTGGCCCTCAGAAGTTCTCAGCAGCTCTCAGAGGAAGTTCTGTCACCACAAATTCTGTTCTCAAAAATCTTCTCTCTTCTCAGTTCTCAGTTCTTCTTAATCCTCTTCTCAGTTCTTCTCAGTTCTCAGCTTAGTTCTCAGTTCTCTTCTCAATTCTTAGTTCCTCAGCCTCCACACTGCTTGTTCCCCAGAAGTTCTGGCTCTCTGGCTTGAGCTTTTCTTTATATAACATATTAGCTCCTCCCTGTTCCAGCTCCTTCCTGTTACATCAGCAAATCCACCCCACTGTGGGATTCACAAGTTCTGGGTCTTAATATGTGACACAATCATGAACTTGGAACAAGGTGCTAAGTACCTGTTTGATTGAAAATACAAGGGGCAGGGAAGATCTTCAGATTCCCATTACCATTACACTATCCATTCATACATCTCTCTCTCTCTCTCTCTCTCTCTCTCTCCATACATACATACATACACACACACATATATATATATATATATATATATATAAAATCTCTGAAGGAGAATGCAGGACGAACAAAAAGGAAAAAAAATGTTTTTTTCTAGTCTAGTTCCTACCTGTGCACATCATCTTCTAAAGTGATCTGACTTGATTGCACACTATTTTCAGAGTTCTCTCAAGTGTTTGCAGAGCACATTTATTTCTTCAGAGATACTTAGTGCAGTCATGTTTTTTTGGTTTTTTTAAATACTCTCTTCTCCATTACAGTGTTAAAAAAGTGTGCTAACCTGGGACCAACTTCTGTGGCCATTGGAGTTTGTCTATAGAGCCCCTACCTTTTAAGCATCCTCCGATAGCCTAGGAGGTATACAATGGCTACATGGCCCCCATGGTTGAAAACCAACCCACTTCACACTATGGTGTTTCTCACTCAACACTGTGTTACCAAAGCCATATTCCAGTTTTGGGCCCCCTTTTCTACTATCTTGCTATCAAAACTTATATAGCATATGTCTCATTCTGCATCTTCTTCTGTCAGTTAACTGACACACTGAAAAAATAATTTTAAATAGAATAATTTACATCATTTTAAGTGGTTAAGGAGGCCGCATAATGGCAGGAAAGAACATTGGATCTGGGAACCTTGATTCAATTCTCCACCCTGTTTCTTGCTACCATATTTCACTTGGTCAGCTTCATTTTCCTCACATAGACAATTGAAGGTGTTATATTAAATTATTTCTGCATCCCTTCCAACTCTACATTTATGTCCTTGAGTATTACTCTAATTTAACATGTCATATTTTTAAAAGGGAGAGTTCCTTAACTCAAGAGATTGGTCAAGCTAAGGAGCTATTTTTGGAAAGCAAGGCTTCTTGGCATTACTCATCAAATGCCACATGGGTGTCCATCTGTCCTCCCTGCTGGTGAAGTCATCACAGCATCTTGGCTTCTTAGCTCTTAACTAAGATGGGAACTACTCTTTAAACTCTGATGTGCCCTAAAAGTTAAAATACCCCAAGGGATCTCTCCTGACTGTCTTATTTAAATTGAAATTGTCTATTTCCCCTAGCACCTAGCACAGTGCTCTGTACACAGTACTAACTAAATGTTTGTTGGTTTTTTAAATACAATATTTGTTGTTATATTTACGTCATTTGGGGTCTCGGGTAGTTGACAAGTAGTTTCACCCATTAATATGTGAAGCAAATTTGGAGATGAGAAGTACCAGGATCTAAGGACATATGCATTAGATTAGGATATCAGCCCCATAATGGGCACATTGTACTTTGGGTAATTCAGTCAATTGCTTTGTATTGCAGTGTCATAATTAATGACTTACTTTTTATAGGCCTTTAAAGTTTATAATGGGTTTTCCTCACAACAACTCTGGGATGTAGATTGTGTTGTTGTTTTTGTCATTCAGTCATTCAGATATATAGCTTACCAGGCCCATCTATCCTCTGCTATCTCCCAAATCATATTTGTCCAAGATCATATTTGTTGCTTCCATGATACTATACATGTCATCCTATCCTATCCCTTTCTCCTTTTCCTTCAATCTTTCCCAACATCAAGGTCTTTTCCAATGAGTCCTGTCTTCTCATTATGTGGCCAAAGTATTTAAGCTTCAGAGTCAGTATTTGACCTTCCAGTGAATAACCTGAATTAATTTCTTTAAGTATTGACCAACTTGACCTCTTTGCCATCCAAAGGACTCTCAATCAGAGTCTTCTCCAGCACCACAATTTAAAAGCATCAATTCTGTGGTGCTCAGCTTTCCTTACAGTCCAACTCCCATAGGCATACACTACTGGAAAAATCATAGCTTTGACTATGTGGACTTTTGTCAGTGAAGTGCTATCTCTGTTTTTTAGTATGCTGTCCAGATTTGCCATAGCCTTCCTTCCAAGGAGCAAGCATCTTTTAATTTCATGTCTACAATCATCACGTACAGTGATCTTTGAACCCAAGAATATAAAATCTGACACTGCATCCATTTTTTCTCCCTCTATTTGCCAGGAAATAATAGGACTGTTTGCCAGGATTTTGTTTTGTTTTCTTTTATGTTAAGCTTCAAGCCAACTTTTACATTTTCCTCTTTCACTCTCATCAAGAAGCATCTCAATTCTTCACTTTCTGCCATCAAAGTCATTTAAACTGCATATCTGAGACTTTAGGTGTTTCTCTTGGCAACCTTTATGCCATCTTTTGATTCATCCTGACTGGCATTCCGCATGATGTACTCTGCATATAAGTTGTGAGATACACAGGTTGTGCAAGTATTATTAGCTTGAGATAATAAGACTTCAGTGGAGCAGGACAATATAGGACCAAAAAAAAAATGCTTTTCCTAGTCTAGTTTCTGAGTAGATCACCTTCTATAGCGTCTTGATTTTGCACTATTTCCAGAGCTCTTCTCTCAGCTGCTTGCAGAGCACATTTATTTATTCAGGGGTATAAGTACCCCTAAATTCATGCAATCATTTTGAAGTCCCCCTTTCTCCATAACAGTGTTTCAGAGTGCCAGCCCTGGGATAAGTTATGAAGTCTTTGAAATTTGTCTGTAGATAAGAAAACTGAATCTTCATGAGGTTAAGTGACTTGCCCATGGCCCCATAGCCAGTAAATAGCATGACTTGGTTTTGTACCCAGGTCTCTTGGCTCCAAGCCCATTGCTGTTTCCAATATACCACAAATGAGCCACTGAAAGAACATGACAATTCCTCTCTCCTCTCCACCTCCCTTCTGATAAGGATGTTTTGAATCCAAATGAGATGCATGGATGCCAAATAATTGGAACCCTTCTGACTAAATTGGAGGTAATATTGTCTTTCCTATTGTCGCCAACAAGCTCAAGCAAAGATTGAAGCTAAGGCATGCACTTCTTTAAGGCACTTCTAGTAAGACACTGCTAATGGCAGTAGACTTGAACTTCACTGACTTCTCTATTTGACAAAAACACTGATTTTCATGCTGACATTGCTGGGTTTTTTGGAGCTGGAAAGTCCTTTCTGAGTAGGAATGGTGGATAGCATTGTAATTCTAATTTGGTACAGCAGCAGTACAATGGAGGGTGTTTATGTTGGATCAGGTCCTGCAGCTGACATTTTGGCATGCTAGCTCCTGTCACAGAGGCAGATTGCATAAGGAAGCCCATTTGGAGTGAATAGTTTCACATTTTTGGTTTAATATGACTTCTGCCACACAAAGGAGTTCCACTCAGTTCTGTAGTCTCTGAATTCCATCCTGCCTACATGAATATTTAGGAAGATGAAAATGTAATCTTCACATTTACATTTTATTCCATCATTTGAGTGATTATTTTAGACTAATGACATTCATATTATATATGGTATGCAAGTTAGACTTTTCTGATAATTTGTGCTTTCTCAGGGCAAACCAAAGCATAATTCATGAATTTACTAATTTGCTGGGTGATCCAGAAAAAATCTGAAGGTGAGTTATTGACTCATAAACTACTGTTTATCCAGGTTTTGGTTTATTTTAAATGATTTATACTAAATTAGATAAATTGATACTCATTGCTATTGGTTTAATGTGAACATAGTAATAATTTGTCATTATGGTGACTTCTGTTGATTTTAAGCATAAAACATGTAGGTTGTTTCTCTTTAAGCAGAGTACTACCACAAAAGTAAAACTATATAATGGAAAGAACACTTAACCTTACATCCAAGAAGAACTGAATTTGAGTTTGAAATAACATTTAATAGTGATGTGATTGTGGGCAAGTCATTTAACCCCACTCAGCTGCCGTTTGCTCATTTATAAAATGGATGTAATAATACATATACACAGGACTGTTATGAAGATAACATTTTATAAACCTTAAATGTGAAGGTGCTCCCTAGCCACCCTCCAAATTGTTCCAGACACACTAATTGACTTCTGAATACTTCACAACTCTACACAGGGCATCAGTGTCCCTGTATTTCTACAACCTGACATTAATTGTTGATATATTTCATTGGCTTTACCAATATGGTTGATGTGAGGTAAAACTTCAGAATTGTTTGAATTTTGCTTTTTTCAAGTTGCAATTTATATCTTGAAATTCTTTTTGAAAACTCTCCATGTGTTTTGATTACTCATCTATCATCTTGGTTTTACATTGCTCAAAATGCCCTGTTATCTCATATAGCTCATTATAAGGGTTAGTTATCGTTATCCCCATTCCCATTCTCCCTAATAAGTGTCCCCTCCCCCATCCCCTCCCCCCAGAGCAAAACTAACTACATTTCCCCACTGTGGCCATTCCTCTAGAGGGGTACAGCTGATGGGCCATGAGGGTATCTAATATTACCTTTAAACTCCCATTCTCGGGTGGCTATGTGGCACAGTGAATAGAGCATCAACCCTGGAGTCGGAAGGACTTGAGTTCAAATCTGGCCTCAGACACTTAATGCAAAAATTAGCCATGGGACCTTGGGCAAGTCACTTAACCCCAATTTCCCTCCAAAAAGTAAAAATAAAAAAATAAAAAATAAACTCCCATTCTGGTGTGTTCTCCTCTGCTCATGTTAATTGTGTTTGGTTGGTGCCCCATTATCATGTAACCAATTAGCATCAATTAACTACTTCAAAGTTGCTACTGAGAAGATATAGTAAGAACATAATTACAAACATTTCTCCTGGTCAATAGCTAAGGGCACAATCTCACTATACCACTTCGCCACTGAAGAACATGGTCTCAGACCTAAAGTAGTTTCCATATAATTTTTTCCCCATCACCTTCACTTCTGAATATGATGTAGGTAGTGGATAAATCACTGTTGCTCCCTCTTATATTCATGGTCAAGCAGGTGAGCTCAGACTTCTTTTCTTCCTGGGCTTGGCTCTCCACAGAATCCATCATGGACTCTACCTAGCTCCCAGATTTCTCATAGGGTCATAGCTTAGTCTAATACTCTTTTACCTAAGAACAAGAAAAAAACAGAGACGCAGAAAACAGAGGCTTGTATTCATGGTTTCCTGTGGACCCTAGTGGGGAGGTTAAAACCCAAGGCCTCTGTACCCACCCTAAGGCTTACAGCATGCTTTCCCTCAATTGCATCCAGGGAGGGAAAAGGGACTGATCTTTCAGTTAAGACCTGTTATAAGTGTCCCTAGTTTTGTCTCAGCAGTGAATAGAAAGGCTCCTTTTTTCCTGTGGTAAGCATATTGAAAGACCTCTATCTCATTGAATGTCTATTTTTTTCCCTGAAGGATTATACTCAGTTTTGCTGGGTAGGTGATTCTCTCTCACTCCTTCATTTTATTTTTTAGGTATCATCCCTTATATTCTACTCACACCTGTGCCCTCTATCTATATATACTCTTTCTTACCACCCTAATAATGAGAAAGGTCATATGAGTTACAAATACAGTTTTCCCACATAGGAATGTAAACAGTAAGTCCCTTATGATTTCCCTTTCTTGATTACCTTTTTATGCTTCTCTTGAGTCTTATATTTGAAAGTCAAATTTTCTATTCAGCTCTGGTCCTTTCTGGCTACTTGCAGTATTTTTGCCTTGACCTGGGAACTCTGTAATTTGGCTATAATATTCCTGGCAGTTTTCTTTTTGAGATCTCTTTGGTGGATTCCTTAAATTTCTATTTTACCCTCTGATTCTAGAATATCAGGACAGTTTTCCTTGTTAATTTCTTGAAAGATGATGTCTAGCCTCTTTTTTTGATCATCACTTTCAGGTAGTCTTATAATTTTTAAATTCTCCCTCCCTGAATCTGTTTTTGAGGTCAATTGTTTTTCCAGTGAGATATTTCACATTGTCTTCTATTTTTTCATTCTTTTGGTTTTGTTTTCTTGTTTCTTAATTTCTCATAAAGTTGTTAGCTTCCATTTGCTCCATTCTAATTTTTAAGGAATCCTTTTCTTCAGTGGGCTTTTGGACCTTCTTTTCCATTTGGGCAGTTCTACTTTTTAAAGGCATTCTTGTCCTCATTGGTTTTTTGAACTTCTTTTACCATTTAGCCTAGTCTGTTTTTAAGATGTTATTTTATTTAGCGTTTATTTGGTTTCTCCTTTACTGAGCTATTGACTCTTCTCATGATTTTCTTGCATCACTCTCATTTCCCTTTTCAATTTTTCCTCTACCTCTTTTATTTGATTTGCAAAATTCTTTTTGAGCTCTTCTGTGGCCTGAGAACAATTCACATTTTTGTTAGAGGTTTTGGATATCAGAGCTTTGATTTTGTTGTGTTCTTCTGAGTATGTATTTTGATCTTCCTTGTCACCACAGTAACTTTCTTTAGTGAGAGTTTTTCCCACTGTTGACTTTTAAGTCTTTGTTAAAGTTAAGGCTTTGCTTCCAGGGTGGAGGGTCCCAAACTTCAGGGGTTTTATGTTGCTATTTTGAGAGATACTTCTAGGGACCTATAAGTTTTCAGTTCTTCTAAGGTGATAATATTGAAGGAGAGATGTTTACTTCTCTCTTGTCCTGTACTCTGACCTATGAGTGACCACAGTCATTCTTTTCTGCTCTGGAACTATTAGTAAGGTCCCCCTCTACTGTGGCCACAAGCTCTGCTATGCTAGTGCTTCTCACGCTGGGACTGCCACCTAGGACTGTGAGCCAGATCTGAGTATGGGTATAGCAATAGAGCCCTGCCTCAGTGCTAGCAAAGAGACCCCTGTGATCTCCTTCTGAAGAGGTGTTGGACCCCATTACCACATGTAGCTAAGAGCTCTGGAAGCAACCACTACCACTGCTAATTCAGTTACTCTCAAGGCCTGTTCCTACTTTGCTGGGGACAGACCTGTGTTTGCACAGCCTGTGCTTGGACTGAGATTCACTCCCACCCAAGTGCAACAGACCTTTCTTTCTGAACTTTTAAGCTGTTTTTTTTTTTTGCACCTATGGGGCTGACAGTTCTGGAAACCACCACTCCTGCCACTGATTCAGTCGTCCAGAGGCCTGTCCTACTTTGCAGGGTGCATGGCCTGCACTGAACTGTTTGTCTGTCTCATCCTGGTGCAACAGACCTTTCCTGCTGACCTTCCAAGTTGTCTTGGGTTGGAAATTTGTTTCACTCTGTTTTTGTGTGTGTGTGTGTGTGTGTGTGTGTGTGTGTGTGTGTCCTGCTTCTCTAGAATTTATTTACATCATTTTTTAAAGGTATTTGGAAGGGTTTGGGGGAGAGCTCAGGCAAGTCCCTGCCTTTACTCTGCCATCTTGGCTCTACATCTGCCTATTTGTTTTTATAAAGAATGTTTTGTAGTTGGATTTATAAAAATCTTGTATGTGTCTTGGCAAGTTAACTCCCAGGTATGTTTCACATTTTGTAGTTATTTGAATAGAATTTCTTTTCTTTTCTTTTTTTTTGTTTTTTGGAGGGGGAAAGGTAGGGCAATTGGGGTTAAGTGACCTGCCAAAGGTCGCACAGCTAGTTTTTTATATAAAGTCTCTGAGGTTGGATTTTAACTCAGGTCCTCCTGACTCCAGAGCCAGTGCTTTATTCACTGTGCCACCTAGCTGCCCCCTTGAATAGAATTTCCTACTGATTTTTCTAAATGCTGATGGATTTATTTTGTATGCAACTACTTTTTCTGAAGCTACTAAACATCTCATTTAGTTCATTCCTTGTCTGGGGTTTTCTAAGTACAGAATCATATCATCTGCAAATAGGCCTAATTTTGCCTCTTGTCTTTCCTATTACTATGGATAACATTTCTAGACCAGTATCAAGTGATAAGAGTGGGAAGAAGAAACATCCTTGCTTTACTTTTGCTTGTTTGTTGTAACACTGATATTTCTCCATTGTAATAATTGCTCATTCTTGGTTTGAAATATATGCTTTAGATCATGTTTTTAAATTGCCTTAACTTGGCTTTTCTTTCTAGGTTTTTAACATAGATGAGTGCTTTATTTTGTCAAAGGCTTTTTTTCTGAATCCATTGAAATAATAATGCCAGCTTTATTAATTTTGATGGTTGTGTGATTTATATGATACAAATTGCTTTACTGATGTTAACGTATCCTTGCATCCCTGATATTAATCCAACTTAGAAACAGTGATTTTTTTAAAAAAATAAATAATTAATTAACTAATTTACTTTTAGTTTACAATATTCAGTTCCACAATCTCTTCAGTTCCAAATTTTCTCCCCCTCTCTCTACTTTCCCCTCTCCCCTGCCCAAGGCAGCATGCAATCCAATATAGGTTCTACAACTACCTTCACATTAAACATTAGTTAAGTTGTAAAGAAGGATTATGACCAATGGAATGAACAATGAAAAGAAAGAACAAGATAAAACAAAAAAAGAGTGAAAGCAAGTAGTTTGCTTCAATCTGCATTCAGATTCTGTAGTTCTTTCTCTGGATATGGACAGCTCTTTCCATCATGTGTCTTTTGGAGTTGTCTTACAGCCTTGCATTTCAGAGAGGAGCCCGTCTATCAAAATTAGTCATCACAGATACAATGTGTCTGTAATTGTGTACAAAGTTCTGGTTCTGCTCTTCTCACTCAGCATGAGTTTATGTAAGTCTCTCCAGGTTATTATGAAGTCCATCTACTTCTCATTTCTTATAGCACAATAGTATTCCATTATATCATATGCCACAACTTGTTTAGCCATTCCCCAATTGATAGGCATCCCCTTGATTTTCAATTCTTTGCCACCACAAAAAGAGCTGCTATAAATATTTTTGTACATATGGGTCCTTTCCCCACTTCTATGATCTCTTTGGGATACAACCCTAGAAGTGGTATTGGTGGGTCAAAGGGTATGCACATTTTTTATAGCCCTTTGGGCATAGTTCCAAACAGTGAATTACTTCCTGAATATATTGCTGTAGTCTTACTGGAAAGATTTTATATTAAAATTTTGCTTCTATATTATTTAGTGAAATTCGTTTGTAATTCTCTTTCTCTGCTTTGTTTCTTCCTGGTTCAGGACCATATTTGTTTTTTAGAAAAGAATTTAGTGGGTGCTTCTGTAACTATTTTTAAGTAGCAAGAAACAGCATAGAATAATAGGTAGACTTGTCTTCAGGAAAACCTAGATAGGGACTTACCTCTGAGACATACCTGTACAATAATGGACAGGTCATTTAATGTAATATCATAGATCCTAAGATCATTGATATAGAGATGGAAGGGACTTTAAAGGGCTTTTCTAATCTAAACTGTTCCCTTTACAGAGATGAAAACCATGTTCTAATGATTAATTAACCTGCTTGATATCAAAGAGGTAGTAAATGGAAGAGTCTGGATTTGAACACAGGTTGATTTCCAATCCAAAAGTGCAGAAAAGGTGCCAATATGCGGTGTAAAAAGGAGTTTCCTCACTGAGAATTCTCTACAATAATGAAATAATAAGTCCTTCTTGTGACATCATCCCCCTGTCCCACCTCCCACCCCACACACTGAAAAATAAATGATGATATAGATGTTAAATGTGCATTAAATGTTTGATAAAATTTACTTGTAAACCTATAATCTCCTGGAAAAACACACCATCACCCCCACCACCACCTTACACACACATGTACATACTTTGTGAGTTTGTTTACAACTTGCTCATTTCTTTTTTATGAAATTGGATTGTTTAAAATATTTGTTCCTTGTTTTGTTTTTTATATATTTTTATAGATTCTTAACTATTTCCCTTGAATTCCATGTTTTGTTGTCATATAATCTTATGTAATAGTTTCTGATATTTCCTTTGTTACCTCTCTACTTATTATAAACTTGTTTATTTATTTGCTTTTTGGAGGTCAATTGGGGTTAAGTGACTTGCCCAAAGTCACATGCCTAATAAGTGTGTCAAGTGTCAGAGACCACATTTGAACTCAGGTCCTCCTGATTCCAGGGCTGGTGCTCTGTTCACTGTGCCACCTTATTTTTACTGTATTTTTTTTGCTTTTTGGAGGGGGGAGGGCAGGGCAATTGAAGTTAAGTGACTTGCTCAAGGTCACACAGCTAGTAAATGTTAAGTGTCTGAGGATGGGTTTGAACTCAGGTCCTCCTGACTCCAAGGCCAGTGCTCTGTTCACTACGCCATCTAGCTGCCCCTGAGCCACCTCATTTTAAAAAAAATTTTGGCAGACTGCTTTTCCTCTCCTCAATCATGAGGTAATAACTTATTGAATTTGTTATTTTTAAAAAAATAATTCTTGGGGGGGTGGAGCCAAGATGGCGGCGTAGCTGCAGCAACATATTGCAGGTCTCACATAGCCACCCCAAAATACCCATAAAATAGGACTCTAAACCAATCCTAGAACTCCAAAACGTACACAAAGATACTTCCCACTAGAGTCTGCTCAGCTACAAGGAACCATATCAGCACTGCAAACTGAAAACAGCCTGGCCTGAAGCCACGGCTGTGCCCTGGGGGCAGCTGGACGAGAAGAGTGGAGGAGCCTCTCTGGTGAGTGGATTAGCAGCAGCTGTGAGTGGGGATTGCGAAAGGGGGAGATAAGCAGTCTGGCTGAAAGGCCTCCAGAGCGGAAAAGCGAAAGGCAGAGGTTTTACACCCGCCTCCGCCTTGTAGCTTCCCGCCCGCGGCCTGCAGACAGCAGGGGGACTTAGCGATTGTTCTCAGGC
>CM053586.1:172451662-172468875 GCA_028646515.1 Pseudochirops corinnae
CCCCGGCTTTGAAAAACCCAGATGCTGGTACTTCCCTCTCTGGTAACTGAGTAGGTATGGATGTAATGGTCAGACAGTTGGAAGCCTGTCTGCTGATCTGTTTCTTTGTCTGCTTGTAACTTCTGTCTGTATTCTGTTTGTATCATCTGAAGTTCAGGGTGCTGACTTTTTTCCCTGAACTAAGTAAATGATATACGTTTGATTGATTAAAGTAAGATTGTTAACCCATTTTGAGTTGCTTTCCTTTAGAAAAGCAGATCTAAGAACCTGTGCTAGCAGCTACCTTGGGTATGCTAGGGTGCTTGCTGCTACAACTTCTTTTCAGGATTCTTTTCTGTAACCATCATCCAAGTCTGTATCAACTGTGAATGTTTCCCAAATCTCTATTCTATACACTCTTCTCTTCTTTTTCTCTACTTTCTTGTTGATTTCACCCATTCCTATGCATTGTTTTCAAATCCAGTCTTTTTTTGCTCTCTTGAACTCTAGCACTTCATCTCCAACTGCCTATTAAACATTTCTAACTGGATGTTTAAGAGTCAAACTTAACATGTCCAGAATAAAACTCATCATCTCTCCCTTCAAACTACCCTTCTTCCTAATCCCTATTTTCTTTGAGGGTACCACCATCTTTCTAGTCGGCCAGGTTCACAATCTCAGAGTTGGCCTCAATTCTCCCTTTTCCCTAATTTTTCCCATCTAATTAGCGGCCAAAGTCTTATTGATCCTATTTTTATCACCTCTCTCACATTTATCACCTATTCATTCACATGACCAACAACCTCCTTGGGGTCATATTCACTCTAAGAATACTGCAACAGAAAGCAAAAAGAGGCAGCATGTATTATGCAAGTCAAACAAGCCACTGCCACCACCTCAACCATTATCATTCCTCAAATACTAGTAGAGACAGTCCTGGACCCAGAGCTTATACAGTGCTCCCAAGATCAGCCATCTTGCTTATAGCCTACACCTCACAGGAAATATTAAGGGAAGCCACTCTTGTGGAGACGGTACCATCCTCCCTGCTACTTCCAACTCCAACTGCTGACCAACTGCTGTTAACAGGCAAGTGAACTCCAAAGTCCTGGGAAAAACAGTACCCCCTCGACCACCAGTCCTGCTAGGGCTCTCATCTAGGGGGAGTGACCCTTGTGAAAATGCAACCTAGCAACCACCTAAGCAGATGCTGTAGCCCCAACTTCCTCAACAGCCATAGTTACCGAAGATCTGGAAAAGAAAATTCTCACCACCAAAATCTTTGTCACTGTTAAATGGTTCAACTTCAGAAATAAAATATCATTAAATCAATAGAAAAGACAGGAATAAAAGATGCATTTAGTAGTGTGTAAGAGCCAGTTCTTACTGGTTTACAAAAGCTGACTGTTAAATTTTATGGAAGCACCCACACTTCAGAAACTGGTAAAAACTGCAAATCAGTGCTTCATTTATTGTTTTGTTGATTGTTTATACTTAAGAGAGGGAAAAAATATTGATAATATAAATTAAACTTTAAAAAGTGTGTCATGCATACTCTGCCCACCCCCCCCCCCCAAAGCTAGATGGTAACCAGAACATATTTGATGCTTCACCATATAATTTGCTGCTGTCCCCTAAGATACTCTGGGCATTTCCACATGACTTGCAGCTGAAAACTACGTGTTGTTTCCCCCTATTAGAATGTGAACTCCTTAAGAGCAGGGGCCATCTTGCTTTTCTATTTGTATTCCCAGAATTTAGCAAAGTGCTTTGGACATAGTAATCACTTAATAAAAGTTTTTAAAATGTATTCATTCAGCAACCCAATGGGCCTCTCTGCCTCCATTCTCCCCTCTCTAATCTATCTCATCTCATGCACGTAGCTACTAAAGTAGTACTCCTAAAGTGTACGAATGTCACTGCCAGTTCAGAAGGACCACTGCTGACCTTCCACCACCTTCCTCTTCCTTGCATGGTTTGAATACTAGCACACTCAATACGACCAACCTCTTGGTACCCTTCTTCTGTTCTCTCCATTTTTTCTCCATTTTGTCCCTGGGAGTTTCATTTTAGGTCTTGAGCCTCCCATACTGGGAGTTAAGACATATTATAATAAGAGTCTGTTGTTCTATGCATTTCTGATCTGCCTGATGCATTTGTTAAGACCTCCTTTATGTCCTATCAATGCTGTTAAGGGGTATGATAGACAGACAGACACATTAAATGAAAAATGATCCAGGCCTCAAATTGAAAAGAAGGAAAAACATGAGCTAGATTACATTTGGGAAATTGTGTGAGAGTTTCAATGATGCCAAGGCACTCCCTGAAAAGAAAAAAATCAAATAAACAAACATCTTTTTAACACCAGGATTCTTCCAATGCTAGTATATTGCTGCAAGTCATAGAACAATGCAGTCAGCAAGGAAACAAAATTGTGGGTGACCTAAAGGGTGCTGAATTGGTCTATGGTTGTGTAAGTAGGCTGCATCATTATACCAAAAGTGATGTGCATGCAAGGAAAAATGTTATTTAGAAGATATGAGGAGATGAGTTAGTCATGTAACATGGATAAGAGATGGATTGTCTGAGAACATTCCAATAGTCATTTAAGATGTATGTTAAGATGTCTAACAATTAGGGCCAACAATTTTTGTCTTCTAAAAATTGTCTAACAGTTTGATAGATTCAATGGGCTGCCTGTTTATAAATGCAGTGTGCTGCCTTGAGAGGTAGTGTATGTATATGTATATGTATATGTACATATATATTTGTGTGTATGTATATATGGACAACAACCAAACTAAACCAAATTCCCTCCAGTTATCGGGATTATAATCCTCCACATTTTTTTCTTTTTCTTTTTTTGGCTCAGCAGTCAGTTTTTGTGAGCCACTGTGGATGAAAAACATTCATCACCTTTCTGGTGATGTGTTTTTGAGCTAAGCTTGGCTAGTTCTCAGGTGACAGATCCAGCCTGTTGCTGGAATCCTATTTACAGCCTTTCAGTCTTGGTAGAACTTGTCAGAGCTTGTACCCCATTGATACAGTCTGCAAGAACTCAGGGCGAGCACTTCATTACCACAACACGGCAGAGGAGAACTTAAGTTGGAGGATCAATAAAAAAATAACACTGTAAGTACCCTGTATATAATGAAAGGAGCTGAGGGCACAGGGCTCAAATTCCAAACCTAACTGAGTGAGAGAATTCCCAGCACAACAATCAAAACTTTAACAAGTAATCTCAAGTGAGGATCCACAGGGGAGTGGGGCATAGGGGTAAAGTGGAGGCCTTCTGTACAACAAAATATACTAAAAAGCTAGGCTAACGCCATGGCCAGGAAGATGGATGACATGAGGAATAGAGGCTGTGACAGGAGCAGTGATACTTCATTGTATCCCAGTTGTGAGGGTTGAGTACTTCTAAGAGATGGCTGAGAGAAATTAAGAAAATCACTTCTGAGAAGAATTAAATATGAGAAGGATCTAGGGGAGGAAAAATAAAACTTTCTTATAAATGAGCAAAGTCAAGCTGGCAGAGTTAAGAATGCCAAAGCTAGAGGCATTTTTTTCAAAGGCAATAATTTCCAACTGAAAGATTAAGTTTTTCATAGCCCAGTACAAAGTAAGACAAAGGCACCCAGATAAAGCAGGACTAGAAATGCATTTATAAATGAAATGCTACTGACTCAGGCTATACTGTGACATTTATAGTCCTCTTTTCTATAGTCCTTTTAGCCTCAGGCTAAATTCTACCCCTTGATGTATCCAAGAGGTTCCTGTTGAATTAATTCTGAGTTACATGTGTATGCTCAGAGGACAAGTTTAGCTTGTAGTATGTTTCCAAACAAGTTAATTATACAATAGGAATAAGGAGGATGATGGGGTAGATGCCTCTGGAGATCTCATTTCATCTGAGAAAGTCTGCAAATGAGGGGACGCATCCTATCACTCTGTTCTCTAGTCAGCCTCCCTCCTTAGCTGAGTTTCTCTCTGTGGTAACTCCCTCCTCTGTATTCCTATAGCATTTCCTCTCCATATCACTCATTGGACGCTTGTCATCTGCATTCCCTGTGATTTGTCCTTTTATTTATGTTTCTTCTCTGCTCAACTAGATTTTAAGCTTTCTTAAAAGCAGGGTTCATCTATTTTTTTTTTTTTTTGCTTTTTGGAGGGGGGAAGGCAGGGCAACTGGGATTAAGTGACTTGCCCAAGGTCATACATCTAGTTTTTTTGTTTTAGGTGTCTGAGGCCAGATTTGAACTCAGGTCCTCCTGACTCTAGGGATGGTGCTCTATTCACTGTGACACCTAGCCCCCCAAGGGTTCATCTATTTCTAATGTGTTTTTTTCATCAGCATACTGTGTCTAATATAATACCCTATAAAAGGCCGATACTACATAAAAGTTTATTGAAGATAATTTTGGTAAATATTATCCTTTCCTCTTGTGCTCTGTGGCTTGCCTTGAATCTGTTAAATTCTTAGTTCTTGATCTATCAACTCTCAACATTATTAAGATATACCAATCACTCAGAGGTTAATCATATTACACAAGTCCTTCCCCGCTCCTTCTTTTTCCTCCATGTATTGCTGAACTATTCATCAGTATGTACAAAAGTGCAAGGAAAGGGGGCGAAATTCAAACACATTGCTCTGTCCTTTGTTTGCAGTTCTGTAAAATATTGGTGGGAGATTATTAAAGCTTTGGCTTGTTAATTCTATCTTAACCATGTCTTCACTACAGATAACAAAAAAGCTGCTTTTATTTGTTTGGACTAACTTAGATATTGTTCTCTTTGTCAGTTTATACATTTTCATGACATATCTTTCTCACGTAATTTTAATAGAGTCTTTGCCATATTCCTTCTGCCTTGATGCTTTGGCCTTTCCCCTAACCTGCTGCTTACACTCATTTGCTTCTCTCTGGATTTCCTCTACCATGCCACAGAAGTCTCCTCACTCTGGAATCCACTGCACACCTGAAATCCTTTCACTGTTAGTATATTCAGACTCTAAGGTCTTTTCTTCTGACTGGCTGGTTTCTCCCAGAACCTCCATCTTAAGGAAAATCCACCTAAGCCAGCCAGGTCTTCATTCTTCTCAAGCATCCTCTCCTGATTCTCCAGACTTTCTCTATCATGACCACCATATGCAGCTTCCTTTCCCCTGAACCTCCTGCTTTTCAGCTTCCTTTTATGTGTTATCTGCCTATTGCCATTAGAATGTAAGCTCCTTGAGGTCAGGGACTATCCTTCTTTTATTTGTATTCCCAGAACTTGGCATAGTATCTAGCATGCAGAAAGTGTTTAACAAATGCTCGTTGATATGCCTTGACATTTTTGTCTTTCCCTGAGCTGCTTTGGCTGGTCTTGGAACCCTTCATCTGATTATTCCACATTCAAGACACCAGGCCTTTTTGGGTACAAATCTGTAGTTTCCAAGAAGTTAAATTCTTCCTTGCTTCTGATCCTTCAATAGGAATCTATCTTCTCCTTGATGACATCATGAGACTATTTTCAAATCAACAAACACTTATCAGGTATAGCATGAAGCTGGGTTAGTTACTAAGGAGAAAAAAGACTCAACTAAGACATGGTCCTTCACCTCAAGGAGCAGAAGGGCTCAAAAATCAGGTGTAGAAAAATAATAATCAAGAGAGCTGTCAGTGTGCATTACTCCTTAGCTAGACCTCTCAAATTTATCATCCTTAAAAAAGTTCTCCAAGGAACTACCACGGTTGCATGTTTCTTTTTTTCTCTAACATTTAGTATGTATTAAAATATTCCTCAGACAGAAGGAATAAAGAATATTTCATTAGCTGTTCCCAAAGTCTTTGTCCTGGGCCCTCTTTTTTCCTTTCTCCATACACACAATTCTTCTCTTGGTGACCTCATTGACTCCTATGAATTCAATAATCTTTATGTCTATGACTCTCACATCTCTATATCAATTCTGTTTTTCTCCTGAGCTTCAGTAATATATTACCAATTGCTTATTAGATATTTCAAATAGGATGTTCCATAGACATCTTATATTCAATAAATTTAAAATTGAAATAATTATTTTTTCCCAAAAAACCATTTTTTCTCAAAAAACAAACAGTCTCTATTTCTGTCAAAGACATCATCATTCTTCCAGTTTCTCAGATTTGAAACCTCAGTGTTACTCTTGACTCCTTACTCTCTCATTCCACAATCCAAACAGTTACTAAATCTTGTTGTTTCCATCTCCACATCTGTCAAACCTGACTCCTCTATTCACACAGCAACCATCTTAGTACAGGCCATCACCACCTTTCACCCAGATTATAGCAATAACTTCCTAATTGGTCTTCTTTCCTCAAGTCTCTCCTCAGTTTAGTTCACATTCCACACTACCACCAAAGTGATTTTCCTTAAGAGCACAGACTTGATCATATCACTCCCCTACTTAATAAACTCCCCTGGCTCCCTATTTCCTCTAAGATAAAATATAGATATAAAATAGTTTTTTAAAGAACTTTACAACTTGGCCCCAACCCATCTTTCTAGATTCACTGAACATTACTCTCTTTCCCCCACTTTGTGACTCCAGCAACCTATTTTCTCTTTCTTCCTCACATACAGACAGCACTCAATCTCTTATCACCACTCCTTTTCATGTCCATTTCCTATGCCTGAAATGCACTCCCTTCTTACCTCCCCCTCACACAACTCCTGTCTTCCTTCAAGATGTAGCTCAGATTCCTTCTTCTACAGGAAGCTTTTCCAGGTCTCCTGAACTTCTGGCATTTAACCAATTTGTATTCTTTTTATATCTCTTCTGTATATACTTCTACCCATACTTCTTGTCTCCCCTATTAGAGTGTAAGCTCCTTGAGAGTAGGGATATTTTCATTCTTTGTATTTCTATTTCCAGTACTTATCACAGTGCCTGGCACAGGAAGGCAGGGAATAAATACTTGTTGATTGATTGAGATAGGACATAAAATCATTAATCAATACAATTTACTCAGATTTATGTTAAGGGTTCTCTTCTGATCAAGTCAAGAAGAGAGAGTTTGGAGTACTAGGAAAGGCAAAAAAAAAAATTCAGAATAACATTTTTGCAAAAGAAATTTAGAAAATTCTCTCATACGGATGGGAGAGTGTGTGAAATTTGACTGAAGGCAAAGCAATGGCTCTGCAGTTCAGACACTCAGACGCAAATGTAATTGCTAGAACCAGGGGTTCTAAATCTGGGGCCCAAGGAGAGATTTCAGGGGTTCCATTATCTTAGGAAAAAATACATCTCCATTTTAACATACTTTTCCTTTGTAATCCTTTGTGTTTTATTTTGTGTATTTAATAGCATTATTCTGAGAAGGGGTCCATACTCTTCATCAGATTTCCAAAGTGGTCCATGACACAAAGAGATTGAGAACCCTTGCTCTAAACAATGAGACTAGAAAGGATTTCACATGCGGGAAGGAACATACTTGTTAAGATCTCGTCTTTTCTCAGTTTTTGGTCCTTGTATAGGAAAATCACAAACAATGAGAATAACCCAATGTAAGTTAAAAATCTCCAGGAGATGTTTGGTTATGATATGGTGGGCAAAACAAAATGAGAAGACAGAAGTACATGAAAGACAGTGAAGCCACAGGAGTTTTCAAGGAAGGCCTGAATAGCTGCCAGGAGCATCTTTAAGATGCTTCCAAACATATGTTCCCATCAGGAGAGTTTCTCAATGAAAGTGGTGATGGGAACATGAAGGACCCCTCATGATAGCCAAATCTATTTAAAGAAAGGAAATAAATATGGAAACAAACCCGTGTTGGTGGTCAATGAAGAACCAACTAGTCACCAACAACATTTTAGTTAGATGATATAACTACATTCCAGTGTAGCCACACAAATAAACGGACTACATCAGTAATTAAAACATTATTTGCACAAACCATTTCAAATGTTCTTTAAAGCAGTTATTGATTTTACAAATGGAAGGGTAACTATAAAGGGCTCAGTCTGGGTTTCTTCCCTTTCAGACAGCATCACGTAGACATTTGGGCCTGAGGCCAGGGTGAGGTGAGTCCTGACAGGCACATGAGAAAGGGTTGGGGACGTAAGAAAGAGAGAGGGAAGTGCATCAAGTGAATCAAGAATGAGAAGAAAGGTCCCTCAGCTAGAATAGGGGAGCAGGAGCAGCCCTAATTTATTAATAAATGGTTGTTGAGTACTTATTACATGCACAACTCTGTAATAGGCTGTGATGCATTTGTTCCAGAGCCAACTATTTAAAAACGACGCTTAAACACAAAAAACCTTAACATTCTTAAAAAAGAACTACATATAAAGTGTTTTCATCATACCTGGCACTAGAGGGGAAAACTAAAGAAAATGAAATCAGGGTCCCTATACCAGATAACAGTGTACTGTCTTTCTTAGGGAAATAAAAAATACACACGCGAACTTACTTGAGAACAACTACAAAGGATTTACTTTTTCTGTTTAATATTTTAAAAAATTATATTTTATATATATATATACATATATATATATTCATTCAGTAAACATTTGCCTTTTCTCTCTCCCCTCCACTCCAATTGAGAACTAAAGAATAAAAAACCACTGTTACAAAAATGTGTAGTCAAGCAAAACAAATTTTCTGCATTGTCCATGCCACATGTTTGTGTATAATATTCATGTGCAACATATATACATGTATGTATATATAATAAAATAATATGCATAAATATATGTTTATATAATATATAAAAGTAATAAATATATGTGTAAATATGATATGTACATGCAATATATACGTGTATATATAATATAAAAATAATGTATATAAATACATATGTATATATATAATATGTAAAAGTAACAAATATATATGTGTATGTGTATATGTGCATAAAATCTCATTCTGTGCTCTTTACTTCTTTGTCATGAGGTGGGTGCCACGTTTCATCATTAGTCTTTTGAATCAGATTTGGTCATTGTGTGGATGAGTCTCTAATTCTGTTGAAGTTGTTTGTCTTTACTGTCCTGCTGGACATTGTATAAATTGCTCTCTTAGTTCTGTTCACTTCACTCTACACTGGCTTATACACCTCTTCTCGGGTTTCTCTGAAATCATCCCCACCATAATTTCTTACAGAAAAGCTGTTCCACAGCTGATGGGAACTCCCGCAGATTCCCATTCTTTGCCACCTCAAAAAGCTCTGTAAATATTTTTTATGTCCCTACAGTTTGTTTTGTTTAGGAATAATCCCTCCCTAAATCCATACTCTGTCAGTTTCCCCTTTCTCCCTTCTCCCCTTTCCCTCCCATTTTCTGATTGAGTGAAATATATTTCTGTACTCAATTGTGTTTGTATGGATAGGTGTGCATTTTTCCCCCCTTTGACCAGTTCAGATGGGAGTGAAGGAGGAGTTTTCTGTACTGCTTCCTGTTAATTCTTCATCTTGACTCCTCCCTCTCAAAGGATTATCAAGATATCATTTTTTTCTTCCAACAATCTCTTCTCTGAATCATGAAGAAAAGGAGATAGACAGTACACCCACTGAATCCTTACCACAGAGTGAAATGTTTACTCATGAGAAATAAAAAAAAAAACTCAAATACTAAATAACCTTATAAAATGAGTATAACCTTAAAATGTCATCTAGTCTTTCCCTTTATCCTTATGTAGAAATAATATCTCACAGTTGGGTAATACTTAGTTTATGAAATCTTTTTATGTAGAGGTCTACTATGCATAATGATGCTCTGACTAATTTTACTTTCGAGTAATGTTAATATAATGTACCAAGTCTTGGCTTATGATTGCAAAATTCTACCACAGCGCTGTTCAGTTGATGGTTCATTTAAACTTAGTCCCTATGAGACTAATTTCCATATTCCTTCCCAACTTTTCCTATGATAGGAGTTCTTAAAATTTTTTGTATCATGAACAACCCCTTTGGCAGTTTGGTGACGTCTATAAACTATTTCTCAGAATAATGTTTCTATGTTTAAATGTTTTTAAAATGAAATATACAGAGATTACAAAGGAAACCAATTATATTGAAATGGAGCTATCAAAATATTTTTTAAAAAGCAATTTCAGTTTACAAACCTGTGCCCTCTAATATCCTCTCTTGCCATGTGCTTTTGTAAAACCAGTAATGACTTTAGGTGAATGCCCAATTATTACCTCATCTTATTCTCAACATCAGCTTTGTGATACAAAGGAGCTATTCTTATCATTCCCATTTTACAGATGAGGAAATTAGGGTGGTGAAAAGTAAGTGACAAAATATAAATTAAACCAATTCTGAGATTCCACCTCAAACCCATCAGAACAGAAAGATGACAAAAAAGGAAATTATTATGTTGGAGGGAATGTGGAAAAACAGGCACATTGATGTTCTGTTGGTAAATCTGTGAATGGGTATAATAATCATGGAAAGAAATTTGGAATTATACACAAAAGATTACTGAACAGTACATGACCTTTGACCTAGCTATACTACTGGTAGGCCCATACAGAAGGGAGATCAAAGAAAGAAGTGATTTTTTATACACAAAAATATTTATAGTTTCTCTTTTAACAGTGGCAAAAACTGGAAACCAAAAGAATGTCCAACAATTGAGGGATGGCTGAATAGACTGTGGTATATGAATGCGCCAGAGTATTACTACACAGTAAGAAATTAGGAGATATATATATTTTCAAAAAGACAGACTTAAGTGACGTGGAATTAAGTGAATAGAACATAAACTTGTACCATACAACAACATAAAAATGAACATAATAATATATTGAGAACTTTTATAAACTGATGAATAAAATCCACAGAAAAATGAGAACAATTTCTACTGTGACAATAATAATGTAAAACCAAAACACTTTGAAAGCCATAGGAACTAGGATCAATACAATGACCATTTGGGATTCCAGTGGACCAATGTTGAAACCCTGCTGTCTATTACAGAGATGTGATGTACTGAAGATGTGGAATAAGACATTTATATATTTTTTTGCGTATAGAAGTTGGGGCAGTTTGTCTTGTTTGACTATGCATATATTACATGAAAATCTGTTTTCTTTCCACTTTCAATGAGGTAGGGATAGGGTAGAAAGGAGAGATAATAGATTTCTGTTTTTTTAAAAAAAAATAATGGTGTGAGTAAGATGGTATTAGAGATGTGAAATATTGCACTTTCAGATGAGGTCACTGTATTATTAGTTTAACTTAACTACTCTACTTTGTTACTAGCGATCTCACACAAAATGGGAGTAATCTGTTAATGTACGTAGTGTAAAAACCAAAACATCAATAAAGTCCAAAGTGACAAAGAAAAGCAACTCACTGAATATCATGTAGCTAGGACCTCAAAGAAAGAGCTAGAACTGAAACTCCAGGTCTATGATTTACTAGTTCCATTTTCTTTTCATTACATAATATTTCTCTTCTTACAGGAGAGACAGGGATACTAAAAATCACTTCAGACAAAAAAGAAACTGTCCTGTTATAAAATTCATCCATTATTTATTTCTTGAGCTCTTGTTGTATAGCATGGTATAAAATTATTAGAAGAAAGAATCCAAGGGACTGATGAAATATTTAGTTATTTGTACTTGGTTTCTAATTAAAGGATTTTCCAATGAGTATTAAAAATTTATTTTTTTTCAAATAAAATAAGAAAAATGATATGACATGCAATTAAAACAACTGCAACATGTCCTATTTAAATAATCTATTGAAGCCAAAAAATGGCAAGTGGATGAATAGATATCAAGGATAGATTATTACCATTTCCTGAAGATGTTCAGCTGACCTAAATCAATTAAGAAAATAAAGGGCACAAAGAAGCCTAAAAACTGTCTCAGATAACTAACATTTGATGTCTTAGCCAAGTGGGGAGATGTGAGAGCCAAGGACAACATCAGTTTATAATATGAGCTCATCTGTAACACAGGGAAGGAGGATGGTGGAAGATCATAAGCCGCATCACCTCATAAAACAGCAAGAATCAGTGGGAAAAAAAAAAATTAAATAAAGTTTGGTAAGAGACCCACCACACAAAGTCATCCCCAGGGCATTTAAGGATAAAATTCAAAGGAGAATGGCAAATATATGAAAAAATGGGAAAGATCTGTACATTTTTTTTCCACAAGAAAGCTTGTTCACTGTTAATGAAAGTGGTACCAACATATTTCCATTCTAGTTTCACAGCCTTTGAATAAGCGGAATGAAGATGTATAAAAGGCACCGAAGAAAATAGATATAGGAAAAAAAAGCTAGACTGGACAAAGTACAATCAGAGGAGATCCATTCTGGAGGTGATATAATTTTGAAATTATTAAAGGACTGATTCTTAAGGGTTTTTAGGATTGGAAGATCCCCCAAGGCAAAGGAAAAATATAAGACTTTATTATTCCAGAAAAAAAGAACTGCAATATTATCAATAGTTCATGATTACTTCCCACTTATAAAATTATAATATAGGTTATTTGATCTACATATGAACCAAGAGTATCTCTAAAGTAGTAATATGGAAATAGCCATTTGCAAACAATTTTCTACAACTGACCACATTTTGAACAAATTATTGACTAAAAGATGTAGAGAATACAAACTATTACTATATTGTTTATTGACTATAAAAATTTGACTTGGTAGAGAAAAGTATTACTTTAAAGGTTCTCTTCTAACAAAGCATCTCGCATATATATTTCAAAATCATACAAAATTTCCTGGAAGGTAGAACAGAGATGATTTTGTTCTATTACCCTTTGATTATTAATATCAAGCAGGCATACCATAGGGAGAGATATGCAGGAGTGTGGTGATATTTTATGATTGGCTCTCCAAAAAATAAATGTCTGAACAACATACTTTGAATTTTAATCTGGATTATTAACATTTTCTCCATCATTTTCTTAAATCTAGACAACCAATAAAACCATAAATTAAGCCTTGATTTGTAATATTTGCTGAGGTGTGCTATTTGTAAGGTGTTAACAGCTCACACTAAAAATTTATCAATCAGTTATTTCGAGCTAATATGAACATATCCCTGGACATATGTCCCCAAAGGTCTTTTCTTTCTTTTTTGGTGGGAAAAGATGCCTGCCTATATTTTTTTTAATTTTAAAAATTTAGCCAATTATTCACTTTTAGTTTATGACATTCAGTTCCACAAGCTTTTGAGTTACAAATTTTCTCCCCTTCCCTTTGCTTCCCTCTCCCTCCTGTGGCAACATGCAATCCAATATAGGTTCTACAAATACCTTCACATTAAACATTAGTCAAGTTGTAAAGAAGGATTATAACCAATGGAATGAACAATGAGAAAGAAGGAACAAAATAAAACAAAAAAGAGAAAGAACAAGTAGTTTGCTTCAGTCTGCATCCAGACTTCATAATTTTTTCTGTATGTGGACAGCCCTTTCCAACATGAGCCTTTTGGAGTTGTCTTATAGCCTTGCATTGCTGAGAGGAGCCCAGTCTATCACAGGTAGTCATCACAGATACAATGTGTCTGTAATTGTGTACAATGCTCCTCTCACTCAGCATCAGTTTATGTAAGTCTCTCCATGATATTATGAAGTCCGTCTGCTCCCCATTTCTTATAGCATAATAGTATTCCATTACATTGATACACCACAACTTGTTCAGTAATTACCCAACTGATGGGCATCCCCTTGATTTCCAATTCTTTGTCAGTACAAAAAGAGCTGCTACAAATATTTTTGTACATATGGGTCCTTTTCCTTCTTGTATGATCTCTTTGGGATATAACCCTAGAAGTGGTATTGCTGGGGCAAAGGGCATGCATATTTTTATAGCCCTTTGGGCATAGTTCCAAATTGCTCTCCAGAATGATTGGATCAGTTCACAACTCCACCAACAATGCATTAGTGTTCCAATTTCCCCACATCTTCTCCAGCACTTATAAATTTTTTCTTTTGTCGTGTCAGCCAATCTGACAGGTGAGATGTGGTACCTCACAGTTGTTTTGATTTGCATTTCTCTAATCAATAGTGATTTAGAGCATTTTTTCATGTGATGATAGATACCTTTAATTTTCAAAGGTCTTTTCCACAGTCATAGAAGACGTTCATCACAAAAACCAAAACAAAGACAGATTCTCAATAGATGTCTTCTAGTTCCTCTTGTTTACAGATGTCGTTGGGCTTACTGTTGGATTTGGGCCTTAGGCACACAGGAAAAAAAAGAACCTGACTTGGTGAAGAATGCCTATCTTGCAGACTATGGTACACAGAATTCATCTCTCAGGACATATATCTTTGACAGACACTGCAAATGGACATCAAGTTGGGCCCAGAATTGAACAGGAAGAATAAAACAGACCGTATTGACGTTGGAGAATAGCACTACTCTTTTAATGACTCCAGTAATCTCCATGACACACAGGACCATTATTATTCTGGTGGTATTGTGTACAATTGCAAGTCATAGGATACTACAGTCACTAAAGAAATGAAATTGAATGTCATCTAAAGGAAAATGGAAAGATGAATGGTGAATGTGAGCAGGCTGTAGCACATTAAAACAAAGAATTACAGTGAAGCAGTTGTATAAAGGATGCCATCAGAGACATTTATAATGGGAAAAAAAAGAAGTAAAGGCAATGGATAACTGATGCACAACTCACATGCTCCCTGCATATCCATATAATGTCAAGTGAATGCATGATGGCCTTATGGGCAAGAGTGAAGAAGAAATACATAGGTTGGACAGGCATGGGTAGGTTGCAATGTCCATCACTGGAGGGAGTATTCCTGTCCATGGCATCACAGGTTCCACTGCAGCATTTGAGGATTTTACATTTTGCTCCAAAAATTTTGGTCAGTAGAGAAATTCGGAGAAGATGGCAGAATGAGAAGTAACCCAGGACATAGTTTTCCCTCCACCTCTTCAAATAAATGAGTAAAATGTTTTCAAATAGGTCAACTGCAATTAGAAGAGCAAAATTAGATATCCTAACCACAAGGTAATTCTTATTTAAAAAAAAAATAACTGGAGACCATATTACCAGTCCCTTGCCACTGGGGCTATCACTGATTGTTGCTCATTCCACTACCCACCCTCTACTCTAAAGTCCAGAAGTCAGGTCAGTCTTGCATCTCTTGGGGTACAGTCTTTTGTTGTTAATACTTTGTCAGTGTGTGTGTGTGTGTGTGTGTGTGTGCATGCGTGTGCCCCTGCGCGAGTGCAGGTGAGAAGTGGAAGGATTTCACTCCCAGAATAAGTTGAGACTTCTGAATCAGATTAACCCTAAGGCTCCTAAGGAACAAAAGGGGAGAACTATAGAGGACTTCCACAACAAAATTGTGGAAGATGGAGGGAGCCAGAAATTCAGCACTAGTTACAATTATTTCATATTTCACAGGAAGAAATAGGCAGCTAGCACAAGTGAGAGGGAAGTGGAGGAGGAACTCAGAGCAAAAGGCTTTAGGAGCTTTTCCCTCAACGGTGTCCTAAGAGACCTTCCCCCAATTTCTTCTTGTCCATTCCCCAGGGTCCCACCTATGGATCAAGGAAAGTCACTTTCAGATAGGAGGGTGGCATTTGGAGTATTAGACTGAAAAAGTGAGAGAATGGGTTTACACCACAGTGATCTCTTGCTGTCTTCCTATCATAGTGTACCAACTGGTCACCTTAGCCCTTTGGAAACTATAGCTGTCATCCTGATCCTGGTGCATTAAGGAATTTTTTTTTAAATGCAGCAAGAGCAGACAGGGGAAGTAGCAGGGTTGGGATATAGAAGGAAAATGATAAATGGTAGGAAGCACTTTTACAGTGTGGAGGAGGTGAATTAGCCTAAGAGCTCTGAATTTTCAGAAAATATCTGCTCCCTAGAAAAAGTAACCTACAATATGAAGGGAACAGAGCCTTAGGGTTATGTGAATAGAGACTTTGATTCTGTCCTGAAGGAGTCCTGAACCATTTTAGAGGTTTCCTGCCAGCACTAGATATTGTAATAAAACTAAAAACCAAGAAATGCATTTTTCCCACAGGAACAAACCTGACCTTTAACACCTCCTCTGACCACAAGGCCTGCAAACTTCTCCCATTTGGAAATGCAGTGGAAGGTCAATGATTGGTTACATACTCTCTGAGAGCCAACAAACTACAAACAAGCCCAAAATCTATACACTAGGAAGCTTCAGCTGCAACTAGCCCAAGTAGTCTTCCTCAAGACACTAATATCATTTCCTTTCTGTCTGCCTATTCACTTTTAGAACTCCACTCCTACAGAGATGATCTTGGGTAAGATTCTTTCTGGACTATCCAGGAACCCCCACTAGGTTTCTACAAGGACAGCAAGGACCCGAAGTAAAAATCAGAAGAGCAACTGATAAAGAGAGATAAAAGCTCAATTCAGAGGAGAAATTAATAAAATTTGAAGGAAAACACCATCTCAGTTAATGAATGCTCTGCAACAAGGGAAACAGTGAAAATTCTCCAAGGAAATTAAACACATTAAACTAATTCACTAAGCTCCCTTGAAATGACAACTTTGAGAATGAAGAGCATTAATGGAATAATGAACGTAAGGAACAAAGATACCCATAACAGGAAAGAATGAGGAGACCAGAAAGAAATAGTAAATTCATATTTGATGGGGAAAATCTCATTCCCTTATTAATAAATCAGTGGTTTGGTGATGGAATAATAGAGGGTACTCTTCTATGGTGGAGAGGGAAGGGGGTGGGACAAAGAGCACAAAAAATGGTTGGTCAAGTTTTGAGAGAAGAGACAAATTAAAAGTATTCAGTTTATCTCCTTGATTTTGGGGTGGCGGGACAGTAAGAATAGAACATTATTATACTTATCTGATAGAGTTAGAACAATTCTCAAAGGAAAAAAATATTTCTGAAAGTTTATATCAACAAAGCAGAGAAAGAGGATCATTGAACTGAGGATGCAGTCTAAAAGACTAGAAAATAAACAAGCTAGCAATCCTAAATAAGTACCCCACCAAAAAACCAAACAAACAACTTGAATATCAGAGAGAAAAAAGAAAAATAGATATAAGAAGAAAAGCACAAAATAACATAACCAAGAATTATTTATTTATTTATTTTTTGGCTTATAACTTTTATTTTATTTTACTTTTAAACTATTATAGTTTGCATCATTCATTTCCACAAGATTTTGAGTTACATATTTTCTTCCCCTCTTTCCCCCACCCACTGCCCCAAAACAGCCATCCCAGTGTGTCCCCCCTCCCCCAGTCTATTCTCTCCTATG
>CM053586.1:172469375-172500134 GCA_028646515.1 Pseudochirops corinnae
CTTGCATCATTCTTATTTCTCTTCCCAATTTTTCTTCCACTTCTCTCAATTGGTTTTCAAAATCTTTCTTCAGCTGATCTCTAGCTTTTTGGCAATCTTCATGTTTCTTGGAAGCTTTTGTTGTGGGAGTTCTGACTGTGTTGTCTTCTTCCCGTTCCCTGCTTTGTTCCTTCTTTTCCCTGAAGAAGGAATCTGGAGTTTGGTTGCTGTTCTTACTTTGCTTCCTACGCTTATTCATGGTCACCATTCAATGGTTTTTTTATTTTTTATTTTTTTAGCTCTGTGGGACTCTGCTTCCAGAGGGGACAGTTCTGTTCCAAATTGCTGGGGTTTTCCCAGCTGCCAGGGCTTTAAGGAGGCTGCTGGGTCCCTCCCCAGCTCCAGCTCACTGAAAAAAAAACAAAAAACCCAGGACCACCGCCCAAGACCGAGATCCGGATCTAGGCCACTCAACATGAGAGCACTTGGCCTCTGAATGGTCGCTTGGCCCCCCTGCAGTCTGCAGGCTGGGAACTCTGAAGCAGCAATGAGGAGGCAGGTGCAGGACCTCCGCTTTCATGCTTCCTTGCCCTGGAGGTGGTTCGGCCAGACCCGCTTTTCTCCCTGATTTTTAGCCAAGTTCCACTGACCTTAGTCCTTTTTTCTTATGCCTTGATAATTCTGGAGACTGCCAAAGCTGCCTGAAGCTCCAGCTGTGGAATGGCTCCTCTCATCTAGCTGCCCCCAAGGCAAAGCTGCCGTTTCAGGCTGTGCTGCTTTTGGCTCTCAGAGCTGAGATGGTCGCTTTGAGCTGAGCTGCCTTCATAGGCGATATATCTGTGTGTGTTTTAGAGCCCTAGAATTTGTTTAGAGTCATATTTTTGGGTATTTGATGTGGCTGTGTTGGAGCTGCAATTTCTTGCTGCTCCTACGCTGCTATCTTGGCTCCACCCTGTGTAGCTCTAATTATTAGGAAGTTTTATCTTACATAGGAAACCCATCTAGGACATCATATTTTCAAGTTGCTGTGGGGACAAGAGACTTTAAATTACATCTTCAAATCATTCTCCAATTGATAAATGGTCAAATTATATGAACAGGCAGTTTTCAGAAGAAAAAATCAAAACTATCTATAGTTATATGGAAAAGTGCTCTCAATTATTATTGATTAGAGAAATGCAACTCAAAACAGTGCTGAGGTACCACCTCACATCTATTAAACTAGTTAATATGACAGAAAAGGAAAATGACAAATGTTGGAGGGGATGTGTGAAAACTGGCACATTAATGCACTGTTGGTAGAGTTGCAAACTGATCCAACCATTCTGGAGAGCAATTTGGAACTATGCCCAAAGTGTTATTAAACTATGCATGCCCTTTGACCCAGCAATAGCCCTCCTAGTTCTGTCTCCCTGAGAGATCAAAGAAAAAGAAAATTTTACAATTTATTTACAAATATATAGCAGCTCTTTTTGTGATAGTTAAAGAATTGGAAATCAAGGAGATGTCCATCAATTAGGGAATGACTGAACAAGTTGTGATGTATGATTATGATTGTGCTGTAAGAAATGATGAAGCAGGATGATCTTAGAAAAACCTGGAAAGACTAACATGAACGAATACAAGGTGAAATAAGCAGAATCAAGAGAACATCATGCACGGTGACTGCAGTATTGTACAAAGATCAACTGTGAATGATTTAGCTATTCTCAGCAATATAATGATCCAAGACAATTCTGAAGGGCTTATGATGAAAAATGCTATCCACCTCGAAAGAAAGAACTGATGGAATCTAAATGCAGATTGAAGCATATTTTTAAAAAACTTCACTTTTTTGGTCTATGTTTTCTTTTGCAGCATGGCTAACATGGAAATATGTTTTGCATGACTATACATGTATAATCTAATATCCAATTGCTTGCCTTCTGAATGAGGGGAAAGGGGAAGGAGGGAGAGAATTTGGTATTCATAATTTTCAAAAATGAATGTTAATTTTTTTTACATGTAATTGAGAAAAAAAAATTAAATGAGAGGAAAAAACCACTGCATTTTCAAAGGAGTCCACACAAGAACTTAGTGTGCTCAGTTTAAAAAAAGGGGTATGGAAGTCCAGGGCAGACAAAATGCTTACTCAAAACCAAGAGAGGGAAAAGAAGAGTTCTGCAGGGTTGTGTTATTTTTCCTCCTGCTCATCCCCACTTGCTTCTGCTGGAGCCCCAGAGAGAATAGTCATGATCTAAGGTGAATAATAATCCCCACAGTAATCCTGAATTTCTTGCTAATTTTCAGTTTCCTCCATGGTTCAGCTCAGATGCCACCTCCTACAGGAAACCTTCCCTGATCTCCTTACATGTTAGTGCTCTTCCTACTCATATTATCATGTTTTTACTTCTTTGTCAACTTGGTATCTTCCATGGTAGAGCAGAAGTTTCTTGAGGGGAAGCAGTTTTCCATTTTTATCATTTTATTCACCAGCACCTAGAAAACAGCACCTTGAATCAGATAGGTGCTGTTTAAGCAGTTATTGAGTTGAATTAAAGAATTTAAATGCTTTATGTTTTGAACTTATCTGTGTGCTGGATTAGTCTTGGGGAGAGTTGATAGAAATGAGGTTTAGGGCTACGAGCTAGAGGTAGTCAAAGAAGTGCTTCTACTTTTGTGGAGGCTCAACGGTAAGGGAAAGAAGAGAGGGAGTAAGTGTTTATATGCTTCTACTTTTATAAGGCTACTATATGCCAGGCACTATGCTACCCTTTAATAATATGATGTCATTTGATCCTCACAACAATTCTATGGAGTTGGTACTTTTATTAACACCATTTTACAGTTGAGGAAACTGAGGCCAACAGCAATCAAGTGATTTGGCCAAGATCATACATCTAGCTAAGTAAACATTAGAGGTCAGATTTGAACTCAGGTCTTCCTGCCTTCAAGCCTAGTTGTCTATCTACTGTGGCACCAGCTTCCAGCTATGATCCCTCTTATTAATTTTTTTTAGTAATGAATTTTTGAGTATTGAGTCAAGTCATAGCTAATTGGTGGTGATAGCAATTGTACCATGAAGGTCCATGAAAAGGAACAGTGGTCTAACCTTTGGAGACTCAGATTTTATTCCTCAGAGGTCACCTTGCTATTGAGAAAGTGGCAGAAGTTGGGGCCTATGTAATGCTATTTTGTATCATGCAGCATGAAGTACAAGGAAGTAGCTGGTGCTACCCAAGGAATAGAATTCCATGACCATGAAAGCACTAGGTGGTAATTTTGGACACTGGAGACAAATGAGAACTTGGAGTAGGCACAAAATAGCAGCAGATGAGTGCCTTATGGTTAATATTTGCTGGCTATGTTAAAAAGAAATGTTATTAATTCATATTGCTTATCTGGAAAGCATATACGCTATTAAATCTTTAGAGTTTGTCTAGACTTTTTAATCTCTGGTAGAATATTGGAAGAGCATAAACAACAGACGTTTTTATCTACTATATAGAGACATATACCTCACTCAGAACCAGCAACCTTCTCCAGTTGTTAAAGTTTTGTGGAAGAGGTATTTTTGATGTATGTTTTCCCTGTTGGAATCCATTCTGACAAAGATTAAGATATAGAGATTGAGCCACTCAAGTTTTGCCAGGAGTCAAGAAGTCTAGAATGATGCCCTATTATCCACAAGGAGACCCACAGGTAGAACATTCCCATACTACTGAACTTGTTGGGACCTTGGGTCCTGATCAGAAGGTTCAATGTTCTCAACACATGACATTTCCAATGTATGCATATAGTGACCCCAGAGGTTTTACCCTATACTTGATAAGGTTTGGGCAAGATCTGTATTTACCTATTGATTTCTATTTGGAGTCTTAGAAGATGGAGAAGACATGGAATATTCATAATAAGTAAATCTCGCATCTGTGGTAGAAACTGAAGGCCCTTAGCTATGGCTCCAGCTCAGAAGAGCTCAGGGAAGGATAACTGATGGCATTATACTCTAGTTTGCTATCAGGAATCTCAGCCTGGGGATAATGTCTTGCTAAGAAGTCTTGGGATTCAAGGAAAACACAAGAGAATGCACAGATGGAGAGGCATGACACATCCAGGAGGCAAAAGACTGGACAATCTGCCAGTCTATATGATAGCCCTAAAAAATGGATAGGGCATTTTCTCTGCAAAGAGAAAATGTAGAAGTCACTTGTCTCTCATAAGGTAGGTAGGCAGTCAACCTCCATAGGAAGGCAATAGGGAGTTTAGGAATGATGGAGAGCTGACCAGAAGAACTCTAAGAAGGGCCCAGCCAGGGGCTGCTAGGTGGCACAGTGAATAGAGCACTGGCCCTGGAGTCAGAAGGACCTGAGTTCAAATCCGGCCTCAGACACTTGACACACTTACTAGCCGTGTGACTTTGGGCAAGTCACTTAACCCCAATTGCCCTCCAAAAAAAAAAGAAAGGCCCAGCCAGTGGGCTGATGGAGTCAGATGATGGCTCATATGGAGAAAATTAGGCTTGTGATTCAGATAAGAGGAAAAGACATGTCAGCATACCATCTTGAGTGTCATGGAAATCCCGAGACTGTGCCAACCTGAGAATACTTCTGCCTGGACAGGAGGAAGAACTGAATCCACAGGCTGCCTCTTTCAAGTAGTTAAAGCCCTATAGGAATGAAGGTTGCCTATGTAAAGTCACACTCAATGGGGATTAGAGATAGTGATAATCAGATAGTCAGATAATCAGGGACATCCAAAAGCTCCCAGCTAGGTCTATAGGACAATGGATCTGAAGATTCTAAGGGAGCAATTTGAAGGCACTACAGATTTCTTTTTCCCACTGAGGGAAGCATATAGAGGACTGTTTAGGATGCCATGTTTCCAAAATAGATTGGGCCCAAGAGGAAACGTTCCAAAAAGATTAGATTGAGGCTTGGTTTAAGGATTTCCTAGATGTATTAGGAAAAAGGGAAGGCCAGGATAACAGTCATATCATGAAGGTTGAATGAACAGATTTTAATGGATGAAGCAGGTAGAGGATGGGGAAGAGTATAATGTTATTTTAGGATCTGTTTCTTGAGGGGCAAGTAAGAAATTGGCATCATTTCTCATGGCAAATGGGGAGGTTATGGAAGAGAAGTTTTTATGACTGAAGCTTAAGAATTTAATATTTATTATGCTCAGTTCCAATTTGCCAACCAGTTAACAAAAAATTGATGTCCAATTGTAGCTGCTTGTCATTATTAGTACTGTGGCAACAGGGGAGAATGTTCTCTTGACTCAGAGTAGATGATGGTATAGTTTGCATTTTCCACAATGATCAAATCCCTATAGGAAATGAATCTGAAATGGTGATGGCTGGTGGTTTAGTTCATACCTACTTGACTTTAGAGTGATAAAGACACCATAGGAAACAACCCTATTTATTTTTTAAAGTATTTTACTAGTTTTTTAAAAATCACTGTCATTTTTCACTAGCCCCCTCCATAAAAACCTTCTGTAACAATGAAATACTGTTAAACAGAATAAACAAACATATTAATAATTTCTGAGAATGTATGCTTTATTCTTCCCCTTTAGTCACTACTCCTCTACCCAGTGGAGAGAGACAACTTCATCATTAGACCTATGAAATTAATGTTGAACAATGCATTGATCTGAGTCCTCTTAATGATGTTTTCTTTCAGATTACTGTAGTTATCAGTAATAGAATCACAGATATAGAATTAAAGGAGACCTTAGAAGCCATTGAATCCAAATATCCTTTATATTTCATGTGGTCTTTTGGGAATTCTTTAAATTCATCTTAAGGCTTAAAAACAATCCATTATACTAATATACTATAATTTGTTTTTACCATTCTACCAAACAAATTTCTACTTTGCTTTCATTTCCTTGCAACCACAGAAAATGCTGTTACAAATGTTTTGGTATATAATAGAACCTTTCCTTCTGTCTTTGACCTCTGTAGGGTAAATTCCTAGCAGTGGTATCATTTTGGATATGAATAGTTTAGTCACTTTTCTAGTATAGCCCCAAACTATTTTCCAGAATGGTAAGACCAATTCATAAAAAACTATTCTATTTACAACAGCTTTGTTTACTCTAAAAGCCCAGTGAGCAGCCTAACAACAATTTGAGGGAGAAATGGGATGGGTAAATGAGGATGGAGGATCAGAGAATGAAGGGCAAAAAAAAATCCCACTTGGCCACGACCAAAGTGACTGCAGATGTGATGAATGAAGAACAGATTTTGGGGGGGTGACCAGGATGCTTGCCAAATGTGCTCTCTGTCTCTGGTCTACTTATGACATAGGGGTCTAAGAGTTAACGGCATATAGTCAACTCTAGAGACTACCTACATCCTAGGTTGAAGTTCTCAGATTGAGAACTGCCTTGGAGTTTTCCAGGTTGCCACATAAAGCAAGTTAAAAGACAGTCTTTAATTGATAGGTTACTTAGAATTGAATTGGGCTGGGCTTAAAGCACAGTAGGGTTGGCAGGGATGCTAGGGAGTGGAAGGAAGGGAAAATCTGAAGTCAAACACCACATAAACTTTGGGAGACCCACCCAACGGTGCCACCACATCTAAATAAATCAAATGCACTCCTGCCTAGCAATGCCAGAAATCATGCCCTCTGCCCAGCTCCCAACACATACAGTATAGAGAGGACAGACCGTGAAGCTGAACTAGAATTAAGGGGACAATATTAAATACAGGTCTTTTTTTTCTTTTCTGCTAGTTACAGCATCTGATTCACTCTCTGATTGCTATTCCATCCTTGTTATGTTTATGCAGGTTAAGAAAAACTAAGTATCTCAATCAAGTGGGAGGACTTGGGCTTCTTGGGTGCTGGCTATGGGTAGTTTTTCCCATTAGAAACAATGTGAGATGCTTTTTAAACAACCCTGAAGATCATCTGCAGAAAACCCACAGTTTCCTAGTCCAGCTTCCCTTGGAGTTTTTAAAATGGGGTTTGCTCATAATTAGTGCTGAATGCTTGTTCAGAAACTCATGAACAAACATAGGCAGCAGTGTTTGGAATACAGTCTGGGTAACATGGGTGCTTCTGTTGTTTTGGAGTTAATACAGGAATTTAGGGTTCAGTAACATTTCTATGAAATAAGAAATAATGGATCTTGTTGCTGGACTAGACCAGATTGATTAGTTCTTTCCCACTTATTCCATTCCACCAATTTGATAAAACCAATAGAGCTTTGGAGTCAAATTTCATCTTCAGTCTTCACACTAATTTAGGGAGCATCGCACAACAAAGGAATTGGTACTGTGGATCTTTGAGGGTAAAATGGAAGGGCATATTGAGTGAAAAAAACAGCTACACTAAAGATATAATTGTTTCCAAGGAACCCAGTAGAGGGAGACATAAAGAATTTCCAGGATCTCTGCTTTCCAGGGTTTTGTTGTTGCTTGTCCTCATTCTCAAAGAGGACCATGACATTGGGAAGGTGAGTGAACAGGATTTAAGAGAGGCAGGGCAGGGCAAAGTCACCAGTCTCACTCTTTCCTCTGGAGCCATCTGGATCCAGTGGCACGATGAAGATCAGGATGACTGGAAATGGCCCTGGATGCAGTGGGAGAGCTTGGCCTTTTTTTAAGCTAAGGTCTTTCCTAGGTCTCAGTTTGTATGAGGCAACTCCCATTGGGCAATTAAGGCTAGGTAAGAAATGAGACAAAGAATGGTTTCTTTTACCTAGTCAAAAAAAAATCAACCAGGGAAGGGAAGACCCTCAGGGTTTCTGGCCAAAACAGAAACAATTGCTATTTACACTCTGAGCCATCAGAGCCCAAAGTGACCAACTGAGACTTGGATTGGATACTAACGGCTTAGCTATTAACCTGGATTCCCTCCATTAATTCCCTTGATTTTGTGCCATGCCTCAGGCAGCAGAATCTACAATTCTTTAAAAAGCTAAGGAACTTTCCCCCCCCTTGATTCACATTCAAAACTCAAATTTAATCTCAAATTTTCTTTTTCCACTTTTGAGGAAACTAAAATTTAAGATTAAAACTGTGGTTTTGCCATGAAAAACTTTCATTTTCCTAAATATGGTTCATTTAAAGCCTGAATGGAACATAAAAATTAGTGTTATTTCAATATATATCTAATAAATTTCTTTTGAAAGAGATTTTTATTATAGGAGGTTGTCATATATTCAAAAGTGACTTATATTTTGGACCCATATAGTCCAATACTGCATATGTGGATTTAAGTTTCACTCTGTCTGGATGGGACAAGAGTATTAATCATATAAACTGGGTTATTAAAAATTATAATTTATATAGATATTGAGAACTATCTGCCAGGTAGTCTAAGGGATGGACATGATTACACAAACACTAGTGGAGGCTTGAATAAAGGAACTTTTTTTCTGGAGGAGAAGGAAGGAAGTAGGAGGAAATTCAGAGGAAGGACTTTATAAGAGGTTGGGAGATTTAAAATAGCAGAAGTAGCCATGGAAAGTTTGAGAGCAATGGGCAGTAAAGGGAAAGTTGATTAGTGAATCATAGGCCTAGGAAAAAGTCTAGTTTAAGGAGCCTTCTTTGAGTGTGTGGCAATGAAAATATTTTTTGATTAAGATGCCAGATAGCTACAAGGAGAATAGTTTCAAACTAGAACCTAGGACTTAGAAATACAACAAAAGGGCTTTACTTCTTCAGAGATTGAGTAAATTTGAGAGAATGGGTTCTTGACTTATGTTGAGATTAGAAATAAGGGTATGAGTAGGAAAGAAACTAGCTAGGAAGAACTGAAATCTCCAAGGATGAGGATGTAAAGAAAGAATGAGTCAATTTGGGAGTAAAACATTGAGTAAAAGCTCAAAAGTAAAAATTGCCTTAGCTTAAGTAATGAAAGATTATAATTTATCTAATCTGTACGGGTTGTATCCTGAGATTTCGTCTCAGGATGATAAACTGTATTTTTTTTTTGCTATTTGAACTACTAACTGGTAATGTGCTTCAGAGGTCTTTATAGAGAAAGGAACTAAAGAGACAAGAAGAGGGTTGAGGCCTTTATGCAACACCCATTAGGTGTGCTCTTTGGGAGAGACAATTCTTTTGGATGATGGTAGTGGAAAAGCAGTAAGAAAGTTTTATGCTTGGGAATTGCTATAGACCTTTCTGTAATAGAAATAGTGAATAATCTAATCTAATAGGTTCCAGTAGAACTTAATAACTTCTCCTCTAGAATTCATTTTGTATTTATTTTATGCACTTATGACTTGCTAGTCTGTCAACAAGCATTTATTAAATGTCTACTGAATGTACAAAAGCATACTATGACTTATTGTTGGATATAATAAGGGAATTCCACTGTTTATGATCTTCAGGAGCTCATAATCTAACTAGAATGACAAGACTTGAGTGTTAAAAAAAACTAGAGAAAAATTACAAGTTAGAAGCAAGAACATAGTAATGTAGTAAAAATTTACATTAGGTACCAACACAGTAAAAAGTCAGTGATCAGAATTCATTAGGATTTCTCAAGGAAAATTTTGTGGAAGAGATAAGCCTTGAGATATGTTTTAGATGTAATAGATATAGATTAGTGTCAAACAGATATAAATAAAAGTTTTTACACAAGCAACAATGCAGCTAAGATTGGAAGGGAAACAGTTAACTGGTAAACTCTTTACAATAAGTTTCTCTAATACAGGCCTCATTTCTAAGATATATAAGGAACTGATTCAAATGTATAAGAATAAGAGCTATCCTCCAATTAATAAATGATCAAAAGGCAAGAACAGAGAGATCTCGAGGGAAGAAACCCAAGTTATATGAAAAAAAATGCTTCAAATCACTAACAATTTTAAAAACTAAAGCAACTCTGAGGTTCTATCTCACATCCACCAGGTTGACAAATGTGACAAAAAAGGAAAATGACAAATGTTGGAGGTGTCAAGGGAAAATGAGTACATTAATGCACTATTTGTAGATCTGTGAATTGATCCAGTCATTTTGGAAAGTAATTCAGAACTATGTCCTAAGCTGTGAATACCCTGCGACCAAGAAAAACCCTTATGATACTTATATCCTGAAGAGATTAAACTTAAAAGAGAAGGACCCATATTCATAACAACCTTTTTGTGGTGACAAAGAACTAGAAACTTAGGGATTACCCATCAGTTGAGTAACAACTGGATAAATTGTAAGAAGTGATGAAAGGGATGATCTCAGAAAAACCTATGATTTGTATGAATTTGTATGAACAGATGAATAGTGAAATAAGTAGAACCAGAAGAAAAATTTATACAATAGTAATCAACTTTGAAAGACTTAAGAACTGTGATCAGCTATAATTCCAGAGGACCTGTGATGAAAGATGCTTCTCACCTTCTAACAGAGAAGTGATGTACTCAATATGAAGAATAAGACCCACATTTTTGGACAAGGTCAATGTGGGAATTCATTTTGCTTGACTATGTATATTTTTACAAGAGTTTTGTTTTTCTTTCTTTTTCTTTAGCAGGAATTGGAGGCTGAAGGAAAAGAAATTGAATACTTGTTAATGGAAATTTCTTTTTTTTTTTTTTTAAGAGGAGACATGAAGCAATCCATTAGCTAGGACAACTGAAGCAAAGACAAGAAGGTGTGAATGACAAAGACGTATGCAAAGGATCCTGAGGTGTCTACTCTAGCTGGATCTCTAGGGACCCTTTGAATGACCTAGAACCTATTCTAATTTTACCTGTCTTGTCTATATTTTTCTATTACTGGTCCTGTTTTTCATCTCCTTCTGAGGCCTGTTATGTGGTAGTTTTTGCTTACTAAGTCTTAATGCTCATCTAAATCAATATACTTTCACCAAGACATTTGGAGAATAACAGGTACTTTATTATGATGTTCAGAATCTCAATCAGTCAATAATAATTTTATTAAGCTAATCACTAGTACAGACTATATGCAGGTAGGCAAATTGCAAATAAAGCCTCCAGTCCTGGTAGGCTTTGGTAACCAAGAGGATAGTTGAAAGGTGTATGGGGGAACTGATGAACAAAGAAAGGGAGGCAAGTCAAGGGGCTGGTAAGCAATTTCACATAGGTCCTAGGAGCAGAGACTGATAATCAAAAGGGACCTGAGAGACATTCTGGTTCATTTTCCACATTTTAAAAATCAGGATCTTGAGACCCATAAAATTATATCTTATACGGGTAGCATCAGAGTTTTCAGTGAGAACCATAACTTCAGGAAACATGTAGTACTAGACAAGCTGACATCTTAGCTACATATTTGTCAGTGACCAGTGAAGACAGAGTAGACCCAAGAAAACTGAGAAACTAAAGCCAGTCAGCTAAGTTTTCAACAAGTCTTTCCACCTAGGCTTGAAAAAGGCTTTTCTATAGAGGATGGGAAAATTTGTGAGAGAACTTTAATGGTAAGCCATTCCTAAAGCCCCAGGGAACCAGACTAAAGTTGTTGTTAATAACTGCCCTCTCTAAGTACTAGTCCTTTCCACTCACATCCCTCAATGGTGAGGTAAGGTCATGTGCACTACAAATTGACAGCCTATAGCAATGAAATCATGTTCTTTTGTGTTGAGATTAGAAAGTTGGAGACAAATTCAAAGATGAGAGAAACTGAATTTGTAGTCTGTGTATAGAGATACATATTGGGTTTCCTGGGTATTTAAAAAAGTCTTCTAGGGAAATAAATCCTACAAATTCTATCTGCGGCTTATGCTACCTCCCCCAGAAGCCATCACATTCAGTGAGAACAATAAAGCCTCCAAGAAGAGAAAGATCTGACACCAGATGGAGAGACAACATAATGCAGGCATTCCCAGACTATGCAGAGATGTTTCTTAGTCAAGCTAAAGAAGTGAGTCAAGTCAGGACCTATGGAAGCCAAAATCAAGGAGCAATGTGACATAGACCTAGACCTTGTCATTGCTTGGTATTGTCAATCACGATGTGGACAGGGCAGGTAGACTCAAGAAAAGGAAGTTGCTTGAGTTTTGTGGAAAAGATGGAAACGTGAACTCTAGAGGATAAACAGTTGGGTAGATTCAGAATCATTTGAAAAGACTGAATTCAAAGTACTGTCATTAGTGGTGTCCTCTTAGAAAATAGGGTGCTCCCAGGAATCTAAGCTTTGTTTAATGTGGCATAAAATTTTGTATAAATTGTGTGGATAAAGGCACAATTTGCAGATGAAACAAAGCAGTGAGGGAAAGCTAACCCATTAGATGACAGTTAGAAATCAAAAAGATCTTGAAAGTCTAGAACATTGGACCAAATTGATTAAAAATGAAATTAAACAGGAATAAATCACTTGGGTTAAAAAATATTAAACTTACAAGTAAATAGACGGGAGAGTCATGGCTAGATAATATTTTATCTGACAAACACTTAAGGGTTTTTATGAACTACAAACTCAATGTGAGTCAACAATGTGAGATGGAGGCAGAGAAAGCTGATGTATAATCTTAGACTGACAAAAAGAAGCGTGGCATCTAGGACTAGGGAAGGGAGAATTGTTATACTCTGACCTGGTCAGACTACATCTGTAGTGCTGTTAAATAGGCAAGTGTCCAGGAGAGGGCAACAGGGAAAGGCCTCAATCGAGTTCTTACCACATACCGATTGGCTGAAGGAAATGGGTTTGATGAGACTGGAGAAGCCATGACTTAGGGGTAATATAATAGTGGTCTTCAAGTATTTGAAGAGATGTTATGGAAGAGGGAATGGACTTGTCATGCTTACCTTCAGAAGATAAAACTGTAAGAAATGGGCAGAAGTTGTTGAGAGGAAAATTCAAGCTTGATATGAGGGAAAACTTGGTAACATTAGAGCTAACCAAAATGGAATGCTTTGGGAAGTAACGGGTACCCCTCATTCAGGGTCTTCAAGCAAAGGCAAAAGGGACAATTCAGTGTGCTGGAGATTGGATTCTTTTTCAGGTATGGATTGGGTCAGATTTCCATGGAGGTCCCTTTTAATTCTGAAATTCTGTGATTCTGTGGGTTTGGACTTAGTAAATTTAGAAAATGAGCACAGACTTCTTGGGTAGTCATGGAGGAAACAGGATTTCTAAACTGGGCAAAAATGAACTCTATAGCTTCACTTTGTGTCCAATAATTGCTAAATTGTAAGTAATTTATACTTTACAAAAAATCTTCACAGCATTATAAAGATAACTTTCATTGCCCTCAAGATGACTGGCCTGAGAGTTAGCCACTGTCATCAGCTAACTACAAAGCAAGATTACTTAATGCCCACAGTTTACACTATATCCACATAACTATATCAGATTATCTACCTTATAAAATGTCCAATTTAAAGCAAATGATGATTTTTTAAGTACAATCCATATTTTTCCTTTTTATTTCTAATGTGTCTCTCATATATTTAGGTTTTCATGACATAAAATCTCCAAAGGTTTTCATGACATGAAATCTCCAAATCTGTTGAGTTGCAGTATCTCTGAATTGGAAAGGATCTCAGATGCCACTTGGTCCAGTCCTTAGTAGAACAAGAATCCCTTCTACCAAATCCCCAAGAAGTGAACTTTTGACTGAAGACTTCGGGGAGGTCTTCCATTCCAATTTTGGATATCTGTAATTGTTAGCAAGTTCTCCCTTGCATCAAGTAAAAATTTCCCTCTTAGGGGTGGTTAGGTGATGCATTGAATAGAGCACTGGCCCTGGAGTCAGGAGGACCTGGGTTCAAATCCGACCTCAGAGGCTTAACACAAAACCTAGCCTTGTGACCTTGGGCAAGTCACTTAACCCCAATTGCCCTCCAAAACAAACAAAAAAAAATAAATTTCCCTCTTATCAACTTCTCCCCATTGCTTATAGTTTGTCCTCTTGAGCTAAGCCTAACAAGTCTGCTGTTCCTTCAATGTGACACCCCTTCAAATTCTCCAAAGCTGTATCAATCTTTTATTTTCCAGGTGAACTGAAATATCACCAGTTCCATATGACATGAACTCCAGGCCCTTCCCCATCCAGGCTGCCTCCCTGTTCTTCCTAATATGCAGTGCTCCAAATTGCACAATATCCCAGATGTGTTCTGACTAGTACAGAGTATAGCAAAGCTGTCACTTTGCTAGTCTAGCATGGCATGCCTCTGTTGATTCAGTCTAAGACTGCATGAGCTTTTTTGACTGCTATATGACTCTATTGACTCATTTTAAGCCTGCAGTCCACTGAGATCCACAGATCTTTTTCAGACAAATTGCTGCCTAACCACAACTCTCTCATTTTGTATATATGAAATAGATTTTTTTTTTAAACCTAAAGGTAAGCCTTTATGTTTGTCCTTACTAAATGTTTTCTTATTTAATTTGGCACAGCATTGCAGGTTTTCAAGATCTTTATTAATTCTGACATGAAATGTTTTAGCTATCCTTTCCATGTTTGTTGCATTTGTAAAGTTTGATAAGTTCACTCTATGTGTATGTTTATATAGCTGTTGGAGATGGAAAAGACACAGATTAAACATTTCCACTATGACCACTTTTTTTCCCCCAACAGAAACCCCAGAAATGCCCTTGAGATCCTTTAATGGAAGACAGATGCATTGGTGGAAGCACACCATAAAATTATAGTAGTGTAACTGACCTGCATTAGAAATATGAGCACAGACATGTATAGGGGGCCAGGTATGTTGACACACCCAGGAGGAACACTGCTCCTCCTGAAGGAAGCTTTCCCTGAGGCAGAGGAGGAGGGCCAATAGGAATGTTCCTCAGGGTGTGTCTGCCCACCTAGACCAAGATCTATGCCTGACTATGAGTCAGAAGGCCCAGTCTCAAAATCCCATTCTGCTACTTATCACTTAACCTTTTTTGGCATGTCATTTTTCACATTTGTAAAATGAGGGATTGGGCTAGATTATCTCCTAGGTTATATCCAACTCTAAATCCTGTGATACTTATCTCTTCTAATCTACTTGTAACATGTGGTTACTCTTAAACTTCTGCCTATGTGGCAGATTTGTAAAACTTGGGGCCTGTTTGTAGTAATTCTGCCTTTGGAAGTGTAGTCATAAAATGATTCCTGCTTATACTCCCTGGTTACCGAACAAGCTTTGCTAACAATAGGCTAAGGTTTGAGCTCCTAGTCCTGTGTTAGGAAATGGTCACTCTCCTTTCTTCATGGCTCCCATTGGGTCCTCATGGTGCAAACAAATGGACACCAGGCAACATAAAAACAGTCAACCACAGATATTTATAAGAAATAATATTAAATCTGGCAAATGTATCCTTTAACATATTTTTTAAGAAAATAAACACAGTTAAGCAGAAGGGGACCCTATTCCTTCCAGCTATTTTTGACTTGGTCTAAAGCCTCAGATAAACTAAATTCTCATTTTTAATTTATCAGATCCTAGTTAACTATTAGATGCTTCCTAGCTTTATTTTGTAAAAGCACAGTCTTTTCCACCATCAGTTTGGGAACTGTCTATTTTTGTGGATTTACTAATTAGCTATGAGTTGCCTTGGGCGGTAATTTGTTCTCTAGATACGAAAGTGCACAAGCTAAAGGCTTCTCTGGCCAGGCTTCCTCTTGTTCTCAAAAGCCTTTGAACATGTAATTATGAGTCATGGTGCTCATAGTTGGCAGAAAACTGGCTCATTTAAAGCAAATTATCAGTTTTCTCCCTGTTACCAAATGCTGTGATTGACCGTTATAAAAAAAAAAAGAAAAACGAACAATTTTACTAAAAGGGCCGGATGTTTGGAAGGCGCATGGGATGCGCTATTCTTTCTAGATACATGAACAAAAGTTAAATCCAACCCTGATTTGATCCCCCAAAATTAAATAAATAAGTAGAGAAATGGCATTGGAAAGCCAATGATCAGGAAGATTCATTTCAGAAATAGATGTAAAATGGGTATTTTTTAGCCCAAAGCATAACAGTCTTATACTATAATTTCTAGTCTTTTTCTTCTCTCACTTGGACCAAGAGGAATGGAGGTCGTGGGAAAAGAAAATCTGTGAAATGAACCCAGATTTTTGTTATGAATCTAGGTAGTCTGATGACAGATGCTTACAAGCTACACTGAGATACTTATCTAGACAGCTGGACAGACAGAGAGCAAGAAAGGTAATCTTCAGAAGGTCCTGTCATATTCAGGGAATGGCCCTAACCCTCTTATTCAGCGGCTCCCTCCTGTGGGCAGCTCCTACAATTAATGATATTCAAGGGAAAGTTTGAAATCCCAATCATCTCTTTGTCAATTTAAAGTGTCGGTAAACAAAGGCAAGTATGAGAAGATAGATGCCAATAACAACCATAACATGGCAAGAAATAACACCAAAATAATTAAAAATAGAAAAAAACACCACTCAGATGGTTTCAATTATTCCCTATATGCAGACGAATCTCTATTTTTGTATCCTCTGTTGTGCAGTCTCACTCTGTTTCCTCTCCCAAGATTTACTAACTGCCCACAGCATCTCTTTACTTAGGTATTCAATCAAAATATTTAGACAAAGGATGTCTCTAAAAGACACTTTCTCATTTCCCACAAACCCTCTGTACTTTCTAGCTTCTATAACCCACCAGGCTTGAATGTGAATCATTTTTACTCTTCTATTTCTTATAATTTTCTACTAAATTCAATTAGACAAATATCTATTGGGTGCAGCACATTTAAAATAAACTGAATGGAAAGAGTGTGGCATAATGGATAGAGAGCTGACCTCTGAGTTTAGAAGCTCTGAGTTTGAGTCCCACCTTTGATATGTACTGGTTCTGTGACACCAGGAAACCTCTGTTTTCCTCAATTTACTCAACTGTAAAATGAGGATAATAACACCGACCTCCCAGAGTCGTAGTGAGGACCAAACGAAATATGTATAAAACACTTTGCAAAATTTAAGGCACTCTATAAATACTAGCTGCTATACTTCTTTTCCTCCTCCTTCTTCTGTTCCTTCTCCTCCTCTTCCTCTTCCTCCCTCTTCCTCCTTCTCTAATATATATTGGCAGGAGGAATTTCCTCACCTGGAATCTTTTGCCAATAAAATAAGAGGTTCAAGAAAAGAAATGACAACATGATAGAGTACAAGACCAAAAAGCAAAATAGTCTTTGCCCTCAGGGAGCTTAAATTTTACAGGATCTAGTCTATACCCAATTCCTAACCATTTTTCAAAATATTGCCCAAATCCACCTCTTTTTCACTACCACAGTCATAGGGGTGGGGAAACTGTGGCCTTCTATGGTTAATGTTGGACTGGCTTTGATTAGTAGGACAGACTAGCAGGCATTTGGAGACCAATTGTGAATGAAAATGTACTTACTTTGGCTGCTGCATATCTTGAAGATGGGGGAATATCTGTGCATATGCAATTCTTTCCCACCTCTTAGAAAAAAAAATGATCCCCAAATTAAGTTCACTGCCTGCTTTAAATTAGCGAATGTGTCAAATCTAAATCGGTGTAATACGTTAAAAGTCTCAAGAAAGTATAGATGCTCTTGGAGTCTCACTTCCTTCCATGACATTCAGCTATTCTATTTTACGACTGGAAATGATGGACACTTTGTTGAAGGATAAGTCAAGAAAAGGAAATCAAGTTGCCAAAGTTCTCTTCTTCCTTTGCCAGGCTAAGAGAACTAGGCATTAACAGGACAAGGACTGCCAGACCAGATGGAACTTTATTAAGCATGAGGTCACTCCTAGCTTTACTATATCTATGATCCTTTATTCTCCTTGTGTTCTATCAATTCTCAAAATTTCTAGGATTCATTGGTCTAGAAACTGACCTATGTGGATGAAGGTGCCTGGAAGTTCTCTTGGTTTAGTGATAGGACAGAGTCCAAGGAGAAAGCTATTTTTATGGGGTGTGGAGGGTACAGTGGCAAGACTGGGTAAAGCCCAGCAGTCCTTAGAGACAGGGTCAGCCCTGGTGGTACTCTGTTTTTACCAGGGTTGTTATTACTGGCTCACCATTTATTGATGTAGTGCTAGTAGCCAAGTCTGAGCTCCAATTCTCAGCCTAGTGCAGTCCAGGCGAAGGGGAAATTTTGATGGGATCTGGGCAGGGAGTGAGCTAGGTCAGTTTTCTTTGTCTTTGGGGACCCAGTGGGATCTGGGTAGGTATAAGTTAGATTGGGACATTGGAAAGGGGATCCTAGTTAGTCTAGGCAGTTTCACCTAAGAGTTGCATAAAATTTCAGTAATAAGCAAGATACACTTGAGGTCTTAATGCATGGAGGCAAATTTGAACTCATAGTTATCTCTGATATTTGGTGGAACGAACCCCTTGAGTGGAATATGACCCAGTATAAGGACAAAATAGGGGAGCATGTCACTGCATCTTAAGGAGCTGTGAAGAAATTCAGGGAAAGCATGGTGAAAAAACTTTGGGCGAGGATCAATAGAAGAAACATAAGTGTTACTGTCATTTGAGCAAACCATAGGCCACCTGGACAGAAAAAGGAACTAGATGAAGAATTTGGGAAACAAATCACAATCCTGGAACAAAGGTAAGGTATAGTAATGATGAGAGACTTTAATCATCCAGGCAACTGTGGGAACATTCCTCTGCCAAAAGCAGGACAAATAGTAACTTTCTTATTTTCCTTAATGATAATTTCATGCTTCAGAAGATAGAAGAGCCAAGACTGGAGAAATTCTCTTCTGGATCTGATCCTCGCTAGCACTGAAGAACTTTTTCTAGGGAGAAATGAGGGGACTCTTGAGAGGAAATTACCACTTCATCTTAGGATTTGTCATAGAGCATATAGAGAAAGATAGGTACCATATGATTTGCATGCTAGACTTTGAGAAAACATATTTTTAAAGTGTTTAGAGGGAGGTTAGGTAGAATCCCATGGACTAAAATTCTACAGGGATGTCAGTCCAGAAGAGAGAGAAATTCTCAAGAATGAAATCCTTAAGACACCAAGGGAAAAATTATGATGATGAGCGAACGAGAAGGAATCATCTGAAGAAACTGATGTTGTGTTTATCCTTCATTATAGAAGAGGACTACGGCATCAGGGAACTAATGACATAACTTGCAGTTGACTTTGATTTGAGTGAGGGAGGGCTGTGCAAGGTCACCAGCCTCACTTTCTCCTCCAGAGCCATCTGGGTCCAGTGAACTGATACTTATCAGGAAGTAGATACATACATACACACACATATACATGCATGCATATATACATACATACACACATACATACATATACACACACATGTAGATACATAAAGAACTTAACAAACAATTTGAATTTTTAAAACATATGTATAGAAGATGGCAGCAAGTACAAGAAGCAGGTATTTACAGAAGTAAAGTTAGAACCTTAGAGGTTATCCAGTATAACGAATAACAGAAAAAGAATTCCTTCTATAATATTTCCAGCAAATGATCTAGTTCTTGCTTGAAGACCTTTAGTGAGGGAGGATCTGATACCTCTCAAGGAAGCACATTCTCTTTTTGGATAGTTCTAATTATTAGAAATTTTTCCTTACATGGATCCTAAATTAGTTCCTGTTCAACTTCTAACCTTTGCTCCTAGTTCTTTCCTCTAAGGCATGGTAAGATAGTATATAACTAGCATAAAAAAGGGAGGATTCCAAAAAGGGACAGGACCAAGCTTATTTAGCTTCTGTTTTCTACACAAAGGAGAATGATCTCAGAACTAAAAAAGATAAAATAACAGTGACCAATAGAGAGTTAATATGTAAAACAAATGTAGAGCTAATAAGAGAGTACCTAGGTTCCTCTGATACAAGTCACTTGGACTAAAAGAGCTGAATCCTTGTGTATGGAAGCTTTGGTGGATATGATTTCTGAAGCATTGTCCTTGATATTTAGGAGACTGCATAGAACAGGAGAGGCACCAGAGGACTGGAAAAGGGTAAACAACATGATTTCAAAGAGACAAGAAAATAAGAGTCTGAAAACTATAGATCAGTGAGATGTACTTTGATTCCTGGCAAGATTCTAGAATGTACTGTATGGTAGTAGGAATATCTATCTATCTCTATCTATCTATCTACCTATCTATCTATCTATCTATCTATCTATCTATCTATCTATCTATCTATCTCTCTATCTCTCTATCTCTCTATCTCTCTATCTATCTACTGACATGTGGCATGGACTAGTTCTTTACCTTAAAAGGCACTGACGTTATCCTTGAGACTTAGCTGGCTCAAGGAACTAGAGCTCTTTGCCATTGACATAGTAGCTTTCTGGTTGTAGAAGAATTAAAAAATATCAAACAAACCCATGAGGAGCTCTAGCTGGGTCTTTAGGGGGAAGATGTGGTTTCTGAGCCTTATGGTCTTCTGAACTGGGCTTTAAAGGAAAAGGATGTAACAGGTGGTGATGCAAAATGAGTGTGCTCCACAAAAAGATCTTGACAGGCTAGAAAGTTGGGCTGAATGTAAGAGGTCAAATTTAATGGGAAAAAGATAACATTTGTGTTCTAGAAATCTATTCCACAAATAAATGCAAGTTGGGGGTAAGAGGGAATAAGTTAGTTAGCAGTTTGTCTGAAAAAGTTCTGGAGGGTTTTAGTGCATTGTAATTCAGTATGAGCCAACAATGTGATAAGGCAGATACCAAGACTAATATGATCTTGGGATCTATTAAGAGTAGCCTAATTTCTAAGAGAAGTAATAATCCTATTGTTTTCTGTCCTGGGCAAACCACATCTGAAGCACTGTTTTTAGTTTAGGGCACCACAGTTCAGGAGGGCAATGAGAACAGTAAGGGGTTTTGAGGATTACATAAAGGAACTGGGAGTTTTAGTAGTGAGAAGAGGATGCTCAGGGGGGAGATGAGAGCTGACATCAGACATTTGTAAGGCTGTCACAGAGTAGAGGGATAGAAGCAATGATTGGAAGCTGTAAGGAAGTATATTTAACTTGATGTCAGGAATAATCTCTTAACAATTAAAGGTATCTGGAGGAGCCAAGATTTTTTTGTTGTTTTTAAGTCAATTCATGGCCTTCAGAGATCCCACTTCCATATGAGTTTGACACCACTGGGCTCAAGATAGTGTAATTAATTGGATTTGCAATGGGTCCAGTGACTGGACTCCAAAAGTAATCTTTAATGGTTCAATGTCAACTTGGAAGGACAGTCTCCTATAGAATGCCCTAGGGATCTGTGCTAAGTTCTGTTTAACATTTTTTATCAATTACTTGGATAAAGACATTACTTGAATAATAGGATGCTTATCAAATTTGCAGAGAACACCAACCTAGGAGGGAAAGCTAGCAATGACTGACACAATAATCATTCAAAGAGATCTTGGTCTGCTGAAAAAATGGCTTGAATTGAATCAGATGTAATTTAACAGGAATAAAGACATTTGAATTTAAAATATTTTTTTTACTCATGACAGAAAAGACATGGTTGGACAGTATTTTGACAAAAATCTGGAGTTCTTAGTGGGCTCCAAGTTCAACACAGGTCAAAGTGTGACATCATAGCTAAGAATGCTAATGTAATGTGAAACTATATTATGAGGAATATAGCACCCAGGCTATAGTTCTGTGGATTTCCATCCTGGTCAGACAATACCTGGAGTATTTCTTACATGACTTTCTGGTTGTCAGAGTTTAGGAAGGACACTGATAAACCAGCAGGCTTTATGGAGAGCAACCAGGATGATGAAATGTTTCATGTAAATGTCATATGAAGATCAGCTGAAGGAACTGATAATGTTTAATCCTGGAGTAGCAAAGACTTAAGAAGAACATGCTATCTGTTTTCAAGTACTTAAAGGGCCATCAGGTGGAGGAGGGATTATTAAATAACTCTGACTGGCTCTGGAGGGCAGAACCAGAAGCAATGGGTGCTAGTTGGGAAGAGGCAAATTTAGGCTTGATGTAAGGAAAATTTCCTAATAAATTAGAGCTATTAAAAAGTATAATGGGTTGTTTTGAGAGGTGGTGGATTTTACCTCACGGAAGGCCTTCAACCAAAACATGAAAACAAATTCTTGGGTGTGTTGCAGAAGGGATAATCTTTCAAGCAAAGGTTGGACTAGATGGCACTCATGGTCCATTACAATTTGAAATTATGGCCCTGTCACAGTAGGAAAGGTTCCCCTTCCCCTCTCCCTACCAGCTAGTTATAAATTAGAGGCAATGAGCATTTAGGACTGCAACTTGAGTGAATAGGCTCATGATAATGGATGACAGTGAGAAAGCTTTTGCTTGTGTTTTATCTTCTGAGGACAATGGCCTCTGTATTGGGAAGGATACCACAAACATGATTAACAGAAATTGAAACTGAAGGTAAGTAGGAGAAAGTAAGAGAGTACCTGCCTGTTTTTAATGAGTTCCAATTAGCAAGCATAGGATATTGAAAGAATTCACTGAGGTAATTTGGGAGACATGGGTGGTGATCTTTGAAAGAACTTAAGAGAATGAAAAAGATTCCATAGCCCTTCACAAGGCTAAGCATCCCAATTTTCAAAAAAGGGAAAATGCTAGTTTACCAAATAAAGGTCAGTGAGCTTGACTTATATTCCTGAAAAAAAAAACAAAACAAAACAAACTAGAACATCTTTAAAAAGTGGGTGGTTTGTGAGTACTTGGAAAGGCAGGCAGTGATCACTAAAAGTGAGTATGGCTCTAACTAGAGTGAGTCATAATAGACTTCGTATTTTTGTTTTTGATGGGGTATCTGGACTGGTAAGTAAGAGGAATTCTGTAGACAAAGTTCTACTTAAATTTCAGTGAAGTACTTGACAAAGTCTTTTATGTTATCATTGTGGACAAAACAGAAGTGGGCTGGATGATAATAATTTGGTCGATGTGGAAGTGGTTGAATGATTAGACCCCAAAAGTAGTCATTAATTGGTTGGTGTCAACAAGGAAGAAGGTCTTTAGCTCCAGGGATCTGTTCTCTTTCTTGCAATGACTTAGATGAAGGCAAATTATAGAAGAATGACTGTCAAACATAAGGATGACATAAAAGGAATAGCTGAAAGGGACAGATGAAAAGGATAGCTACTCTATTGGATTACAGAGTCAGCATCCAAAAATGCAAGACAATGAGTCAAATATAATAAAATATAATCTAGTAGTTATAAAATGTTATACTTGGTTTAAGAAAACACTTCATAAGTAGGGGATGCATCACTTGACTGTAGTATCTGTATTAAAGATCTGGGGATTTGCAGGTTAATATGAGTCAGTCATATGTTGTGGGCAATTCTATCTTTAAGCTACATTAAGAAATGCGTAGTGGGGGCAACTAGGTGGTGCAGTGAATAGAGCACAGGCCCTGGAGTCAGGAGGACCTGAATTCAAATCCAGTCTCAGACACTTGACACACTTACTAGCTGTGTGACCTTGGACAAGTCACTTAACCCCAATTGCCTTGCCTTTCCCCCTCCAAAAAAATGCATAGTGTTCAGAAACAGAGAAGTGATAGTTCTGCTAATATGCTACCCTGATCATACACCTGTAATGGTAACATAATTTGAATTTGAAGACCCCTTTGTATTGGCAAGTAAGCAGGTACTTAGCACCTTATTTCAAGTTAACACCTTGTTTAAGCTATTTAATTAATACAGAAGTAACAGAAGAATTAACACCTTGGGAGGAAGTTGCTGATGTAACCAGAAGGGGTTGGCTGAAACAGCAAGCAGCTGAAGCTGTGTGCACATAAGGAAAAGCCCCAGAGAGGGACAGTCAGAATTTCTTGGGACCAGTATCTGGAAGCAGAGCAGATGCTGGAGACAATTGAGAACTGAGATAGAACTCCTTGGGATAAGCTTCATGGAGGCAGAAGCAGCTGCTGCTGAGGAGGCTGAAGAAGAGAGGCCCAGGCTGGAGAGACTGATTTTGATTTTGGGAACCTGGGTGAAGTGATTTTGATTCTGGGAACCAGCTGGAGCTTCTGCTGGGGAGCTACCAGCTTCTCCTGGTAGCTGCTGAAAACTGAGGAAGCATGACTGTGAAGGATTTAAGACTTTGTCTGTTTGTGGCTTTGTTAAGCCTTGTCTTCCTGGGAACAGAGACTGTGAAGGATTTGAGATGGACTGGACACTGTGAGCTCCAATTTAGAGCAGGAACTACACAGATTGCTGAACAAGGACCTGAGAGCTGTCTGCCTTTGAACCAAGGTGACAGTTTGGTGAATCTGGGTAGGATCTGGGATCATGGAAGGGGATCCAGGGAATGCAAGAATCCACTCCAAGTCAAGCTGAAAGAAGACTTTACTTGGATACTGTGTACTGACTAAGAAATTGTAAATTTACTAATGACCTAGGGGTGGAGGATCTGAGTAGTTTCTAATGATTGAATAGTGAATAATGAAGACTTATTGACTAAATTATTACACTTACTGATTGATGACTTAGTATTTGATTTGTAACCTAGTATGCCATGAGTGGAAAACTTTGACTATTGTACTTTGTGACTGAATTAAGAATTTTGTGAATGCTTGAGTTACTAAATGATTGTTCTTTGTTCAAAACTTTGTGATCACTGTAGTAGAAACTATGTGGCAATTTTCTGTGATAAGTTTGTTTTGAATGCTGTATTTTGATTTTCTGTGATAAGTTGTAACATTGTGAATGCTGTACTTTGATTTACTGTGAATGTTCTGCTTTGTTTTGTTATGGAATAAGTAGAGTGTTCACTATACTGTGTAATCAGAACCTTAAAAGCTGTTCACAGTAGCATTCTTCTGGAATGCTGCTCATGCTTGACTTTACAACACCTGAACTGTGTTCAGTCCTAGGTGCCATATTTTTGGAAGGATTAAATCAAAGTGGAGCAAGAAGAGAGTAGCTACAATGCTGAAAGAGCTAAGGATCACACAATAAAAGAATCAATTGAAGGAATTGGGGAAATTACCCTGGAGAAGAGATTTCAATCTAGAGGGGACAGAATAACTATTTTCAAGCATTTGAAGGTTTGTAATCGAAGGATGAGTCTTGTTCTAATTGGTTTGAGAGGACAGAATAAGGAACAATGGAGTTACAGAAAGGCAGACTGAGTCTTGATTTAAAGAAAACACTTTTTTAACAATGAGAGTTGTCAAAATGAAATGGGCTACCTCAAGAGGCAATGGGTTCCTCATCAGTGGAGATCTTGGAGAAGAAGTTGTTGATACTGTAGAGAGAATTTTTGTTTGGTATGGGTTGGAATAGAGGTTCCTTACGACTTTGAAATTTTATGATTCTGTAACATAAGAGGTAGAGGAGATTGCTCTGAAGATACATGAGAGTAGCAAATACTTATTGATTGCCTGTGGTGCGGTAGGTATGAAAATTAAGCCAATAGATTTTTTTTTTTACTGGAATTTATATAGTGCTTTAAGGTTTGCAAAGTGCTTTACAAACATTACTTCATTTAATACTCAAACCAATCCTATAGAGTAGGTGCTATTATTATCCCTATTTTACAGAGCCTGAAAGGAGTTAAGTGAGGTGTGTAGGGCCACACATCCAGTATGTAAATGAGGATTTGAACTTCAGTCTTCCTGACTCCAAATCCAGCACTTTATCCACTGCACTACCCAACTGCCACCTAGATTCCCATTGTATTGATTCTTCTATGTCTTGATGCTTTTTCTCTGGTTCTTGCTCTTGTTCCCTAGATCTCCCATGTTGGAAACTGGCTTGGCTTTTACCTCTACTCTTATCCTCAGAGAGCACCAGTTACAGCAGGCTCTAAAAAGATGCCATTGTTGATTGATGAGCCAAGAATCACTGAGCATCCATGTTTGTGAGTCTAACAGTCCCCCTTGGGCTACTTTTCAACCTTTGCTAACAGAGAAACTGCAATAGGCCATTGGGCAACCCTCCCTCTCTCCCTTCCTCCCTCCCTTCCTTCCTTCCTTCCTTCCTTCCTTCCTTCCTTCCTTCCCATGCACCAGCAGATTCCCAAAAGAATGCTACTGTGAACAGCTTTTAAGGTTTGGATTACACAGTATAGTGAACACCCTGTTTATTCCATTACAAATCAAGGCAATCATTCACAATATATCACAAGATAATATTCACAACATTACATCTTATCACAGAAAATCACAATATGGTGTTCATAACAGTTTAACATTAGAATGGTCACATAGTTTTCACTACCATGGCCACAATATTTAGAACAAGGAACAAAAGAATAATCATCTGGTTTCCCTAAGGGGGAAATCTTCCTTACTTAAATCATTCAGTCAGCTCACAATACAATAATCAAACTTCCGCTCATGGGGCAAATCAATACTTAATCATTGAATCAATTCACAATACAATAATCAAACTTCCACTAATGGGGCAACCATTAACTTAATCAGTCACTAATCTAGATTCCCAATTACTAACTATCAGTAATCACTAGTACAGTCATTAGAAAAACCACACAAACCTTCCACCCCTTGGTGTCTAGCAAACCTCAATTTCATCCAAGGGGAGGCCTCTTCTTCATCTTGACTCTGGGTGGTCTCTCTGATTCCCTGGATCCCCTTTCATGGTCCCAGCTCCCTCCTGAATCCACCAAACAGTCACCTGGATTCAGAAGCAGACAGCTCTCAGGTCCTTGTCCAGTCCTCAGGGCAGTCCCTGGCACACACTGAAGTTCACAGGGTCCAGCACATCTCAAACCCTTCACCACTTCTCTTGCTTGGAACTCAAGGATCAGCCAGGCAACAAACAAACAAAGTCTTATCCCCGTCATGCCCCTTCAGTCCTCCAGCAGTTCAGCTGGCCCTAGGATCCAGAAGGAATATCGGCCTTCCAGGCAAGCCCTCTCAGTCTTCCAGGTGGCCTTCACCAGATTCTGGTCTCAGGAAAACTCCATCTCAGTTCTCAGTCAGCGTCCAGATGGTGGGAGAGAAACTCTCTTTCTCTCTCTCTCTCTCCTTCCCTCCCTCTCCCTCTCCCTGTCTCTCTCCCTCTCTCTCTCGGCTGGCTTCAGTCTCCATGATTCTTCCTTCACCAGGAGCAGAGTTCCAATTCTGTCTCTCTGTCTCTGGAATTCTTGCTTATATACACACACTGGCCTTCTGTCTCAGCCAATCCCTTTCTTCCACGTCAACAGGGAAGTTCACACCCTCTCAACAATGGGACAGAGTTCACTCCTTCCATACTTAGCCCCAAGTTACTAAGTGCTAAGTATCTGCTAAACTGATTGTTGTTACCCTTCCTTCCTTCCTTCCTTCCTTCCTTCCTTCCTTCCTTCCTTCCTTCCTTCTTTCCTTCATTCCCTCTGTCCATATAGGGTATCACATCCTTACTTGTAGGTGCTCTGCCCAAAGGGAATGTAAATTTTAACTCTGAAACTTTTTTCCTTAAAAGTCCAGCCTTAACCCCAAATCTCTCAGGCTCTTCAAATCACTTGGGCTCTCATTGACTGACAAATAATATGTCCCAAGGAAAGCTCTACTTGGTCATTGTTTGGGCCTTGATTGGCTCTGAATGAAAATAAATATCAATTTTTCCTGTTTTGGCCAGAAACTCTGAGGGTTTTCCTCTCCCAGATCTATTTTTTAAGAGGCTATTCTTTGCCTCACTTCTTATTAAGTCTTAATCATTGAAAATGCCTCAGTCAAACTGAGACCTGTTAAAGACCTTAGCTTGAAAAGACCAAGGTCCCTTAATGCATCCTGGGCCATCTTCAGTTGTCTTGATCTATATCTGGCCACTGGACCCAGATGTCTCCAGAGGAGACTTCTGACTTTTCACAGCCTGCTCTCACTTAAATTCAATTCACTTGCATGTCATGGTGTCATCTCCCCAATGTCATGGTCCTCTTTGAGAACAAAGGATAAACAGCAAGTAACTATCTTTTTTTGTCTCTTTATATTAATGTTTAAATACAGTACCTTTTAATCTCCTGATTAAACACTTCCTCTATTGCAAAGTGGATAGGAAGTATCCTATGTACATGAAGCCAGGAGATTGTTATCTGGGGAGAATAAGCTGGGGTTAAAAGAAAAGAGGGGAGGATAATGATGAAGAACAGGTTTAGGAGGAGTGAAGGAGTGGGGGGAGGGTAAGAAGACTATAGCCAAAGAGAAGTTAACAATTTAAGATACAGAAGCTGAAGTTTGAGACTCCTGTAGAAAGCAATATCACGGTAACCAGCAATGGCTTGTGAAAAGTAGCATCTCAGGACTATCTTCCTACCTGACTGCAAAATATTGCTATTACATTCCTTAACCAAAATGGCTGAACTAATAGCATTCTGACTTCAGGCTTCCTTGTTTAGGGGTGTCCCTGTCTGGTTAGAAGAATGAAATACAGCTGGAAAGTTAATTAGAAAAGGTTCTTGAGGGGATTCTGGAAAGACAGCAGAGTAGGGCAGGAAACACTGGTCTTTCCAAATTTCTCCCATGAACAAGATAAAATGTCATCTCAGAGTGAACTTTGAGGGCAGAAATACTTAAAAGCTGGGGTAAAGCAGTTGTCCTCCTAAGAGGACAATGTGGGAGGATCTCAGGAAAGAAAGACCTGAACTCCAGGGCAGAGGTTCTACCTGGGTAAAGCACAAACACCTCCAGGTAGGTTACACTGAATCAACAAACAACACAGGGTGGGGTTTGTAGCTGGTTTGGGCAGCAGCTTTGACTTCAGGAACTTTCACCTCATGGATAGTGTGGGGGTTGGATAGCTGAGTAGGGGAAGACTGAGGGACCCTCTACTGTTGTGGGATATTAGGCCCAGTTGTGCTGACCAGACACAGTCCTGGGTTATGGCTGTGGGTAAGGAGGAGTAAGCATGAACCCAGTGAGTATGGTAGCAGAGGGGCATGACTGTGGGCACTTGCAGGAGAGTAGAGTTCCTTGTTTTGGTTCAGGGCAGAGGTATGAGCTGAAGTTTGCAGCCATAGGAAGGACTTCAGAGAGCAAAAGCATTTGTTGTGACAGTGTGGTTGGGGGCCCTAACCATGGCTCAAGAGAAGAAAGGAGTGCCTAAATTTGAGCCCCCAGACAGTGCTTAGAAAACAACAGTATGGGGGTGGCTAGGTGGTGCAGTGAATAGAGCACTGGCCCTGGAGTCAAGAGTACCTGAGTTCAAATCTGGCCTCAGACACTTAACACAAAACTAGCCGTGTGACCTTGGGCAAGTCACTTAACCCCAACTGCCTTACCTTCCCCTCTCCAAAAAAGAAAAGAAGAAAAGAAAAACAACAGTAAGAAAAACGTGAAGCCTGTGGCAGCACACCCCACACCTTAGGATTTGAACTTGACTATGATGATAAGCTGCTAATGATACTAATAATGAGCAAGCAAAGGAGAAAGAACCTGACTATACATAGCTACTATGGGGACAGAGAAGATTTGGGTTCATAATCATAAGAACATAGTGAAGTTTAAAAAGTTACTCCTGTTTTAAAGAAAAATGTCAAATAGTCACAAGCCCCTCAAAAATTCTTGGAACTGCTTAAAAAGAACTGTAGAAATCAAATAAGAAAGGTTAAAGAAAAATTAGGGGAAATAAAGCAATCCGAAAAAATCAAGAACATTATGAAAAAAAAAATCAATTAATTAGAAAAAAAGATCCAAAAACTTAAGGAAAAAAGTAACTCCTTAAAAACTAGAATTGGGCAAGGGAAAGCTAATAACATTATAAAACACCAAGAAAAAGATAAAACAAAATCAAAAGGATGAAAAAATAGAAAAGAATGTGAAACATCTCATTAGAAAAACAACTGATCTAGAGAACAGATCAAAGAGAGACAATATAAAAATTGTTGGACAACCTGAAAATTATGATAAAAGAGTGTAGATATGATATTGCAAGAAATCATTAATGAAAACTGCCCTGAAGATCCAGAAGAAGAGGGCAAATTAGAAATAGAAAAAAATCCACTGGTCACCACCTGAAAGACATGCCAAGATGAAAATTCACAAGAACATCATATCTAAATATTAAAGCTCTTACATTAAGGAGAAATATTCCAAGCAACAAGAAAAATACATTTTAATCCAGCACCTATATGAACACAACTATAAAGTACTATTCACACAAATAAAATCAGGCCTAACTAATTGGAAAAACATCAATTGCTTGTGGCTGGGTCAAGCTAATATAATAAAAATGACAATTTTACCTAAATTAAATTACATATTTAGTGCCATACCAATCATTCCACCAAAAAATTACTTTATACAGCTAGAAAAAATAGTGACAAAATTCATTTGGAAGAACAAAAGGTCCAGAATATCAAGGCAATCAATGAAAAGAAATGCTAGAGAAGGTGGCCTAGCCGTACCAGATTTTAATCTCTATTATAAAGCAGCAGTCATCAAAACTACTTGGTACTGGCTGAAGAATAGAGTAGTGGATCAATGGAACAGATTGGGTACAAAAGACTCAGTAGTCAATGATCATAGTAGTATACTGTTTGATGAGCCCAAAGACCCCAGTTTTAGGGATAAGAACTCACTATTTGACAAAAACTGCTGGGAAAACTGGAATATAGTATGGCAGAAACTGGGCATAGACCATCTTCTAACTCCATACATGAAAATCAAATCTAAATGGGTGCATGATCTAGGTATAAAGGCTGATACTGTAAGTAATCTGGGGAAGCAAAGAATACTTTATCTGTCAGATTTATGGAGTAGGGAAGACTTTATGACCAAAGAAGAGTTAGAGAGCATTATAAAATGCAAAATGGATAATCTTGATTCCATTAAATTAAAAAGTTTTTGTACAAATAAGGCCAATGTAACCAAGATTAAGAGGGAAGTGGGAAACGGAAAGAATTTTTACAACCAATGTCTCTGATAAAGGCCTCATTTCTAAAATATACAGGGAAGTAAGTAAAATCTATAAGAATACAAATCATTCCCCAATAGATAAATGGTCAAAGGATATGAACAGGCAATTTTCAGAGGTAGAAA
>CM053586.1:172500634-172522899 GCA_028646515.1 Pseudochirops corinnae
TTTTTCTGTTTGTTTGTAACTTCTGTTTGTATTCTCTGAAGTTCAGGGTGCTGACTTTTCCTCCTGAACTAGGTAAATGATATGTTTGATTAAAGTAAGATTGTTAACCCATTTTGAGTTGCTTTCCTTTAGAAAAGCAGATCTAAGAACCTGTGCTAGTAGCCGCCCTAGGTATGCTAGGGTGCTTGTTGTTACAGAGGTTTTGGTCTGCTTTTCTCTGCTTCATCTCTCCCTAGTTTAAGTATTAGAACCATACTTAGTCATAGTATGAATTTAGATCCCTTCGTTTCTGACTTTTCCACATAATTTTTATAAAATTAGAATCACTTGTTCTTTACATATTTGATAGAAGGCACTTAGAAACCTTTCTGGTCAGGGGTTCTTTCTTTGGGGATTCCGTCATGGCTTGTTCATTTTTTTCATGAGAGTCATTAGATTCTCTCTTTCTTGTTTTCTTAATCTGAGTATTTCATATATTTTAAAACATTTATCTGTTTCATTCAAATGATCAGTTTTGTTGTAGAATTGGACAAAATAATTTTTAAGAATTTCTTTTATTTTCTCTTCATGTGTTGTGGATTCTATATTTTATTTTTTATATTAGCAGATTAGTTTTCCTCCTCTTTAAAGAAATCAGATTTTACTTTACTAATTTTTAAAAAATAAGCCTCTAGTTTGATTTTCCTTTACTAGTAGTTGAGCAGATTCTACTTTACTAGTTTTTTTTTTTAAACAGCCCTTCGTTTTATGAATTCTTTTTTTAAACTCAATTTATCTCATTTCTGTTTTGGTTTTCAGTATTTTTTAGTTTAATTGGAGTTTTCTGATTTCTTGCTTTTCTAGGTGGTTGTTGTTTTTTTTTTTGTTTGTTTGTTTTTAGTTATATGCCCAATTCACTGATCTGTTCTTTCTCTCCTTTGCTGATGAAAGTGTTTGGAGGTATAATTTTTTCTCTAAGGATTACTTCAGCTTTATTACAGAAGTTTTGGTATATTTTCTCATTGCTGTCATTTTTTTTTTTTGGGGGGGGGTCAAAATTATCTATTTTTTCTATGATTTGTTCTTTGACCCACATATTTTTTAGGGTTAAATTATTTAGTGTCCAGTTAAGTTTTAATCTTTCCCTCAAAGGACCCTTACCGATTATAGTTTTGGCTGCATTGTGTTCTATTTGATTTTGTGCCCTAGCACATGGACAATTTTTGTAAAAGTTCCATGCCTCAACTGGAAATATGTATATTCTTCTCTATTCTCATTCATAGGATTATAGATCTAGAACTCAACAGGGCCTTTGAAGCTAGTTAATACCATCAACTCATTTTACAGGCCAGAAAATAGATCCAGGGAGGTTAAGCAATTTGCCTAATGTCACAGAGATAGTACACATCAGAGGTGAGATTTAAACCCAGGTCATCTCAACACAAAGTCAGTGCTTTTTTTTGGTAATTTCCAGAGAACTTTCCTATCTACTTTCTCTAAAATTCTACTCAGGTCCTTAATTTCTTTATCTTTGCATTAGATTTGCTTAGATCTGAATGGGGCACATATCAGTCTGCAGCTATTATGATTTTGCTATTTATTTTCTCCATACTTTGAATTTTACCTTAGATATTTGGATGCTATGACATTCAGTAAATGTATATTAAATAATAATATTTTTTCATTATTCATGATACATTGATGAGCATAATGTAGTTTCTCTGCTTAACAGTTTAACCCTCTTTGTTTTTACTACAGACTTATTCAAAATTATGATTGCCACCCTTTTTTATTCACTTGAGGAATAATAAATTCTATTCTAGTCGCTCATTTAAACTATGCACAAATCTTTATGCTTCCCCCCCCCCCACAAACAACATATTGTTGGATTTTGCTTTCTATTCCATCCTGTTAGACTCTTTTGTTTTATGTGTGAGTTCATCCTATTCACTTTCATGGTTATGATTGTTAATTGTGAATTTCCTTCCATAATATCTTATTTTTGCCCTTGTTCTTATCTTTGAAAACTAGAAGGGAGTAGAGAAAGAGAAGGAATTTGATCAACACTAGTAGTCTATGATTAGTTGGTTCCTATTCTTCCTCTTCCCCTCTCTGATCCCAGATGGCAATTTCTAGTTTTCGTATTTTTTTTTTTTTTACTTTTTAATCTCTGCTTTATGATCTACCTTCTGAAGCTAAAGTTTTGCTGTGACTATTATCTCCCTGACTTGGACACTCTTCCCTTTATCAGTCCTGCTCATTTCTTTTGTTGTGTTTCATGCATTTCTACACAAAAATATTGTGTGGATATCCAGATAAAAGTGCATTTCATAAGATTCTTAGTCTTTGCACATCTTTCTCCATTTCTGTAGAATCTTCTAGTGTATACCAATCATACAAAATTGTGAGTGCCTCCCCTTTTCTCCTCATTTCTTCCTTAGTGTATTTATTTTTCCCTCACATTTCTTTCCCCTCTTAAAACCAATAAAATAGAACAAAACCACACTCAGTTTCTGGGTTTATTTTACTTAGCTCCTTCTGTGACCCCTAAGAACAGCATGATTCTGAAGGGATATTTGTTACCTCCCCACCTATTAAAATATAAGTATCATATCATCATTTAGGCCCTTGAAATTTCCCAAATGTACTTATTTTATAGGTTTCTCTTGATTTCTGTGTTAACATGTCAAGGTTTCCACTCAACTCTGATCTTTTCATTATAAAGGCTGAAAAGTTCTCTATTACGTTGTTTATTTTCCATCTATAGAATTATATTTAGTTTTCAGGTCATATTCTTTATTGTAAGTCTCTATCTTTTAGTCTTTTGTAATATCATATTCCTTGATTATCTCTCTTTTGTAGTAACTGTAGCATAGTCTTTTGTGATCCTCTTTATAATTCCTAGGCACTTGAACTCTTTCTAGCTGCTTGAAATATTTTTTTCTTTGACTTGGAATCTCTGAATGTTAGCTATGACATTCCTGGGTGTTTTCTGTCAGTTTGGTGTTGCTTTCATAATATTACTAATACATTTTTTAAATTTTTACTTGTTGTTCTTGTTCTAAATGATTTGGGAAATTTTCTTTTGGTTTCTTGAAATATGGCATGCAGTTTTATTTGGTCATGCATTTTAGGGAGTTGAATGATTATTAAGTTATATCTCCTCAAACTTTTCTAGACTGGCTGTTTTTGATAGAAGATAGCTTACATTTTCTTCTACTATTATGTTATTTTAACGTTATTCTAATATTTTTATTGTCTCATGTGGTCATTGAATTCTGATTGTTTCATTCTGTTCTTTCATGGTGTCTATTACTTGGGTAAACCAGTTTCAAGCCTCGTATCCTAAACTATTTATTCTCTTTGCATTTTTTCCCCTCATGAGGTTGAATTTCACTTTTAATTTTACTCTTTATTTTTTGCTTCATGTCTTCCAATTATTGCTGTGGCCATTTTTTTTCCCTCTGAGCAGCTGTCCCTACTTGCTGTGAAGTTACTCACTTCTACTGGGCTTACTTTTTGGGTTTCTCTTAACCTATAGTACTTTTTCACTGTGTTCAGTTTTTTCTTCTATTTATTTATTTTTTTTCTGCTCTGAATTCTTAGACTGGGACTTTTTGTAGGACCAGGTTCCATTCCTTCTAGAACTCTTTGATAGATTGGGCAGGGCCTATTTGGTCTTGTCTCTCTATATTCTGGATGCTACTTTTACTGTCATTATAATTGGGGGTTAGGACTAAGGTCCATCCTCTTCTTCAGTGCTGCTTTCTGGTTCAGTCTTGTGATGCTACACTGCAGGCCTTAACCTACCTCTTCCTTTTTCTCCTTGCAAACTTCCTAATCAGGTGTTAGTTCTATCTCCTGCTATGGTCTTGATAAGACCCAGTTATGTGCTTGCAATCACCTTAGATTCAGGCCTCTTGCAAGGCTCATCAGTGTGGGTACTCAGGGATTGAGATGACCTTATCTTCTGCTGTGGCCCCTCGTGCTCTGATGAGTTCCCATGTGGGTCCTAAAGTCCTTGCATGGTGGCCTATGGTGGCAAGATTCATCCCTTGCTGTTTTTCTGACACACCAGGGCTGGGATCATTTATTTCTCCCACTGCTCACAAACTTCAGACCTGAGCTGACTTCGTGAGAGTGACTCCTCTCCCAGACTTTGCTACTTCTAGCATTCTTTTTTTAAGATTCTGGACTGGAGGAGTTTTCTTGTGTTTTCCTGTGGTTTTCTTTACTCTTTCTCCATCTGGGGTCTCTTTCAGATATTTGCTGCCTTGTGTGTTGGCAAGCTCTCATACTGCTATCTTATGTAACTGGAAGTTGTAAGCCTTAAGGTATTCTACAGATGTTAGCTCTTCATTCAATAAACATTAAGCCCTTAATTAGTGTACCAGGTACCATGCTATGTACTGGGGATACAAAAAGGGGCAAGAAATATTCCCTGCCCTCAAGGAACCTACAATCTAATGGGGTGGGGGGGACAATATGCAATACATACATACATATATATACACATATACACACATACATACATACATACATACATACATACTCGAAGCAAGCTATATGCAGGATAAATAAGAAATAATTAACAGAGGGAAGTCACTGGAATTAAGAGGGGTTGAGAAACCTTCCTGTAGAAAGCAGAATTTTAGTTGGAACTTGAAAGAAGCCAGGGAAGGCAACAGTCAGAGTGGAAGAGGGAGAGCATTCCAGGCATGGATAACAGCCAGAGAGAATGTGCAGCGTGAAGAGATAGAATGTCTTGTTTGTAGAACAGATAGGAGGCCAGTGTCATTAGATCAAAGAGTGCATTTTTACTATTATTACTATAAAGAGGCTTTGTTAGTCAATAATGGGTAGATGGGTAGCCTTGCTCAGGAAGACTGAGTTTAAGATCTACTACTAGTACAGACTTGCTGTGTGACCATGGACAAGACACTGAATCTTTCAGTGGTATGGGCAGCTCTCTAAAACTGTAGCTTAGTGAGGCATTTCTTATCTGTATAGAGTGGAAGAACTCCCCATCTTGCTCACAATAATCAAATTACAGGTCCATATATCTCCCACCAATGTTATAATTATTCTGGAGACTTTCCTCAGCAGAATGGATGAATGAGAACAATTTGTTTCATTGGCCATGAAGGCTGCGCTTAGAGCTTCGTCAGACATCAAATACACCAATGTCATCCACTACATCCCAGGCCATCACCAATCATCTTGACTTTTGTCCTGACATTGGATTTTGATGATTCTGGGGTTGAGAGTGAGGGCGCAACTTTTGTGCACTCTTCTTCACTTAAATCCAATTCATGAGCAAGCCAAGATATCACCTATCACATCATGATGTTGTTGGTCCTCTTCAAAATGAAGGATGAATAACAATTATTCTGACTATGCTCTCTTAGATGTCTCCTTGTCAGAGATCTAGAGTGACAGTCAATGCTTTTCATTCCCCACCTTCCTTCTCTATGCAATATTGGCCATAAAGACTGATGACAATAAATGAGATGCATGATATCAGTCTTCATGATTGTCTTGTAGGGAGGCCTGACAGAAACAACTCAATAAACCTCACTTTGTTTATCAAAACCACACATCCTGATCTCTGTCTTAGCCTTTTGCTGCTTTCTAGATCACTTTCTGAGACCTGCCACTACAATGCTTCCTGAATCAAACCTACTTATGTCCTGACTCTGTATCCTACCTCTATTTAAACTTCTCAAGCCAGATTTAATGGCATAAAGTCTGAAAAAGGAGAGGTAACCTTTATTCAAATTTTCTTCAACTTTCTTACTTATATCAAAGCTTATACAGCTTAGTGTCTATCATGGTAAATTAACATAAGAAAATTTGAACAGCTATATTAAACACTTCTATAGTCATCACATTTAAACTTTTAGTTTCCTACTGTCACTATAAAATACCCCTGATTAGAAAGAGCAAAATGAAATTGTAGATGAACCATAAGGAAGAGTTGAGTGGTAGAAGGCTGATCAGAAGAATATGATTAACTTGATGAAGGTATAGGGAAGGCATCTTCCTGTGGTGGCTATGGATATGTCAATTAAAACCTTTGTTAAAAAGCCTAGGGGCTTTCCAACCCTTTCCCATCTCATTGAGGATGAATGATTGCTTCTTATTGTAGACCAAAGCTGTGCCTTTTTTCTGGAGAGATTTAGGGAGAAAGAATAGTTTGGAGATTTGGACAGAGAGGTCAAAGAGAGAGAACTCTGCAAAGGTAAGAGTAGAACTGAACCCTGGGGTGTGAATCCTCCTGACCTTCCTGGGGGAGCCATTAATGGTAGACACAGGGAAGAAAGAACTAAGACAGAGGCATGTTGCAATTACATTTGTTTTTGTCTGTGTGCCCTGAGAGGTGGCTAAAAGAGTGGGGTAGACCCACTCAATTACATGGCTCCAGGAGAACATGGAACCACATGACCTAGTCTTTTAGGGGGTAGGGACTGAGGGGGCTCCTGAATCCCAGTGTTTTAGAGCAAAAAAGAAGGAGGGGATGGATGTGCCTTAAAATCTCCATCCTCCTGGAAAGAAGATTTTGGGACTGAGATTTCTGGAAAGACAAAGGAATCCCGGGATAGCAGCATCCTCTTAAAGGATTTGAGCATGTGACTTCAGAGCTGGAGAAGAACCAAGAAGACAAGGTCATGATATGACAAAAAAACTGGATGTTGCTTACTTTACTACCATGAATTATTTAGACAATACAGGTCTTTTGGGAAATGAGGTTGCCTCTCTAGCAACCCCAAGTTCATTCTCCTTTGAAGGGGAGTTCAAACCTTGTGGGTAGTACTGTAAAGATAGAGGCCTATGCCATTAGTGAAGATCAGTCAACAAAGAATCAGCCACACTCAGAAAAAATGAATAACAACAAAAATAGCTAGAAAGCATTCTTTTTAATGCTACACAAACAAAAATCCCATTTCCCAGCCTCAGTCCCTACTCCTAACAACCAGCCACAGATGTGTTAGAGAGAGTGGGTGAGAAAATACAGATAGAAGCAGTCTATTCTCACTACTAGAGAAACAACTAAAAACCCATTTACTATTCATGATGATGGTGGTTAGAAATCATCTTTACATATATTCCTATTGCATTTCACATATATAAATTTCTCTCTGATGTGCACCGATATTTATTTAGAAATGAAAGCATTTCTTCTGACTTTCTCGGCTTAAGTATTTATAACTATGTAATATTTAATAACTGAATAATTCACAGTAACATAAATAAAAGGGAACTCTACTCCCATGGAGAAAAAGATGCAGTATTGGTTCACAGTTTCCAGAACACAAAGGTTTCCATGGACAGTAAATTCACAAGAGCCCACATATGTGACAGGGCAGCCTCAAAACTGAATATGATCTTAGGCAGTCTCATTACAGATTGGCCAAAATATGGGAGGTAACAGTGCCATTGTACTCTGCTGTGTTAAAGTCATATCAGAAGGATTCTCTTTAGGTGTAGTTACCACGTCTTAGGATGGACATTTGACAAGTTGGAGTGCATGCCCTTGAGGAAAGGTAGAGGGAACTGGGAATGCCCTGTACTATGTGATAAGCAGATAGAAAAGCAGAACAGCATGTTAACACAACCTGTGACCTCAATTACCTTACAATTTTATTGAGGGTGATAAAAATGAGACATATGGAATTACTAGAGAACAGTTTAAGATAATATTAATTATGCTAAATTAAAACAGCACATTATTCCTTTTCCTAGTTGGGCTGTACAGACCAGGAAAAATGCAATTTTATATTTTCTTCTACCAGGAATGTCCAGGCTCTAAAGGAGAAATGATTCACAGAGCTAGCCTTACCTCTGTCTTAAGATCTGTTTGTTGTCTTCAATTGTAACACTATCAGCATGATCCTGCTTGAACATTTCAAAAGCCTCCTGGCGTCCCAGTGACATCTCTTCTTTCTTTCCTGCTTGGGGAAACATTAAGATCTTGTTAGCCCCAGGAAGAGGATCATACTTTACTAGCAATTCAGGACAAACCCTGAAGTAGCCAGTGGTTCTGAGACACCTGTAGTTGTAAGGCTCCATAACAAACTTGGGGTTCCTGGACCCTTCTAGCCAAATAGAGGCCTATGTGAAAAAGTTACTTTCATGGATGTAGAATGTATAGCTAGGATGGCTTCTTGAGAATGAAGGCTGTTCAATTGTGGTGGTTGTATCCCTAGCATTTAGTCCAGTGTCTAGCACCATAAATGCTTCTTGACTGATCTTCTGTACCCACTAGATTTTTATTTGTTCTTGAGTTTACCAGGTTTGAGGAAGAATTTCTGGTTAGAGGAAACAATATGCAGTATGACCATAACAAAAACCAAAATTTTAAACATTAGATAGCAGGAAATATCTAAAAAACATGTTTTAATTTCAATTTAGTCCACATCTTGCTCTATCCCTCCCCTTCATTTTCCTTTCATGCCCCAATCTTGGTTTCTTATTACTTCCTCTGAACATTTCCAGGTAAATGGTAGCAAAATAAATGGCCATTAAAATAGAAATTTGAGTGGGAGACTAAATAACTAAAATTCCTTAGATACCTGTTATGGGCTGGGCACTGTGTTAAGTGCTTGGGATACAAATACAAAAAGAGAAAACCAGTCCTTGTCATTATAATAAAACCCCTCACAATATAATGGGGGAAGACAATACATAAAATGAAGCTGAAAAAGGGGCTTGGGAGGGGAAGAGAAGGATATCCTATGCACATTCATGATGGAATCTGGTCCAAAGGAGTGTAGCTGGGTGGGAAATGAAGAGATGGTTGGTCTGGGAACACCCTTTAAATGAAGGCTTTGGGAGGAGTTCTTTGCTTCATCCTTCAGTCCTCTAGTCAGAGGGGAACTGAAGATATTGAAGAAGTTGATGAGCTGTTGAGTAGCAATGTTGACGCAATCTCGAAGGATGATGAGTTTCCTAATGGTGAGGCTTCTCTGGGCATCCAGTCCAAAGGAATGCAGCTGGGTCGTGAGAGAAATATTATTTCTCTCATCTGTAATAACTAGTTTTTGAATTAAGACCAATGTTTTTCTTCTTTTCTCCTTACACATCCAGAAATCAACCAGTGTGGGAAATCTTGGGTAAAGACTTACCCAGGATAAGATCTAGTCAAAGACAGTAAAGAAATTCTAAGTTTAAGTGAGTGGGTGGATTCCTGTTCATTGTACTTACTCAGATATGTCTGGGGAAATGTAGATTCTCCTTTTTGTCAGACGGGTGATATGGAAATTAATAAATCTCTTTGACCAAGATTTAGGTGCTCAGTACCACATACTCCAAGACTCTCATTTGAATAAACTCACCACTAATTATAATGTTAATTCTCTCATTAATTGTTAACCAACCAGGGTTGATTGCCACCCTCAGGAACACCCACTCTTCCAAGGGAGTCCACTGCCATGAGTCATCTTTGGTCAGAGAGATGGCCAAATGACCATTCCTTTTATTCATAAAATGCTAGCATTATTAATAAAATGATTAATTACTCAGAAACTGTGTCTCTCAAACTTCTTAAATGTCACAGTGGGAAATGAGACTGAGTTTAGCCCTTTCCTGGGGAATAAGGCATACAAGAGCCCCAGGTCTCTAACTATAGTATTTAGAAGCAAGAGCTTCAGGCAATATAGAGTTAAGGGAATTCTGACAATTATATGAAATATTTAAATTTTCGTGTCCTCATCAGTCTTCATCAATTTATACTTGGACTATTGAAATCGCCATCTGGTTGGTCTCTCTTCCCACTCCAGTCTGTCCTTTAGTCAGCTGCCAAAGGGACCTTCCCAAAGGCCAGCTCTGACCAAGTCACTACTCAACAGATTCCAGTAATTATCACCTCCAAGATCAAACATAAAATTTGGTATTTACAGCCCTTCATAACCATACTGCCCTCCCCTTTTCCAGTCTTGTGATTTAGGAACACAAGCCTCCTTGCCCTTCCTCACAGAAGACACGCCACTACTGACCATTTTCACCAGCTATCCCCAATGTCTGGAATTCTCTCTGTCCTCCTCATCTCCCTGGCTTCCTTCAAGTACAGGCTATAATTCCACCTTCTATAAGAAGTCTTTCTAACCCCCCTTAATGCTGAGGCTTTCTCTTTTTTGATTATCTCCAGTTTATCCTATGTGTCTTATTTGTAGAAAGTTGTTCACATGCTATCTCCCCTATTAGACTATGAGCTCCTTGAGAGAAGGGAAGGTCTTTTGCTTCTCCTTGAATCCTCAGCTTTTACTAAAGTGCCTGGCAAATAGTAGGCACTTTATTGGCTGACTGAATCCCTGAGGATGTTCCTGTAGCATTGTCTTTAGCAATATCTATATTCTCTGCTGTGGAGAAAGCCAGCCCTGGTGTGTGACAGGTTAAAAGAAGACTATGGCTAGAGTTGTATTCAGCAGTAGATCTTGTCCTGAGACTACCTGGGGGAGGAGGAATCAAGGGCCAACTCTAATTGGTGATATTCTGGGACTCCATCAAGCAGCTTTCAAACAGAACAAAATTTATTTTGCCCCTCCCCTGGAAAAAAAGACAGTCTCTCACATCATGTCCGCTTCTGGGTAAGACAGCTGAAAGTGCCCAGCTGACAACAATTTAATGATTATCATTGATAAAAATAGCACCAGGAAGAATGTCTCAATGGTGAAACACACAAAGACACCCCACCCTCTTTCAATGAGAAGGAAACAGACAATGATTAGGATAGTCTTCACATCTGGACCACATACTCAAGGAGGGGGTAAACATGAAGAAGTGTTTTTACAAGAACTGGAAGAATAGGCCATGGCAGAGAAACACTGGATAGCTGGTCTTTTAGGGGGTATGTAAGTCACTGACTACTTTAGACCTGTCTCTACACTGCTCATCAAATTGACTCCACTACGCATCACCATTCCCTCTCTGAAGAATTAGGAGACAAAGTCCTTTTTTTCCAGTGTGTATCTAGCCCATCGAAACAATGTACATTTCATTGCCTAAAGTAGTAGTAGATGGAAGGAATAGCTCCCTTCACAATTGGAGGTGGAAGGAAAAGCTTTCTCTGGAAGGGCCTTAGGAAAGAGAAGGGGTCTTATGAAATCAGGTTAGAACCTAGGTGAGGGGCCACAAAATAGCTTCCCATAATCACAGAGGAGATGAAAACATGGAGAAAGCTGGTCAGATGTTTCTTTACTGGAATCTCCTGCATTATGGGATTGGTGTCTTTTATTAATTAATCGAACTTAAGTGTGTGTCTTGAAGTGTCTTGTGTGGACACTTGGCCTTGGAAAGTTTTTGTTTTTGTTTTGTTTTGTTTTATTTTTTTGGAGGGGGGAAGGCAGGGCAGTTGGGGTTAAGTGACTTGCTCAAGGTCACATGGCTAGTAAGTGTTAAGTGTCTGAAGACAGATTTGAACTCAGGTCCTCCTGATTCCAGGGCTGGTGCTCTGTTCACTGCACCACCTAGCCACCCCTGGAAAGGTATTTCTAAGACTCTTTAATCCATATGCTACTGAATCAATTAAAAAATAGTCAACAAATTATAAGCACAATATGATCTGGCATTCTCAGGACTTTTCAGTCAATTCCGTGACTCTAAGGAAATGGTTGGTTGTAGAGTATCATTTGCAAAAGTCTGTTTATTTCCTTCTTCCTACCTTTATAAGAGATGTCCTCAATATATGTGGAGGTTACATAAAAACTGTACAGAAATGGGAATGTAGGCATATGGGGTGGTGGTTATTGATACCATCTTGGGCCTCCATTTTGGAAATTTTAATGCCCAGGATTTTTTCCCAATTCTTTTGGTATTTTTGCCTTTTCCAGATACGATGAAAAATAACCCTCTCTGTCCAGATCTGGTCCAGCTGATCTGTCTTTGTTTAGCGTTATTTCCACTGCCTCATGTAACACAATGAGAACTGTGAGTTTAGAATTTGAATGTGGCACTATGCTCTCACACACTGCTAGCTTAGGTTTTGTCATCTGTGACTAGCATTAGTCCAATGGTCCTTAAGTACTCAGGTACTGGGAAGGTTGGGCAAAAGAACTGGTTTTGTCTTTAGTTGTCTTCTCTTCTGGTCCTACAGTCTCTTCCTTAGCAATGACATTCACATTTTGAGCTTCAACTCTTACAGCCATACATGGGAAACCTCCTTGGATGTACTATCAAACTAAAGCTCAATAGGTTAAAAAACTTCCTCTCAAAACTTGCTCCTCTTCCTAATTTCTCTTCTTCTGTCAATGGAACTACAAGTAATATTCACCTGTGATCAAAAGGTTAATATCATTCTACCTTACCTTCCACACCCAATCAGTTGTCAGACCCTGTGAGCTTCACCGTATCTTTCACATCTGTCCCTTCTTTTTTTATCCTTCCTGCCTTGGCCTCTATTGAGATCATCATTATCTCCCATTTGGACCAGTCTCTAACTAGTTTCCTAACCTCTCAAATTCCTCCAATACATCGTACATGTGATTTGTGTCTCTGTATCTAATCATGATGCAGCCTTTATTCAGAGCCCTTGAATGACTACTTATAGATCACCAGATAAAGGCAAAACTCTTTAGCCGCTAAATTATGAAAATTTAAGGTCCAGCACCATCTGGGTTTATCTCCACCTTTACAACTTTATCTGAAATGAAAAAAAAAAAAAAAACAAATCTCTTATTATGTTAAGAGCTTGCTACATGCCAGGCAACATACTATGTGTTAGGCTAAAAAGGGTGACAATCCCTGGCCTCAAAGAGTTTACATCTTCATGGGTAAAGACAGCACACACAGGGGAGTGGATTTCAGGGAAGGGTGTTCTGGCCCAGAGTCACAGGGAGGGGTGAGTAGATCCATAGGACAATCAATAGGTAGCCCCATGGATTTGATTACTGGGTGGAGAGCAAACTGGGGAGAGCCACAGATGAGGGCAGAGCAGATGGCAAGAATGAATGAAAAAGCATTTATTACGTGCCTATTACGTGACAAAACACCATGCAAAGCGCTATGGAAGAACACTGAGAGTCCCTTCACATTCTAATGGGGGAGACAGCACATCCTGGAGGTTTCACCTGCATGTCAGACAGACATGGCCCAGGGGTCCTAGGATGCAGTAGCAAAGCAGATGGTAATGTATCTTCTTCAGCATCATTTCCATTAGTTGAAGTTCATTCCATTTTTGATGTGGAACTGTTTAATGGCATCAAGGACTTTGGGAGAACATTCTTTTGTTGTCTTTTGTTGTTGAGGTTGTCTAGGAGGTTGGGGGCAGTGACCCTTCTACAAAGACTGCTTCCATTGACAATGGCTGCTGGGATAGGCTGGAAACATGACCAGGGGCAAGGATTGAGGGGTCTGGCTGCTCCTGGGGCTCTCAGGCTTACCTACCTATTGGGGGCAGTTGATCAATAGTTGGTGGTGGTGCCAAGGACACTTGCTCTAGAGATGATGAATGTGGGTCTAGAGTCTGTGGTATGACTGGGTTTTCTGGGCACAAGGTCTCTACTAGGGGAGGTATAGGTCAAGGCAGTGGTAGTAATTTGACTGTTCTACCCATAATGTCTCCTTCTCTCAGGGCACCTTAGTGCTTCTGCTAGTCTAAGGTGCCTTCAAGGAGTGGCAGTTGGTGTTGGTGATGACAGGTAGATAGCTATCGGAGGCTATAATGGCAGTAGGACCAGTGAGGTGGGGAGTGTTCCTATTCCTAGGGTTCTTGGCCTTCACTTCTCATCAGTGGCAGTTGTTTGGTACTTGGGGTTGCTGGTGGCTAAGATGTTAGGCCTCTTTTCCATAGGGGTTCCTCCTCTGGATGACAGTTGATGGGGCTGGGATGGAAGTAGACCTGCTGATCTGAGGGAAGCACTGATATTCCCAGGGACCTTGTGTTTACCTGCCTGTTGTTAGCAGTTGACTGGTGGTTGGAGGCAGAGGGTTGGTGGCAGGAAAGAGGACACCTTCTCCATAATGGTTGATTCCATGAATAATGGCTGAGGTGGCAGCCTAGAAGCAGGACTATTGGTCTGAATGAAGCAGCTATTTCTGGGGGCTCTTGGGCATAATGTCCTGAGCTATTTCCACTAACAGGAAAAGCTTGATGGTAAAGATGACTAGATAAGATGTGAAACATGGAATAGTGGTTTGGAGCCAGCTAGATATAGTGGGAGAGGCAGTTTTGCACTGATTCATCCTAGTCAATATTGCTCAGTCATGAGGTTAGGGTAGCAAGGTTGAAAAGATTAATTTCCTGGGGGTATAGATACTGGAGGCATGGTGTAGAGTGTGCTGGTCCAGGTAAGGACTCTATGCTATTTAAGGCCTCTATGCTCCAGTTAAATTTAGCTACTCAGGCAAAGCCAAGATGGTGGAGAAAAGGAAGGGACTCACCAAACTTTAAATAACACATCAAAATGAATTCTGGAGCAGCAGAACCCACAGAAGAATAGGTGAAGCACAAAACAACCTAAAAGGTCAGCAGGAAAGGTGTGTCATATTTCAGTGAGAGTGGAATGCAGTGGAGGGCAGGCCAAGACCCAGGCAAGAAAGAAGCAAGTCCCATCTCAGCAAGCCCAACAGTTGGCCTTGGGGGCAGCAGTGGCTTCTAGAAATCTCAGCCCACAGATAGTCAGATAACTGGTTAGAAGGTGATTACAGGGTTCCCTTTGCTGGCTTAAGGTGCAGTACTCTGTTGCATTGCCCATGATGAATATTAAAATTGTTTTTACACATGACTGGGAAAAAATTAAATGAAATTAAAAAATAACTGCTCATTATTTCCTCTCTTCCCCCAACACATAATATGTCCTTTGCAATCCCTCCTCCATACTTTTGCTTACACTCTCATTCTCTGTGCTTGGAATACACTAGCATCCTCTGTAGCACCCTCCTCCCTCTGCTGAATTTCTATCAGTCATTCAAGACCTAACCCAAATGTCCCATCTCACCCATAAAACTTGATCTCCCAAGTTAGAAGTGAACTTTCATTTCTCAGACATCACAAAGCACTATGTCCCACTATACTTAGCCCCAGTCTGATGACTTCTACAGCATTATATTCAGTTCTAGGCTCCAAATATTAGGAAGGACACTGAGAAACTGGAATGTGGTGAAAGAAAGGTGACCAGACTTATTAATCAAGCATTTACTTAGTACCTACTATGTGCCAGCTTTTCCCTCTCCTTCAGAGTCCAACTGATCTTTATGTGTATATGTGCATGCATGCATATTTGTACATGCATTTGTGTATGTATGTATATGTGTGTGTGTGTGTGTGCACATGCTTACATGTTTCTTACAGGCTGAGAGGAGGTGCTAGCCTGGAAAGGGGAGGAGGGGGCCTGAAGATGAGCTCGAGGTTGAGAATGACTATGCTTATAGGAGGTACTTGCTGACCTCACCACATCAGATCTTTTTTTTTTTTTTGGCTAAGATAATGCAGATGCTATGCAGGGCATCAGCCAGTACATATCAGGTAAGAACTTTCTAAGCATTATTGACAGGAAAAGGGAATATATAAATCAGGGAATGTGGTCAAAGAAGTTCATGGTTATTAGATGAGATCAAGGACTATCAACTCAGGCTATCTTCCTGTTATCATCCTTCTGAGTTCACATCCACCACCTCTGCCCCTGCTTTCCACCTCTTGCTCTGGGAACAATGATTCCAACAATTGCTTAGGAAAGAGCATATCAATTAACTGCTCTACCATTCCACTCACTATTCCTGTGACTTCCTGGACCAGAATACCCATCTTTACCCAGAGGTCTCCTGTGAGAATGTATGCTCCTTGAGGTCAAGGACTGTTTCTCTTTTGTTTTTGTATCCCTAATACTTAGTATGGTATGTGATAGAGACCCCTTAATAAATGCTTTTTTTACATTCATTTTATTCACATACACAGTGTGTGAATCTAATTGATTTTAAAGTTGGTTTTAAGAATCACAGAATCTCAGAGTTGTCAAGGACCTCTCAGGCAATCTAGCTTAACCTACACTTGGATAAGAATTTTCTCTTACACGTACCTGACAAGTGGTCATCTAGCTTTTGCTTGAAGACCTACATGGAAAGGGAGTCTACTCACTAAATGTTAAAGCTTTCCATTTACTTTTGTATATCTCTAATTATTAGGAAGTTTTATCTTAAATACACAAAATAAAGTCTTTGCTCTCAAGAGCTTAGGTCCTATACGCAGAGACAACATGTACAATATATACACATATAAATATATTTAAAATACTTACAAAATATATTCAAGTTAATTTGTTTTGAGATGGCAGTAATAATTGGGGGATCAGAAAATCCTTGTGTAGAAAGTGGTGCTTGAGCTTGACTTTGAAGGAGGCAAAACCTTATGAGGCACTGGTGAAGAGAAAGGACATTCCAGGTGTGGAGGGCACCCTGTACAAAGGCATGGACACAGCAGGTGGAGTGTCATGTGTGAGGAACAGCAAGAAGGGCAGTTTGGTTGGACCACAGAGTGCATGATGGAGAGTAATGTATAATAAGGCTGGGAAAGTCAGCTGAAACCAAGTTGTGAAGGGCTATAAAAGGGTTTTAAAGACCAAACAGAAGAGTTTGTATTTTATCCTAGAGATAAAAAGGAGCCACTGAAGCTTCTTAATTGGGAAAGTAAAATGGTCAAACCCGTGCTTTAGAAACAACATGACAACCTGTGGAGGATAGAATGGGGAAGAGAGAAACCTGGTTTGAAGAGATTCACTTGGAGAATACCATGACAACCTCAGAGGAGAGGTGATAAGGATCTGAATAAGGATGATGTTCATGTGAGCAGAGAGGATGGAATGGACACAAGAAACGTGTTGATAAAATTTGGCAACCAAAGGAATACATGGTGTGACAGGGGCAAGGGAGTGGGAAATGATTCCAGGATTGTGAACCTAAGAGACTGGAAGAATGGTTGTGCTATTGATGGAATGAAGAAAGTTAGGAAGAGAGGATGGTTTCAGGGGAAAGATAGTAAGTTCCATTCTGGATATGTTGAGTTTGAGATGCCAGCTGGATATCCACTTCAATAGGCAGCTGGTGATAAGGAATTACAGTAGCTCAGGAGAGCTGTAGAGTTGTAAAACATCTTGAGGCAAAGGTTTAGTCTATCTAGCTTAAATCATCTGAAAATATGAAGTGAAGGAAGAGCCATGTCTACTTCTGCCTTAAGCAAATTAGGAAAGTATTATGCAAATCATGACTAGAGAATTTTTATTTTGTGATATTCTGCCCTAATTAAATGCCAACTTATGCACCCACGGGGACACACCACTGCAGCCACTAGAAAGGACATATAAAAGCATGAAGCCTGTTCTTTAAGAGCTTGCAAAAGTCATGGGATACAGCACATCTTTACATCTTTATCAATTACTGTACTTCCCACAATCTCTATCAAAATTCCTTGTGCCCAGTTCATGCTCAGTAAATATTTGTCTAATGAATATGAAATTTTTCCTGGTAAGTGAGATTATTCCAAAAGTTGAGTGTGGGGAGGTGCAAGAAGATACTAGGACTCCAAAAAAAATCCAAAGAATGAGAAATAAATATTTAGATGTAGTTTTATTTCAAATAATATTCCTTAAGTGTTTCCAGGAGTAAGTGTAGGAAGTGGTATAGATCTAAAGAAAACAAAGAAGTCAAACTTGAAGAAACAGAAATGAAACTTTCACCCCCAGGTGGTAAAAGTGATGGCTAGGAGAAACATTTTCACTAATATTTGAATAGTAACTCTTGGTTATGACAAACCCAAACTCAGTTTCCATTGGCTTTTCAGAGTAATTATCAAGAAAGATAGGATAAAATTCAACTTGATAAAGTAAATTTTGATGTATTCAGAATGCTGGAGAATGGTATTAAGTAAACATTCAGCTCAAATAACACCATAGGATCTATATATTAATTGCCCATAGTCTATGAATTAAAATGCAGCGCAAAAACTACACTGAAAGAATTTAAGGATAAAGACGGTTTTTCAGATCTTGGAGTGCCTCCTGGTCATCATTATTATGAATAAAATATTCTGACTGAGTTCTCTGGCTATTTGGATTCTAGGTAAATGAGAGTTTACTCTATGGTCACAATCTCACTGGTTGGCATCCTAACTATATGCCTAGAGGTTGGGTGTAAGTGGATCATGTTATTCACAACCAGGCATAATATGGGGGTGGGTGGTGGAGAGGAGCAAGGGATATGTAATGTGAGAAAGTTCTCTGACCACCCTTTTTATGCTTGGTGAAGTTGTAGGCAGATGGGCAGAAGACGGGCAGCTACTTTTGTGCAGTTCTGGTGTATATCCTCCATTTCCCATCTCGTTCTTGGTTAGCTCCCTAACTACACTGTTTTGTTTTTCCTCCATTCAATTTTGTTCTATTTGGAGCTAATTTCTAACTCAGTAGGGACTGGATGAATCAAAAATCCAAATTAAGGTCACCAGGAGAAATAACAATCTCAGATACGCAGATGATGCCACACTGATGTCTCCATCAAGTGAAGAATTAAGAAGCCTCTTGTTGAGGGTGAGAGAGGAGAGTATAAAAGTGGACTTGAAGCTCAACATAAAAAAAGAAAATGATGTTCTTGGCAATTGGTCCCATAACTTCCTGGCAGACAGAGGAAGAAATAGAAGTAATGTCAGATTTTATATTCTTGGGCTCAAAGATCTCTGCAGATGGTGACTGCAGCCATGAAATGAAAAGACACTTCTGTCTTGGAAAGAAAGCTATGACAAATGTGGACACCCTACTAAAAGGCAGAGACATCACCTTGCCAACAAAGTTCAAAGCTTTGTTTTTTCCAATAGCAATGTATGGTTGTGAGAGTTGGACTGTAAGGAAAGCTGAGCATTGCAGAATCAATGCTTTTGAACTGAGGCACTGGAGGAGACTTTTGAGAGTCCCTTGGACAGCAAGGAGATCATATCAGTCAAAACTTAGATAAATTTAGGCTTCTCATGCAAAGTGAAATAATAAAGCTGAAGCTTAAATACTTTGACCATATAAGAAGAAGATAGGAATCATGGGATAGGACCTTGATGTTGGGAAAAGTTGAAGACAGACAGCAGAAGATGAAATAGATAGATGGTGTCATGGAAACAATGAACATTAACTTGGAGACTTCAAGAGATAGTGGAGGATAGAAGGTCCTGATGTATTGTGGTCCATGGGGTCAAGAAGAGTTGGACATGACTGAATGACTCAACACAACAACAACAACAGGGACATTTTGGATTTTACTCTTATTTTCTAACATACTGGCCTAATCATTCAATTTGAGTCACTAGGAAACTTGATGAGAAGACTTCCAATTTAATCTTTCCATTTATTTTCCCTTCTGATGGCATAAAAATAGGATGAACCTAATAAATGATGACCTCTTGACAGTAAATATACATAGTTGTTACACAAAAGGTTAGAGTAGGCATGACAAGATTTTTAAAAGATGATCTGAAATCTTGCTTGCTTAATCAACTACCTAGCAGATCAACTTTATTAATCCCACATGTGTTCTTGGTGAGTCAGGAAGCCTGGGTATTCATCCAGGTTTTGTCATTGACTAGCTATGCAACTTGGGACAAATGGCTGAACTTCAGTGTTTTCATTTATCAAAGGAGAATGTCTTAGTGAAATGCTAATTGATAGTCAAAAATGATAATACTTAGATTCCGTGAAGTTAAAATGGATCTACAGTGTAGATGCAGAGATACTTATAAGGGGGGGGGTGATATCAATCCACTTTATAGCAAAGGAAATAACAATTCTACTCTTCATTCAATTTTGGCCACCTGACATCTCTCTACAGAAGCAGTTTTACACAAAGGCAGAAAAAGGGTAACTGTCTACATGGTGTGATTTAAGAAGCTTCTCAAATGTCAGATAATCCTCCCCACCCCCACTCCACACACAATTTCTGTTATACTAATTAAAATTCTATATGCATTTTTTTTTTTTTTTTAGCTCTTAAAGGTTTTTCATTCACTCAGAAATCAATTGAAATGCAGATATGTGAGGGGAAGGGACTAGGGGCTAGCTTTATCCATCAATCAGCAGGCATTCTGGGGAGTCCTGCTTTTGGTCACTTTCCTTTAGGCAATTCTCAACTTGATATATCAGGACTGGATCCACAGAAAGCACATTTGATTCAGAGACACTTGTGGACTCATATCTTTTAAAAACTAAAGAATAGGAGCTTCTTGGTTTGTCAGGAAAACAAGAACATCACAATTCCAGTTTGTGAGTTGGGTGGAAAATATTTACAAGTCCTATAGACATAATGACTCCTTCCAGCGTTACACAGCTTTGTGGTAAAAATGTAGTCAACAAGGCTCCTCAGAACTGCCTTGTAGTTAAGTTTCTGAAGTTGATAGTTCATAGCAGCTCCTTGTTCATTTCCCAGTGATAGGATGCCCTTAGCCTGAGTCATTCTTACCTTCAGTTTCCTACCCTCCTAGAACAAGGATTCTTAACTCTGTGTGTGTGTGTGAGACATAGACCCCCTTTGGCAGTCTGGTGAAGTCAATGGATTCCTTCTCAGAAAAATTTTTGTAAATGCACAAAATTGTGTGTGTGTGTGTGTGTGTGTGTGTGTATAGGGTTACCAAGGAAAATTGATTACATTGAAATAAAGATGTATTTATCCCATCCAAGCTCATCGATCTTGAGTATATCCGTGAACTTCACATTAGCAATCTATGCATTAAGCCAGGGGTGTCAAACAGAGACAGCACATCACTGGCAACACTCCCACAACACTTTTGAGTGAAGTGAAATCAGATTAAAATGGAATTGAGAAATACTTAACAAAATAAATAAAAATATGATAAAACATAATTTTATCATGTACTTTTCTAAATCAATATTCACCTGCAGAGATCCTTATGTTCAATGTCCCCTTTTCTATTTGTTTGACATTACTGCACTAAAGAATATAAATCCTTAACTTTAGGTAACATCCTTAAACAGAATATCCTATGGAAATTTGACCAAAAGAGAATAACTGGTTAATCAACAAGTCTTTATATACCAGGCACTGTGCTAAATGCAAATAAATAAACAAATGAATGAATGAATAAATAAATAAACAAATGAATGAATGAATGAATGAATAAATAAATAAATAAATAAATAAATAAATAAATAAATGGAGTCTTTATATATTTCTTATAGGCCTGCTCTCTGACTCTTTTTCACCTGGGGTATATGGACATCATATTTTTCTGGTTTATTTTAAAGCTGATTTTAAGAATCACAGAATCTCAGAATTGTCAAGGACCTCTTAGGCAATCTAGTCTAACCTATACTTTGACAAGAATTCCCTCTTACATGTACCTGACAAGTGGTGATCTAGCTTTTGCTTGAAGACCTACATGGAAAGGGAGTCTATCCATTAACTGCTAAAGCTTCCCATTCATTTTTGTGTATCTCTAATTATTTTTTTAATTTAATTTTATTTATTTTAGTTTACATCATTCATTTCCAAGAGATTTTGAGTTACAAATTTTCTCCCCATCTTTCCCCTACCCCCCCTCGAAACAGCCATCCCCTTGTATAAGCCCTCCCCCAATCTATTCTCTCCTATGTCCTCCCCCATCACCCTTCTAACTGTCCTATAGGGCAGGATGGATCTCCCTTCCACAGTGCCTGTGTATCTTAAGTTCCAGTTGGATGTAGTTAATAATAAGAATAATAATTGTATATATATGTATATACATATACATATACATTTTAAACATTTGATTATAGAACTTTAAATTCTAGATTCTTTCTCTTCCTCCCTCATCAGCCGCCCCCCACTGGAAGAACAAGCAATCAAATACAGGCTGTACGTGTGTAATTACTAAGAACCTCTCCACAGTGGGCACATTGTGAGAGACTGATTACATGTTCCTCCTTCCTATACAGCTCCACCGTCCCCATTCCACTCTCTACCCTGTCCCTGTCCCTCTACAGAAGTGTGTACTTCCATCAACCCTCCCACCCACCCTGCCCTCCCCTCCATCATCCCACCTCTCATCCCCATTCCCCCTACTCTCCTGTGTGGCAAGATGCCCAGTTTAGAGTTTATGTCATTCCTTCCCTAAGCCAAGTTCAGTGAGAATAAGGTTGACTCTTTCCCTTTTGCCTTCCTGTTCTCCCCCTCTATTGTAACAATCATCCTTTGCCTCTTCCATGAGATGTTCAACCCCATTCTGTCTCTCCCTGTCTCCTCTCAATCCAATCCTCTCTCACCTCAGCATTTTACCTCCTAGTATATTGTCCCTTCCTACTCAATTGATCTTATGCCCTCTGTGTATTCAT
>CM053586.1:172523399-172565356 GCA_028646515.1 Pseudochirops corinnae
GATTCCCATAACAACCTCCTATGATGCAAAAATATTAAATATTAAAATTAAATTAAATTAAGATAAAAAATTAAAATAAAAATATTAAATACATCAAGATATTTCTAAACATTACATAAATAGATTATCTTGTATTTATTCTAGGAATGACCTGGGTGGGGTTGGAGAAAGGGTTAATTAATAACAGGGAAACCATAAAAATAATATACTATATTAATAACAAAAACAATAAAAATCATGACTCTATCTGTAGACGTAGAGGAAAGCTTTTGATATCCTTTTTTGTTAAAAGCATAGAAACAAATAAACAGTTCTTCAGCACGGTAAATAACAGATAAAGATAAGGACTGAGCCTGTAAACTCATTGGTATTGTAATCACCCAGGTGAGAAAATTTCCTCTACCAATTCAAGTTGATACCTTCTTTGCAATTTATAGTCTTACTTGGTTAGAACATTGAAAAATTAAGTGACTTGCCTAGAATCACAGATCCAGTGTATGGTAGAGTCAGTACTTAAATCCAGATCTATATGGCACTTTCTATCCCTCTGTGCTATTCTATGCTGCCTCTGTCATAAATATTATCCATTAAAAACCAATAGCTAGCATTATCTGCAAGGGAGAGAAACTATGGACCTTTCTAAATAAAATTAAAGATAAAGAAGGGTGTTCACTGCCACCACTGCTGCTTGGTATAGTTCTGGAAGTGCTACCTATAAAAAAATCAGGCAAGAAAATAAATTATTTGGAATAAACATAAGCAAAAAAAGGAAACAAAATAGCTACATTTTGCAGATGATGTAATAGTTTCCTTAGAGAACCCTAAAGATTCATCTAAAAATTAATACAAATAATAGTTTCAGTATAGTAGTAGAATCTAAAGTAATCTTCCCCCAAAAGCATTAATCTTTCTGTATAATATCCACAAATCCCAATAAGAATGGGTAGAAAAAGAAATTCCTTTCAAAATAACTACAGAATATATAAAATTATCCATGACTCTGTTTACCAAGCTACACACAGGAATAATAAGAGTGGAACTACAAAACACTATATGAAGACTGGCAAATAATTAAAGAATTATAATTGAATTGAAGAGTCCATAGTTGGACCTTGCTAATATAATAAAAAATTATAGTATTACCTCAAGCAATTGACAGATTCAGTACCATACAAATCATACTAATAAAAAGTTATTTCGTAAAACTAGAAAAAATGATAAAATTTGTCTGGAAGAACAAAAGTTCAAGAATTACAAGGAAAATAATTTTTTAAGTGGGGAAGCATAGGGACTACTAATACAAGATCTCAAACAACACTAAAAAATAATAAGCATCAGAACTATTTGGTACTGGTCAAGAAAACAGAAAAGGTGATCATGGAACAAGCAATTAAGAACAGAAGCAATTAAACATTGACATAGGGTTCAAAAAACCAAAGGACTTTAATTACTGGGTTAAGGAATCACTATTTGACAAGAATTGCTAGGAAAGCCGGGAAGCAATCTGGGAGAAATTAGATTGAGACCAACTGCCCATCATATACCACAATGAGATCCAAATTAATACCTAATATAAAAGGTCATATCATAAACAAATTGGAGGATAAGGGAAGAATATACTTTTCATAACAATAAATGTTCTTGACCAAACAAAGCATAAAAAGGACCATAGTAGATAAAATGGTCGATTTTGATTGTGTAAAATTGAAGAGTTTTTACCCACATAAATACAATGAAATTATAACTAGAAAGGAAAAACTGAACTGGAGGAAAATACCCATTGCAGAAAATATTTCTGTTAAAGGGCTAGTTACCAAGCTGTCTAGGAAAATGATACTAATATATGAAAATAAAAGCCATTGCCAAATAGATGAATGGCCAAAGGATATGAACACATAGTTCTCAAAAGAAGAAAAGTAAGCCATCAACAACATAAGAAAAATATTCCAAATTATCAATAATAATAAGAGAAAACTGTCAAAGATGACTAAAAAGGAAAATGACAACTGTCATTCTGAGAAACAATTTGGAACTATGCCCATAAAGTAACTAAACTGTTGCCTTTTGACTCAGTAATATCACCATTGGGCAAATATTAAAAAGAACAAAAATAGAAGGAAAGGACCCATTTGTACAAAATATTTATAACAACACTTTTTGTGATGGAAAAGAACTGGAAACTTAGGGGGCTCCCATCACTTGGGAAATAGCTGAACAAATTGTGGCATATGAATGTACTGGGATACTGTTGTGTGGTAAGAAATGCTGAAAGGTATGATTTCAGAGAAACCTGAGAAAACTTGTATGAACTGATTCGAGGTGAAGTAGGCAGAAGCAGAACAAATGATTCCATGAGTACAACAGTGTAAAAGAAAACAAGTCAGAAAGATTGTGATTAATCCAATGACCAATCAAATTCAAAAGACTGATGAAGAATCATGCTTCCCAACTCTTTGCAGTGAGGTAACTGATCAGAGAGGTTGTATTATGAGACATACATTTTCAGAGGTGACCAATGTATTGATTTATTTGGTTTAACTTTATTATTGCAAGTGAAGTCTTTCATTTTAGAGGTGAGAGGGAAAATAGTGATCAGTGATAGTGATATCAAAACAACAAAAATAAAGGTGGTAAACAATGAAACATTTAAAAAATACACAGAAGAGAGCAGAAAGAAGTTCAGAAGGGCACAAAGACAAATAGGACGATATTGGAACTACTCTTTTAAAGTTAATATGTACTTTGAAGGAAAGCTATGGATGCTAGATATACAATCTCCTGTGGTAGATAGGAAAACAGAGCTCTACTTAACTAACAGAGTAGCTAGATGGTACAGTGGATAGAGCACTAGGTTTGGGATCAGGAAGATTCATCTTCATGAGTTCAAATGTGAACTCAGACACTAGCTGTGTGACCTTGGGCAAACCACTTACCCCTATTTGCCTCACTTTCCTCATCTGTAAAATGAGCTCAAGAAGGAAATGGCAAACCATTTCAGTAGGGTCACAAAGAGTCACACATGGCTGAAAAAAATGGCTGAACAACACCTTAACTCATGGGCTGCCTTGAAGAGTATCAGGAGTCATGTTACTCAGTCACTTCACTTACTGTCACAGAGAATGCCCTTTAACGTTGACTGAGAACCACAGAACCTTAGTTCATTTAGCACACACATCTTATTTTATAAGAAAAGAAACTGAGGGTAGAGAAAAGAAGGTCATATAGCAAGTAAATGACAGAACTGGATCTGGAACCAGAATCTTGTGACCGTCACCTAAAACATGCTTGGTTCTCTTGGCTTTTCTTCCTTTTCAGAAGTCTCTTTCCTGAGGGCCAAGAGTAAAAGAGAAAAGGAAGGAAGGCAGTGGGGCAATCAAGGAGAGGCCTTCCATTCATTTTTTCACACACTTCTTCCTCCTCTTCATTATGTCCTTTTCTCTCCTTCTCCTTCTCTCCCACCCTTGGGAGAAAGGAGACCTTTCTTGTTGTGGGCTTCGCTTTGCCCTAGATTCTTTGGCCACCAGGATTCGGAAGCATGTGGGTGGAGTGGCCTGGAGGGACAACAGCCTCCCAGAACAAGGGAAAATGGTCTCAGACCACACCTCTCCAGTGGGCACGCTCTTTTTTAGCTTTGTGCTAGCACTGCAAAAGAGAGCCGAAAATAGACTTTGTGGCTTCCTCTAGCAACTTCCACCAGACCTGGCACTAGAGAACCCTTTGAAGTGAGTTAACTACTGAGCATATTCCTCTCATGCCCTGTTGGGCACACTCCAAACTCAGGAGCCAGTAAGCTCCCATCCTGGCCACTACCAAAATGGTCAGAATGAGAGGTGAGCTAAGGGTTTCCCCTGGGCAGTGTCCTGGTAGACGTTGTCTTGTCTGCCTCCCGAGCTTGCTGTAATATTCCAGAGGCTCCTATAGTGTGATGGTATGGGGCAGTATCAGCTATCACTGTAGAACCAGTAGTTGCTTACCTTTTGTGCCTCCTTCTTCCCAAAGAGCATAAGTCCATTGCCCTCAGAAGGGTCACTGGTTTCATTATTGGAGCCCCATATTAAAGATGGCATGGGCTTTCCAGATGATGTGCTCCAAACTTCAGCAAAAGCACCTGCTTCTCAAGAAAAGACCGAGTTGGACTCAGCTTGACACACAAGCATAGTATTTCTCTCATTGTAGAATAGGACTTACATACTTCAGGACTTACATGCATCTTGTGTCCTTTCATTGACAGTCCTCTTTTCTGGAATGTTCTCCTCTATCCTCTCTCTATCCATCTTTCACTGCTCAAATCATGTCCCCTTCCCCCAGGAAGACTTTCTTAATTTATCTCACCCTCAGAACTCCTGTAGCATTTAAAGCCTGTGCCAAATATTTATTTACTCTCATAGGGTTCATTTATTTATACCATATATATAAGTCTTCCCAGATTGAGGATAGGGAAGAATGTCATGTTTTGTTTTGTTTTCTGAATACATCACAGTATCTAACGTGTATCTGGGCACGTGGCCCATTAGAATGTAAGTTTCTGGAGAGCAGGAAAGGTTTCATTTTTATGATTGTGTCCCCAGTGCCTAGAATACTGACTGCTATATTATAGCCATTTCTTGATTGATTGATTATCCTTTTTGATTGATTGGGACAAGATGCCCCATAAATATTTATTGGCCCTAGCCCTGAGAGATATAATCTGTGATTGATTGATTGATAATATCTCAGGGACTTTACACTCCTGCTTTATATAACCCAAGGAACTTACAAAATGATACAATAAAAAGCCAAGGTACATATTTTGGAAGACTGAGCTGAAGACCATTTAGTTGAATGCATTTAGTCACTTAGTCACAAAATCAAAGAAAACCAAATATTAGGCATTGCAGATTGGAGTTCCACTAAGAGTCTACCAGACTAAAAGGCTGGCACAGAAAAGATTTGTTTTTACACAAGTTCTTGGAAATGGATTCTCCAAGCCTAAATCCACTAAAAATCCTATAGAGAAAACTACATTTAATAACAGTGGCCTAGGGATTTCCTTCTAAATTTACTCATATCGCAAGGTTACAGTATTTCAGGACAACAAAATATGCTTATTACATTGTAGGGCTATACTGTTCAATGCAATTAATACAAATTATGTGTGTTTTTTTGAACCTCTTAACTTAGAATGAGCAAAATATAATAAAGTTTGCTTCTTTTTTTTCTAGATTTGCTGAAGCAAAGGCGTTAGGAGAAAGTATAAATGCAGTAAGAAGCAAAATTGGTAAGATGGTTATTATCTTCTGTTAATCTATTTTTCATGGTGAAAATCAAGCCATGATATACCCCAAAATGAACATGACCTTAGTTTTTTTGGCTGCTCTTGCTAAGGTAGGGAGCTTTACAAAGACTCTTCCAGCACCATGAATATTACATACCTTTCTCAGCAACCATCAGCAAATGCTTCAGCAATCTTATTTTCTATGCCTTAGTACCCTCTCTCTGCAGAAGTTGTATGTGGTAAAAAGCTGATTTTGAATCGTCTGCGTTACAGTGTTTGCTTGAACTGGGTTTGCTTTTTTTCCCAGTATTTTCCACGAGGAGCTTCATTGTTCATATTTTTAACCTTACAATACAAAATTTGTCTTTATTAAATATTTTCAAGTGCTTTGCAAGCATTTTTACAGTGTCCCAGAGCTTCTCCATTCTGCTGCCCGTGGCAGATTTTCAGGTACTTTGGCACATGAAGGTGGGCATTGCTTTGGGCCATTCAGTAGTTCAGTGGTAGAATCAGACCCAGAAGAAAACATTCCTAAATGGCTGGGAACACAAACCACTGACTCAGAACTCTTCACCTTTCAGCTAAATGTCATTAGACAGCTATGAACAGAGTGAATCTAAAGGCAACCCTGATAAAAGTCTGCCCTCGTATCTTTCTTTTTTTTCAAAAAGCAAAATGCTATCTTTCACACAGAGTCCATGAATACAACAGAGATACATTCATCGACAGGCTTGCAAAAAGGAAACTTTCTTCCCATCACCTACTGCCCATGATGTCCAAATGCTCCAGACTAGTGTTAGGGGTACACTATGGATTTAACAGCTTTTTACTCCCTAAGTTCCTGCCATAGCACAAGGAAAAGGAGAACTAGACATAAACAAGGGGATTCTGTCCTTTAGATTTTCCAGTGGAAAAAGGCCCTACAGAGCAATACAGTTGTCTTTCTATAACATTGCTAGGAAGCCCCAAGAACACATTGAATTAATTTTGTTCTGGGAAGCATGAAATCCACATACTTTTTCCTGACTCTCAAGGCATCAAAGCCCCCAGATACGAATGAGCCACACGATGGCAACTAAACTCCTTCAAGTCTGACATCCCACTCAACAGTCTCCAGGCCCCAAGGTAGTCAGACAAATGCTATGTGAAAAAGCATTCCATTCCTCAGAACCTAGGAGAGATCTAGCCCAGCAAAAGCCATTGTAGGGGTGCGAGTGTGTGGGTATGTGGGGTGGATGTCAAGGAAAGGCAAGCTGAAGTTTTGTTGGACCAGGTCCTGGGTGTTAAGCTGTGTTGCGGCTCCCTCAGGAGGAAAGGAGTCCTTTAAAGGGTTGGTGTGGTGCAGCTGGCTGACATTGGTAGAGTGCGAAAATTATCCTCTTTGAGACTTATGTGGCTATATAGGGATTTCATGTGATTTCTATGATGGCTCCAACTGGTCCAGAACTATCCTAAGTTAAAAAAGAGGAAACAGCCTCCATCAAAGCAGTAACAAAGAGATGGAAATACTATCTGGTCATCCTTCTCCACAGAGTTGTTGGGGATAAAATTAAGATGATGTGTGTGAAATTACAAAGTGTAATACCCAATATCAATGTGAGGTGCTATTAACAAAATAGATCAAGATTTGGTTCTTTGAGGTCTAATAATGAAGCAGACTATCCACCTCCAGAGAAAGAATTGATATTGTTTGAATAGAGACTGAAGCATGCTATCTTCCACTTTCTTCCTTTCACTCTTCTTCTTTTATTCAGATCTTCTTGTACAAAATGACTAATATGGAAAGGTTTGACATGATTGCACATGTATAACCTATATCTGACTGCCTGCAACCTCAGGGAGGAGGAAGGGGAAGGAAGAACAGAGGGATAGAATTTGAAATTCAAAACTTTTTTTAAATGTTAAAAAAATTGTTTTAACATGTAATTGGGGGGGATAAAATATATTAAAAGAAAAAAACAGATTTGGTTCTTTGAGAAGCCCAATAATCTGTAAACCAGAAAAAGCTGCTTCTAATTTGCAATTAAGTGTGTTCTTTAATAAAATGTATTATTATATAAGACCAGTTAAGTTGGTAGGAAGGGGTTCTGAATACGTTGGCTTAATGATATATTCTCCAGAATTCAGGAAAATGCTTTACTTTGCTAGCACACAAAAGGGCAGATTCTCCAGAATGTAGATAAACGATGCAATTAGTTTTATTAATGTGATAACTTGAGAGTTGTATTAATGTTGAGTTTAAGCAGAGGGTAGACATTGATTTCAGTTGATGAAATGTTGCCTTAATGAAGCCCAGACCACAATGTGTTTCCTTCTGTTGCCGGTCATTCCAGTGTTGGCCACTCACATGGTAGACTTGTGCTATGGGTCACAAAAGGGTCCAGGCAAACCAGTGTAGGTGAAATAGTGTCATCCCACCTCCACTTCTGGGGGGAGGGGTAAGTAAAACTGTTTAACCTGCAGCCTATCTCTTAAAGATACCCTATGTATCAAGACAACATATTTATCATTAAGTGTACATAAAAGGGGACATATGTATGCAGAATTCCAGGGAATCACTCAAAAAGTTTGGTTTCCAAAGATATTCATGCCATTTCTGGGTATATTTTTCCTAAGGAAAAATTAAGTCAGGTGGTGTTTGCTGTCCCAAAAGAGTCATCTTTTCCCTTTAGGAGATCCAGAATCATTTAATCCTCTAAGGAACTGAGAGGAAGGGCCCAGTGACCATATGGGAGGAGTTACAAACCCACTGGCAGAATTGCTCTAATGTGTGCCTTTGTTCATGGAGACTGTTTTAGGGAGGTAAGATTGCTGTGCGTGGGATGGTGACTCAGCTCCGGTCTGGGATGGTGACACATCCTGTCTCTAAGTCCTGCAGAGAGCAGGAAGAATGCCAAGGAGTTTACAGTGGGAGCAGACCTGTGGAGGCTTCCAGTGTTAGTGACATTGACATTGTCACAAAAAATTAAATCTGCTTTTTCCAACCATGTTAAGATTATACCAAATCAACCAAACATATTTAGTATTCAAGTTGCTAACACTGTTTTAGCTCAGTTGATTTTTTTCCTTGCAATTGTTATCTGGATTCGCTGCCTTTTTAGATTCATTGCCAGGCTCCATGAGGGGTATTGTTTGAGTTGTTGGTCCGTGTAGCTGTGGAGTAGTCACACAGATAAGTCTGCTTTATCTGGCACAAACTGTGTCATTCATACACATGCCTTGTAGATTACTACAATCTAAGTTAAGAGGGCCAGAGAAGCCAGTATAGCAAGGGAAAGGGAGAAGAATGGGTTTCATGAGTAGTGGTTTGTGGGTGTTGGAGTAAAACAAGCTACCACCATATGGCTTCACTGACGCAGGTTCTAGCATTAGTGCTTCTACCAGGGGCAGTAACCTCCTTGGTTAGGCAAGGCTGTTAGGTAGCAATATGGTCAAGTCTTAGAATTAGAAACACCTTGAAGGCCATCTAGTCTAGGCCATACTTGAACAAGAAACCCTTTACAGCATATCCCAAAGTGGTCAGCTAGCTTTTGTTTAAAGCTCTCCTGTGGATTATAGCCCACTCCCTATAAACACAGCTCACTCCTCTTTGGGAGAACTCAGCATTAGGAAGCTTTTCTTTACATTAAGCCTAAGTCTGCCTCTTTTCAGCTTTGAGTCATTGCTCCTAATTCTGTCCTTTGGGGACAAATATAGTAAGTCTAATCCCTCTTTCACATGATAGCCCTGCCAATATTTGGAGCTTGTTATCGTGGCCCCCTTCTTAGCATCCTCTTCCCAATTCTAAACATTCCCAGTTCCTTTGATCAGCGCTAATCTGGTATGATCTCAAGGCCTTGCACATCCTTGCACTACCCTCTTTTGGAAAAGTGAGAGTAGCTAATAATTAAGAGGAAAGTTATAAAACCAGGCAAGACTTTCTAAGGACTAAGTTGTCTCTGACGTTGACTCTAAATTCCAAAAAGGGAAAAAAAATCCAACCCGAAACACTAAAACAAATAAAACTTTTTTTTTCTTTTATTTTTCTGCGAAACACTGGGATTTGGAAAAGTACCGACCCAAGACTGGGCCTTCACCAGTAAGATTTACTGATATGTCAGATGTGTAATTTTCCTTAGTTAGCTTGAACCTCCTTTAAAATGAACTTTCCTCCATATGCTTTGCAAGTTTGTTCTTATTCAATATCATGTCATAGTGATGATGCCCAGAAGCCATCTGAATGCTTTTGGCAAGGCATGCAAACCCAGATACAAACCTGTATTCATCTCTCCACTTAAAAGAGAATATGGGAGAGGATTCTGGGAAGATGGGAGAGTAAGAAAGAAAATTCCAAACTCTCCAGATTTCCCCCACAAATAAGACAAAATAGCACCTCAGGGAAAACAAAGAACTGGTAAAAATAAACAAGAGTTGGGGCAGAACAGTGGTCCTCCTGAGACAACTGGAAAAGATCTGAAGAAAAAGCCCAGATTCAAGCTTTGGTCCCTGTGAAGTATAAACACCTCCAGGCTGGTTCCGTTAAAAGAGCAAGTGGCAAACCCTGGGGGCTGCTGGGTTGGGAGGTAGCCTTAGCCCCAGCCACAGGAATTTTCACCTCCTGGACTGTGTTGGGAGTTGGACATCTAAGGTGGGGAAGATTGAGGGAACCTCTGCTCAAAAAGGAGGCCAGGCCCAGCTGTGCTACTGAGATGCAGCCTTGGGCAAGAAGGAACCATCATACATCCAGTGATGCAGAAGCAGTGGGGAAGGGATGCTCCTGGTTGTGGGCACTTACTGGAGGTGGAGTTCTTGGTTTCTGTTCCAGGCCAGAGGGGAGAACTAAAGGAGGACATGAGGCCAGAAGCACCATTCGCCCATGCCCCAGGACTAAAAGTGACTACAATAATAAGCTGCTACAAATTTAAAAAAACAAAAAGATCAGACAAAGGAGAAAGAACCCAGCTATAGAAATGGGAATAGAGAAGAATGGGCTTCATCTTCAGAAGAGAATACTGAAGCAAAAAAGTCTCTCCTACCCCAAAGAGTAACATCAAATGGTCACCTGCCCAAGAAGAATTCATAGAACTTTAAAAGACTTTAAAAATAAAATGAGAGAAATTGAGGGAAATTTTTAAAAATAAAAACAATCCAAGAAAAACAAGATTATGAAGAGAAAGTCAAACAACTGGAAAAGGAGATCCAGAATCTTAAGGAAGAAAATAACTCCTTGAAAATTAGAATTGGGCAAGGGGAAGCCAACGAAATTATAAGAGACCAAGAAATAATAAAACAACATATAAAGAATGAAAAAATTGAAGAAAATGTGAAACATCTGATAAGAAAAACAACTGATCTGGAGAACAGATCAAGAAGAGAAAACATAAGGATAATTGGGCTACCTGAAAGCTACAATCAAAAAAAAAGAATTTTGACAAAGAAATAATTAAAGAAAATTGTCCTGAAATATTAGAACAAGAGGGGAAAGTAGAAATAGAAAAAAATCCACCAATCACCACCTGAAGGAGAATTCTACAAGAAAAACCTATAAGAATATCATAGTCAAATCCCAAAACTCCCAGCTCAACTCAACGAGTAAGAAAGAATGTAAAAAGAAAGATGCAGGTGACTGACTTTCAGGCAGAGTGTCATGGGGCATCTATGCCTTGGTGGGGTCAGCATGAGTCAAGGATCTTAGATTGAAAAATGGCTTTGTCTCTTCATCTTAGATGAATTCCTACCTCCTATTCTTCTAACTCCTTGTAGTGCCAATGTGATATTTACAACACCCACAATCACAATAAAGACCATGACTATAATTCCTGCATGGCACTCAATTGCAAAATACAACAAACTCCCCATATAGAGGACAAAACCGAAGTATTTATTTAGATACCAGAAAACTAAATCCCAAAACTAGTAAGCCAATTCCATCACAGTAGCAAAGAAGCTAATAAACCATAACAACACAGAGAGCCACAGCGTCCTTTAGCCTTCCCACAAACCAATATAAGATCAATATTTACTCACAAACCTCTCTATCTCCTTGTCTGAGCTCCTCTCTCTCCCACAGTCTCACTAGCTCTGACTCCCAGCTTCCTGTGGCTCTGCTCTACCCTTCAGCAAACTCCTCCCATCACAGGCTCTGTGTGACTACATTCAGCCAACTAGGGGGCAGAGTTTATCTTCAAAGCAGAGAAGGTCCTCAAATTCCTGTTAGGTCTATTAAGGGTCAGGGGAGATCTTCAAATTTCCATTACAGTCCTATGGTTTCAAAGCACCAGCTACCTAGAGGAAAATCCTTCTCTCCTCTACCTAAACTCTCACTGCCATGTGGTTCAGTTATACCTCTCCATAGGGCTCCTTTTCCCTATTTTCTGTCATGCCCTTCAGAACTTGCACTGTTTTGTTAACAAACTCCCCACCCTCCTTAATCACTTCTTTTCATGCTCCTCCTTATTCTGCTAATGAGTGAAGGTTGACTTTTCTCTGAAGATAGCCTGTCTATTGTCACTCCCTCCAGTAATGGCCACTTCTTGCTTCATATGCCCCGTCACACAAGGGTAACCAAAGGAGTCAGCACACTTCCTTGCTCAATGCTGTCATTTCTAGAACCTCTTTTGGCCATTTGACTGCTCATCATTTTCTCCTTCTTTGAAGTTCATCCCATCTGATCATTGACTTAATAACTGTTTTCAATTATATAAAATGGTCTTATATACAGAGAGCACAAAACAATTGCTTTTCATCTTTACACAGAGTCAAAAATTAAGAAATTAATTTAAAATATGTTAAGGAAGTTGTTGCTCAAAAAAAAAGTCTTTTACAAAAGTCAATTAACCTGTGACATTAGCTACCAAGAGACAATTCAAAGACTGCATCTCGGGGAAACTGACATTTATCTGCGATGGTTTGGGTCTTAATCTTGAAGTAAAGGAGGGGGTGGTTGACATACTAAGATACCTTTGGTTTCTCTTCCTATACTACATTTGTTTAGGTTGTCATTTGCTTTACAGAAAGTTGGGTGACACTGACACTGTAAGACTTTCACTGAGATACATATACTATTGTGACCCCATGCGAATAGTTTTATGATTTCATGGAACTGATAAAACATTTTGGTGTCACTATGTGGAGATCATATAAAACCATGATCAGATGCAAGTTGGAGGATGTTAAAGGCAATGAATGTTAATTGGTCAGAGAGAAGTCATTTTAAAAAACCTTGAAACTAGGAGTCACTACTTGAGGGAAATATGTCAAAGCAAACAAACAAACAAAAAAAGACCTGGGGAATCACAAATTGTTAGACATAGAAAAAACTTTAAAGAGTTTCTAGTTCAACAACCTCCTGAGGAATGAAGAAAACAAGACCCAGAGAAACTGCATGGCTTTGTTCAATATCCCACAGCTATCTAGTGCTCAAGCTAGGACTGAAATTCAGATCTTCTAACTCAAAGCTCCTCATTCTTTCTACTATATATCCCACTCAGGGTCCAGTTGGTGCCAGGCAGAATTCAGGTAAAGACAGAAGCACTAAGTGAGAAGCCAGGTGACTAGAGAGAGACTATGAGGACGAGCTGTACGGTGCTCCTAAAAACTCTCGGTCAATGAGAAGAAAAGCCACATCAGAGACCAATGCGAAAGGAATGCATTGACCCAGCTGTACACTTCCTGAGTTCCAATTGTTAAAAATCAGGCTGCAGCATTAACTGCAACAAACTAGTTTTACTGACATCTTATGCCTTTAACTCATTTTCATGTGTTGGTTTGTCCCACCACCAAAAAAGAGAAAAACATGTAAATAAAATGCGAGGGAATCATCTGTTTGAGAATTGCCCTGAGTCTAGGTGGCCACTTTGGCTGGCTTCCTAACCTTGGTGGTGCTTTAACTCTTCAGTAGATAATTCAGATGCCCCCAGGGTATTTTATTTTGTGAAGACAAGCTTGTAGTGAATAGTGTCATTCTATTTTTCACAACTTTCTGTTGTCTGATATTATAGATAAGGCCAAAGAAAGCAGACCTTGGTTTTGTCCAGGTTATTCTCACATAAAGCTGAGACTCAGGTACCTACCTACCATGGCAAACATGGTGACAGCTAGAGACAAGAGAACGTTCAATGAAACTAACTCACCAAATCCCTAAGAAACTTGTCTTCTTATTGTGGCAAATTGAATTTAAATAAAATGCACGAATAGTGAATTGTTATGAAGCAAAGGGAAATTGGGATTTTGCTGCTTGGTGTATGGTGAACGTAGGGGCCCACAGAAGGATAGCACTATAATAATTAAAGCATTAACAAAATGCTTTAAAATCAAATTCTTCTACCATGTCATAGAGCCAGTCCAGGCCTGTAGGTGACTACATATATATTCCAAGCACATTCCAGGGGAAATGTGCAAAGAAGAAAAAAGGAAGAAAAATTTCTTCCCTTGACATGCTGCTTTTCATCCAAGGATTTCAAAGCACTTTGCCAACATATAACAGTAGATGTTGTTATCTAGAGAACAGACTAACCCTGTAGAAAAGTGTCAGTTTCTATATAATACATGAAATCCCCTGGATAAGGTAAAATGGGGACAGATGAAAGTATATTTTAATGTAATCCATCAATGCCAAAGGCCATCCATACGCTAGTATAGAAAGTAAGTTATCTTTAAACACCAGTGGCAAAAAGCTGTGGTTTTTTTTTTTTAACCTTCCTGAATTGCCTAGGGTGGAAAGAGGGGTAAAGAATTTGACCATGGTTTCCTCCCAGTTCTTGGCTACAGTTCTAAATAGGAAGTGCATTTCATTGTTTTTCCCCTAATTATGAGGGAGAATAATCCTGCTGTCCTTTGTGTATCTGGGGGACAGATTTTGTCAATGATAGGGAGAATGTTGGGTGACTAGGATTGACAGTCATTTTGCCACTGCCGCTGTCCGTTTTCCTTAAACATCAAATGGACCTGGCTACTGAAAACCACAGCTAGACCCAAGGAGTGTGTGACTACTTCTACCCAGCAGCACATACTCCCCTAGGGTGGGGACGGCCTCAGTTTATTGCTGGTGTCACACAGTAACATGACTCTGGCTCAAAACTTATTCTCTGATGCACAGTCTACACCACAGCCTATATAAGCTTGTCTAAAAATACACTTCTGCAGGCACAGCAGCACAATTTCCAAGCAGGCCTGGGTTGGGTGAAACTTGAGAGGGAGATTAGAACCCTCTGCTAGAGTCCCCCTTCAGGTGTTGTATGAGACTGCTTTATAGGGTTATGGGATTCAAGAAGAACAGGAATTGATAAAAATGGGCCATCTACATCACAGTAGGCATGTTGTAAGCAAGGACCACGTACAAGCAGCACCAGGAAGACAGGCAAGGTGTGGAGGAATATGGATGGCAATAGGCTCTTGGGCAATAATCATGGAGCAGGCCCAAACTGGATAACTATGGGCAGAGAAATGCATGTACAGCCTGAAAGGCTGGCTAGCAGGAAGTAAACCAGAGCTGGGGGAAGGCAGGGAAATCTTAGAGATAGGCAGAACAACTGAGGGACCCGCTGGCTGGAATGGGAACCCTCTGTGTGTCTGAGCATAGACTTGTGGTCAGCCTGGGAGCCAGAATCACCAAGAGCATTGGGTTTTACAAACCAATTGTTTTATGTGCCAAATGCCTATTTGTGTTTATAGCTATACCAGAAAAGGGAGGGTATTCATATAGTGCCTACTATGTGCCTGATGCTGTGCTAAAGGCTTTTAGGAACATTATCTCACTTGATCTGCACAACAACCCTGAGAAATAGGTGCTTTTATTATGTATGGGGTATTATGAGGAATAAAGCTGCTATGCATAATGTATCTCATTCCCTGTATAACATAACAATTATCTTGGTGTAGCTAGGTAGCATTGTGGATAGAGCACCAACCCTGCAGTCGGGAGGACCTGAGTTCAAATTCAGCATCAGACACTTTACTAGCTATGAGACCCTGGGCAAGTCACTTAACACTGACTGCCCCCCCCCACACACACACACACACAACTAAAACATAACCCTTATCTCAAGTTAGGGCACTGACTAGAGAAGCCAGTAAGGGAAGAGAAATTGAATCTAGTTAGAATTAGACTATAAGCTCCTTGAAGGCAGGGACTGTCTTTCTTTTTTGTATTGGCATAGTACCTGATAGCATAATAGATGCTTAATAAATGTTTATTGACCAGCTGATAGGATAACCAGTACAATGCAGTGTCATGGAACTCAAAGAGGGAAATAGTTTCCAAAAGGATAGAAATAGTCATTGGTGTCAAAAACAACTAAGCAATAAAAGAGAAGGATGAAGGAAAAGCCAGTGAGTTTGGCAACAGCGTTTAGCATAGCATGTCATAATCTGGGCAACATGCATTTTTTTTGTCCACTTGGTTTTTCTTATGTGGAAATAAAATGCACTTGTGGTGACATATGTCAAGAAATGGCATGAAGGACATCAAGGACGTGTATGACCAGAAAAGGAGGTGGGCTAGGCATGTAACGAGTGAAGGATAACAGATGGACAGGCCTCTTTGCTGCCCTAAAATGTTGAAAGAACCAGATGCCTTAAAAGCTTTTCACTATGAAGTATTTATGGGAAACCGTGGGCAAGAATTGCACATGATGAGAAGGCATAGGTAGGTTTCAGTCTACACTGGCAGAGAGAAATGCGAGCACTGATTTATTAAATACTAAAGTATCACTAGTAAAATGTTTATATTCTACCATAGGTTGAGATGAAAAACCAGTCTGAGATTAATAATTTTCATTGGATATGCCATGTTTTAATTGATAATTAATTATACAGATTTTCTTTTAACTAGAAAGAAGACTAACTGAATTCTGAGAATATTACTTTCAAAATATCTCTTGCATCTTTGCCCTCCTCTCTCCACTCACATAGCCATTACCCTTGTTCAGGTCCTTACCCCCTCTTACTGAGGTAATAGCATGCTGAATCGTTTCCCTGTTTCCAGTTTCTTCAATCCATCGTCCATAAAACTACCAAAATAATCTTTCTGAAGCACAGGTGTCTGATCATGTTACTCCACCCACTCAAGAAACTTCAGTTTGTTGCCCCTGTTGCCTCTGATATAAAATACAGACTCCTTAATTTGGCATTTTAAGCCTTTCACAATCTGGCTCCAGTCTATTTTGTCAATATTTCACATTACTCCCTACATTCCAATTAAACTGGACTACTTTCTCTTTCCTAAACTTGGCATTCCACCCCCTACCTCCATACCTTTCTTTGCACAGGCTGCATCACCATCCTCACCCCATCACCACCCCTCCCTTCCTGTAATTCACTCCTGCCTTACTGTCTCTTGTAATCCTTTGTCTCCTTCAAGGCTTAGCTCAGATGCCTTCTTGAAGCCTTTCCTAAACCCCCTAGCTTTAATTTTCTCTTTCTCCTCAAACATTGTGCCTTTATATATTTTTATGTTATCTTTCCCCACTAGAATGTAACTTTTTTGACAACAGGGATTGTTTTTCAAGCTTATCTTTGTATCTCCATCACCTAGCCCAGTGCCCTCCACATCATAGGCATTTAATAAATCCTTGTTGTTGTTAAATAAAGATGCCATCGGTTGTCTACAAGGCAGTATTTCATCATAGTGGGAATTGAAGCCAAATTACAGGTTGGTGAATAAACGGAGTGAGTCAAGTGGGAAGGGAGGCAGCAGGTACTGAACACTCACTTGAGAAGATTAGCAGTGAAAGTCAAGAGGGAAATGGGACTGCAGCTCAAGACAGCAACAAGCTCAAGCAAGATATTTTGGAGACCAGTTCGTCTTTGAAGGCAGAAGGGGAAGAGCCAGTGAAGAGCGCTAGAGATGCTGCAAGTGCCAGGAATAAGTGATGAAGCCCCAGCCCTTGCCGTGGATACACCTCAAGGGAAAAGGGAAATCTTTGTTGACTCAGACAGGTGACAGAGTTGAATCTAGGGCAGCCAGCTCTCTGTTGGTGTTCTAGGAGTGAAAGTCTCTGGAAACCTTGCCAAATGTGCCCATGTGGGCACATTCGTGGGCTATTTTCCTTGGACTTGCAACTTAGAAGCAGAAGGCAAAGACACACAGGAAGGGAAGATGTCTCTGGACTAAGACCCATCAATTAGTCAACATTTATTAAGCACCTACTGTGTGCCAGCCACTATACTAAGCTCTAGGGATACAAAAAGAGGCAAAAACAGCTCCTGCCTTTAAGAAGCTCACAGCGAGTTTGCATGGTTTGCCCAGAGTCGCATAGCTAGTAAGTTTAAGAGGGAGGATTTTAAACTTAATCCAGAAGATGCTTACTAGCTATGTGACCTTGGGTAAAACATTTAACCTTTCTAAGCCTCATTTTCCTTATCTGTAAAATGAGAGGCTTCGACTGGATAGCTTCTGAGTAAGATTCCTGATCTTAAGTCATAGCATAGGGGACAACCAGCATAATGAAGTCATTAGAAAATTAATGAATGATAAGCAATAATGAATGATTCAGCAAGTTGTCTGGGTTAAATAAGAAGGTAAAGCACAATTAATCCATGCAATAGAGAGAGAACAAACAAGGGTTATGGGTCAATCATTTGAGTTCTGACTACACACCCCAAGAGGGATCACTCTTCGTCGTATCATCTTCAAATATGTAGGATGGTGAACTAATCATAGACTTCTAATAACAATCTAGCAGGGAAAGAAGATAGACAATGCTGAGATGCCAGAATTGGTCTTTCTGAAATAAGACTTTGGTAAAGGAAAGAATTTTCCCCTCAAACCATAATCTGATGCACACTTGGTGAAAGCAGTCAAGCTGTGATGAATTATTTTAGACAGGTTCTGGAGTCTGAACCATGTGGCTTCTCCCAAGCTCAGCATAGCCAATGAGGGAAGGAGAATAGGGCGTGGAAAAAATGCTATTGCCAAAAGTATTGGAGAAAGAGCTACAATATGGGGCCAGTAATTCACTCTCATTCATTTGACCAGCATTTACTGAGTGACTCTGTACTAGGTGCTGTGGGGCACACAAAGATGAACAAAGCACTATCTACCCTTACTTTAAATCTGTCTAGTAGAGAAGATAAGATACATACCCAAATAATTAGAATACAAGGCAAAATATGGCTTCTTTAGTACTTGGAGTGGAATCTGTGGGTTACATCTGTGAATCCGTGATCCTTCACTCAAATTTTTTTTTAAAATGTAGACTACCTAGTGAGGGCCTCTTCAGTGAATTTATACAATGTTGAAAGCAATTCTTAATTTCTTAGAATTCCTTTTTGGGGATTTTATCACAATAAACATATCTGTCACTTCTCTGGTCAAACCAGCAAAATCTATTGCAGCTGGTCAGCTGAAAAAAAAAACCCTCAGGAAATTTGAAGAAAATGGATAGCAGAAATTACAGTTTATCTCTATTCAGCTTTAGGATAGTTTGTTTATCCATAAGTCTTTCTCAATATAGCAGCTTTCCAGCAAGATTGCCTTGCCCCTGCCAGCACTCTCCTGCTTCCTGAAATGACTTGTTGCCCAAGTACAAGGGCAGTGTACTTGGTTTGTTCTTTCTAGTTCATTGTTGGAATGGAACAGTTTCCTAAGATCCAAGTTAAAACTCATACGTTTCTCCGAAAGAGCCCTTACCTTTCTTGATTACAGTCTGGGAATAGGGAGGACACCAGTGAAGAGCAAGTTTCTGTGCTTTTGGGATGCATGAAGTCCCTTTCTCAGAGGGTCTATCCCCTTTTCACCCAGAGCCCCAGTGAAATTTGTGGCAAAATTCCCAATGATGACCTAACATCACAGGTATTTCTTCTTCATTTGTACCCATTACTTTAAGGAAAGCAGGCTGTTGCTGGGAAAATTACACCTATTACTTTAAGGAAAAAGACAGTGAATGAATGGCCAAATCTGCTTCAATCCTAGACTAATTTCAAATCCATTCAAAATAATCCTAGTGTAGTAGATAGAGGGACTGCCTAGGAGTAAGGAGAAGCACTGTTTTGTAGCATTGGGGAAATCAAGCATGTCAGTGTTCCTGATTATAAGTTACAAATGAGTTGTAGATCTGCATTGGTAAAAGAAATTTCCATGACAGGAGTGCCTTACACTAATGAAGTTACAGGATGGACCCCAAAATAATTAATTAATCAATAAATAAATAAAGCCTGGTGGTTTGTCAGCTCCTACCCACAATCATGACCTGCTCTCCACCCTGCCCCCATCCCTCCACACTCATACAAATTCCCAAGAGCAGAAGCTATTTCAGGTTGAGGCTGATGAAGAGCAATCTTTGAATTCCTCCAATAATTCTCTGGCCACTTGTTTGGTCTTGTGACTCTGACCAAATCCAGATCAGGTGTGTTTACTTTGGACAGCACAGTGCCCAGCTCTGCTGTCCAAGCATGGCCCTCTGAGATCCGTCTGCAGAATATTAGCTTTTGATATTTTTAAGGAAAGAACAATTTTCGCCAGATTTCATGTCTTCGGCAGTTCAGTTGGAAATATAATCATGCAATTTGTGTTTGAAAGGATGGCCGCTTTTCCATTTGCTTGCCTTTCTTGTCTTTTCTCTTCCACAATTGAGCCTCCTTTCTGTTATTCCTTGAGAGGCAATCACATTAGAAAATTGCTCCCAAGCTCCTCCCCCCCCACTTCAGGTGCTGAGGCCAGAGTTCACTCAGCCAAAAGAAAATGCCTTCTGTCCTAAGCTATAGTCAGGACAGTAGGCAGGCATGTTTCACTCCAAGACCATATCTGTTGCTGGTCTTCTAGGCCACTTTCCTGAAGTTTCCCTGTTATTCCCTGAAGTTTCCATTCTGGTGTAATCCCAGCTGGGGCTGCTTAGGAAGAACTCTTGTTCCATCTGGAAGAAGAGATTGAAGAATCACCAGAGGTGGCAGCTAAGTGGGGCAGGGGAATCTGGGAACACTGGAGCTCCTCAGAGAAGTTCCCAGGGCTGCAGATCCTCACTACCAGTGGGAGTCAATTGTTAGTGAAGGGCTCTACTACAATGGATTGTCTATAATATGAGCAATTGAAGCCCTGCCTGATTCATTGATATGCTTAGGGAGTGGTCTGCCTGGGCAGAACTTGCTATTTACCTATGCCTGCCTTGCCCTGGGACCTACTGAATTTATACATTGTCTACTTCCTCCTCCCCATTTCACACTCCTTCCCCACTGTCTCAAAATTATTATCTAGCAAACTGGCATAGTCTACTTTTGGGGAATTTCTTACTCTTTCTTTTAAAACTTTGTTTTAAAACTTTTGCTGTTTGTACTTTTAGAATAGGTTTTATCTACAAATAAAGAGAAATTGATATATTGCATTCTGAGAGTTTGCTTTAAAAGACTAGGTAAGAAGAGGAAATGCAGTGACACGCAGATATTTTTTCAGAGTATACTACAGGGCAGAGAGACCTGTGTCTGCTCAGTAATTAGGGAAGGTAAAATATTTCTTCCCTAGCCTGGAGGCTCCAAACTTGCTAAATTCTATGGTATAACTAGATCCCTAAAATAGGGGGTGAAAGTGATCTAATGAGACCAATTGCCCTGGGCTTTAAAAATAGAAACCTGGATCCTGTATTAAGCTCTCTTGGGAGAAAAGGGGGACTTTGGTTGGATGAGGTATGAGTTCTAAGATTCTCCCCACCTTTTCCTCACCCGGTTCCCTCCTTCCTTCAATGTTTGGTCACAAGAAGGGAAAAAAATAAAAAGGAGATGTAGCGTTATCTTCTAACTAGGAGGGTGATGGTGGGAATCACCACAGGCACCAAACACTTGACCTCTACCCCCAGAAACGTCAAGTGAGATCGTTAAAGAGTCGGTTATGAAGCAAGAAGGTCCTCTGGTGATCTCTGAATACAAAGAACTAGTCTCATTCTAAAGACTTGTTGATAAAGTTAGCCTCCTGGAGAAATGGACATATTAAAATATAGATGGAGGTCCTAAGTATTTTGAAAGTTATTTGGAATTAGCTTTAAAGTATATTTATATTATGAAAACCTAAATGGAGATGTGAGAGGTTGCAGGAATTACGCTGATTTGGGAAGATCAGAGATAATGGAGACAAGGGATCTTCACCAGAGCCCTAGAGAGAAAGTGGAGGGAACAAGAAGATAAGAATAAGTTAATTCAATTCCAGAACCATTTATTGAACATCTACTTTATGTGAAACACTGTTGGAGGGGACAAGGTAGATAGATAGGAACAGCATAAGGTTTTTCAAAGAGTTTACAATCTGATTGGAGGGAAATGGGAGTGGGACATGCAATGGAGAAATGTGATGAATACAGGGGGAAAAATGTACAAAATGCTCTGAGAAAATCAAGAAGGGACAGATCTTCAGGCGAGTGCATCAGAGAAGGCTTCTTGGAGAAGGCGGCACTGGGTGTGGCCCTCAAAGGAAGAGGAGGGTTTCATGGGGAAGGGGCAAGGGGAGAAGATTTCCATAGTGATAGCTCACATTTATATATTTCCTGAAGGTCTACAAAGCACTCCCCAGCCATCATCACAGGGTATAAATACATGGCAGCCCATGGGTGGAAACAAGGCAAAAAGAAAAGATTAACATGTTTTTAATTCAATCAGAAAAAGAAACATCCCTTAGAAGAATTTTAGAGACAACTCACCTGTATATAGTTTGTGCCACCAATTTTCATCACCCTAAAGCAGAGTTTGTGGATGTGATATGTCTGTGTGGCCTGCAGTGGAGGCACTAGGATTAAAGGGGAACCTCTAGAGAGTTGTAAAAAGCCAGAAGCCCCAGGGACTGTCTTTGGTGGGAGAAATCATCTCTCCCTTTCACCTTTGGGCAGTGTCAGGAAAGAGGAAAGTTAAGGACTACCAGGGATGACACAAGATCATATGCCCCGTGCAGAATGTAGGCAACATATGAACATCACTGAGAGGTTTTTTTGTTTCTCTATATTTGGGAGAATGTAGCAACATAACCATTTAGGACTTTAGGAGAGTCATAAAAAAATCCAAACAAGAAGCATCCCATAGACCGGTGGTTCTCAACCTTCCTAATGCTGCGACCCTTTAATACTCATATGTGGGCATGTCTGCATGTGGGCGGACCCGCCTGGAGAGGGATAGAGGACATGTGACGGATATGTGTTTTCCAATGGTCTTAGGCGGCCCCTATGACCCCTGTGAAAGGGTCGTTCCACCCCCAAAGGGGTTGCGACCCACAGGTTGAGAACCACCGCCATAGACTCTTATCTATGAACATGAGACTCAAACCTCCATATACACAATGGTCACCATTTCCCTAGCTGGATCTTCTTGTCCTTTGTTTACTGTATAGACCACCAAGAGTAATTCTTCTGACCTATTTTCCTATGAGTGGGATATACAGTAATGAATGCAAATGAAAAGAATAGCAGTTTGCACACATACACTACTACATGGCATGGTCTCGGACCATGACCTGGGCAATATACGTGCCAGGGGGCACAAAAAATGTTAGAGACAAGGCAAGGACATGGTCCTATCCATAAGCCAGTAATTCAAAGTCTAGCATGGAATTTTTAAAGTCTTACTGAATCATAGAATCTCAGGTTTGGAAGAGACCTCAGAGATCATCTAGTTTGACCTCTCCCCAAACAGGAATTCCCTCTACAACTTACACGACAAGGCCCTTAGTGGCCTCTTGAAGATCTCCAGCAATAGGGAGCCCCGGGGCAGCTAAGTGGATAGAGCACTGGCCTTGGAGTCAGGAGGACTCTCAAATTCAATGTCGGACACTAAGTAGCTGACCCTGGGCAAGTCACTTAACCCAATTGCCTCCAAAAACAAAAACAAACTAAAAATAGACCCTTAAAAGGTGTCCATTCCATCTTTAGACACCTTTAACTGTTAGTAATTCTTGACTTACCTGGAGCCAGAATCTGCAGCAATTTCTATCCATTGTTCCTATTTCTGCCCTCTAAAAATGAATAGAATGATTCTAAGCCTTCTTCCAAATGTTGCTGGTTTTCAGTCATTCTCTGTCATGTCTGACTCTTCATGACCCCATTTAGGGGTTTTTTTTGGCAGACGCTGGAGTGGTTTGCCATTTTCTTCTACAGCTCATTTTACAGATAAGCAAACTGAGGCAAACAGAGGTAAGTGACTTGTCCAAGGTCACACAGCTACTAAGTGTTGGAGGCTAGATTTGAACTCATGAGGATGTCTTCCTGAGTCCAGGCCTGGCACTCTGTCCATTGAACCACCAACTTTTCAATCACTGCTACCATGGATTCTTTGCTATGTGTGCTATGCTGTGGTCTCCATTGACTTTACCATTCTGGTCACTGCCTTCACCACCAGCACTAATTTATTTCTTCTCAGTGCTCATTAGCCTGCATAATAAAGTAGCCCCACTCTCTATAATGGACATGCTTGCTCCCCTGACCCCATCCCAGGATCAGAGAAGCCCAAAATGCCTTGAGGTCCTCTCCAGGGCTGCCTCTTTGCATCCCCGATGACAACTCCTGAGAGCAGCAGGGGAATGTCAGAGTATAGGCCCTCCCTGCCTCCTCAGACACTGATCACTGGTGGCAGCTGCAACAACAGCATCTTCAGACATAAAGAAGAATGATGGTCTGAAAGAGTTCATATCAAGGCTGGCTTTAGAAGTTTATTATACTCCTCCTCATTCAAGATCAGGATCTTCAGATTTTCAAAATTAACATTGCCAGAAAGAATACCAACCTAATCAGAATCTCTAGATCCTTAAAAACATTTAGTGTAAGGGACACCATTCTTGGTGCTCAAAGGACATTTATTTTTACACTGGTGTACTTCCATGGATATGCTTGCCTCAGCATTTTTGACAAATACACCAATTTATTTACGTTCTGTAAATGTTTGTAGACTGTTTCTGTATAAGGTAATAATAGTAACTGCCTCCATTGTCTAAAGTTTATGCAACTGGAAACCTGCTCTGGTGCCCAGAATTTGCCAATTTTTTCCTATTGTTTATTATTATTGTCATTACTTTAGTAGCTGGAATGAAAATCCCAAAGAGGGAAAAATTAGTTTCATTCATTCATTGAATAGCCATTAATTAAGCGTTTACAACATGTTGAGCCCTGTGCTAGGGACTGAGGATGTAAAAACAAAGAGAGGACAAATCCTAATCTCACTCTTTCATTCTATTGCAAAGAAACAACATATTTGTAGAAAATTAAATACAAATTACACACAAAGGGATTTCCAGAAGTTCCTGAAGGAGATGTCACTTGAACAGAGTTTTGAGGGAAGTAGGTATTCTACCATAGTTCAGGAAGAAAAGTAGTCTAAGTATGGGGTGAATCAGTTTGTTAAAAAGACACAGACCCAGAAGATAGAATACTGGCTGGAAAGTGTGTGTGTGTGTGTGTGTGTGTGTGTGTGTATAGATATAGATAAAGATATAATGACACACTTCAATTTAATTTATGTTATTGACATTTTCTCTCAAGTCTGTCATCACAAAAATAATAAATCAGGTCTTGATTTATAGTGTTTGCCAATTTCCAAGATGTAAATGTTCACACTGAAAATGTTAAGTTGACTATTGTAATCCAGTATGAACTGGCTCTAGCACACCTTTGCATCTCACTCAGATTCTGATCCTATGACCTGGCAATTCTAATCTGTATAGCGTGTCCCAAAAGCCTAAGATTTTTTGGGTCAACATGTAAAAGGCACTCATTCTGATCAAGAACATTTATTGTCATGGAATTCTCCAGGAATGCTATGGATGTAGATTTCTCTGTAAACAGCGTTACCCTCACTCCACTTTGTTGTCTTTTCTACAACATGATAGACGATCCTCTGAGTTGCTTGAGGAGGGAGAACTGGATCTCTCCAAGGATACTCAAGAGTAAACGACTCTATGATAGGGAGAAAGCCCCAGGATGGTGAAGCCCTATAGACTGCATGTTATAGTTACATTTTTAGAAAATATCACGGATTACAAAAACATTCAATATAAACTGACACAGGAGATAAAGTACGAGACTTGGACTCAAGAAGTCCTAGGCTTGTTTCCCTCTTCTGACATTATGTGACCATGGACAGGTCACTTTCTAAGTCTCAGTTTTTTCTTCTGTAAAATGGTAATAATAATTTCTTTAATGCCTTGCTCACAGGGTAGTTGTTGAGCCAAATGAGATGATTTATGTAAAGTTTTTTTTTTATACTCTTTAAAGCACCATTTAAAGATCAGTTGTTGCTGCTGTTACTTATTATTCCCAGAAATGATAACGTTATACTGTTGGCAGGGGGGGGGGGAGGGGAGGGGGAACCACATTTATTTCTGGGAGAGAACTTTAAAGTTGTCCTCAGTGATTCATTTTCTCCTTTCCCTCCTTAAGGAGTACTTTGCAACCTCAACACAGTGCAATGCAGTAAAAAGGAGACTAACTGTTCTTGGTGTTAAAAGATTGGTATTCAAATCTTTGTACTGACACGTTTGGTCCATTGAGAGACTTCCCTTCTCTAAGCCTTAGTTTCCTCTTTTATAAAATAGGGCTAGGAAAGGCTTGCCTTCCTTCCTCATGGGGCTGTTTTAGAGAGTGTTTTACAAACTTTAAAGTGCTATATCAATAGTGAGTTGTCTAATCACACAAACCATGAATTCAAGCAAGTTCACTCAGGCACCAGTTTGAACTCGATCTGTTCTCTTCTTGCCCACAGCTTCTCCTGTGTCTTTCTTAGTCAAACTAAGAGAAGGCTAATCTGGTTCCCACTTAGATTTCCCACTCTCATCTCTCTTTGGGACTGCTACTCTATAAGAGGCCACCCCAAGAGTTATGTTTCCATTGGAGTTGCTCTAGTCTAGACCCTTACTACCTTGATCTGGTTCATGATAGTCTCCTTACTAATTGGTCTTCATAACATCAGCATTTTTCTTCATTTCACTGCCCTGCTCTGAAACCTTGGATGGTTTCAGTAACCCTGCCCCATAGCCTCCTAGTGACAGCCCTATCTAACTCCAACTTTGATTTCTTATCTACCAGGGGCAACTGGTGGCAAATGGATAGAACACCGGTGAGGGAATCAGTGAGTTCTAATTGAGCCTCTGGCCTTTACTAGCTGTATAACCCTGAACAAGTCTCTTAACCTCTATTTGCCTCAGTTTCCTCAACTGTAAAATGGAGGTAATAAAAGCATCTGCCTCCCAGGGTGGTTGTGAGGATTGAGTGAAATAATATTTGTAAAGTACTTAGCACAGAATCCGGTGCATTGCAGGATCTATAGAAATACTCATTTCCATCCCTACTTGAACCTTCCCCTCCTGCCACAAACCACCCCACTCACTATCTTCAAACACACCTTGTTTGTTCCCAACCTAGTATTTGCTCATGTAGTTCTCTTTGTCTGGAATTCTCTCCCTTCCCCTTCCTTTATTCATAGGATCATAAATTTAGAGCTAGAAGATGTCTCTGGGGTCATCTAGTCCAAGCCCCTCATTTTACGGTTGAGGAAGCTGAGACAAAGAGAGGCTAAGTGACTTTTCTGAGGTCACACAGGTAAGTAGCAAAACTGGGTCTTCTGACTCCAACTCTCATGCTCTTCCATTTGCTCTATGCTACTCCATAGACTTATTTCTATAGATGAGATGGCTGCCTCTTGCTACTGTAGACTTATCTGACTATTTTTATATGAGGTCTCTTCTTTACGGGCATAGTAAAAAAACAGTTTTAATCTCTCAATAATTTTCAGCTGCCCTTCAAGCTGCTGCCACTTTTTTGTTTTCTGATATCCACTTTCAAAACTTCTCATCCTACCCATTCCTCATAGACCACTGTACCTATGATCTTCCCTGATTGGTCTGTCTTCCTTCTCAACTCCTGTAGCACTTATTGCCTTCAGTACTTTGCATTTTTCCTTACCTTTTCATTTTTATCTGTCTTTTCCCCCAACTAGATTATTAGCTACTTGGGGCTGGGACCAAGACACATTTGAAAATAATCTTCATATCTCCTATAGCACATGCCCACGTTAGTGCCAAATAAATGTTAATTGGTTGGTACTGCTATAAAATCTGAGAGTAGGGCAGAATTTGACATAATCAGCATGTAGACTTCCCACTCCCTGCCCCAAGATGGCTCCTTTCAAAAAGGTTCCAAGTAGACAAGTCTACCACATGAGAGCTCACTTCAGCATTGTTCACTATGTAAAAATAATATTGATGTAAAATAAATTTAAAGGAAAGCTGCAGTATCCAAAATGTCATATATAAAACCATGGTATGCCTGACTTTATTCCATAATAATAGTGCCTTAGATATAACCTGCTCTGTATCTGGGCACACTACATTCCATATCTTTGGTGTACAGTGCCTCATTCACATTCCTCCCTACACAAAAGTACCCTTCCCTCAGCTCTTCTTCTCCCCCACTCCTCCACCACATCCAGGGGTTCTTTGGTGAGATAGTTTCTCTCTAAATTTTCACATGGGATCAGTCCCATTCCCTACCACTTTTCCCTCCTTCCTTCAATATCAGCTAATCAATGATTAGGAAGCAGGGAAAAGGCTCTTTCTCCCATGTGCTATTATAAGGCCTAATCACCAGCATTCTCATGTAAGAGGCACGGCAGCCTTTCTCCCTCTCCATCTTCCTCTTCCTTTTCATCTTTGATTTGTCCTGTTTGTCTCCCAGACAGACTCTTGCCTCAGGCTGGGAGTTCTCTATTACTGTTTCATCTCTTTTCCATACCTCTGGATGTGACTGTAGCCAGAAACTCAGGCCAAAACCAGTAAATTTATCACCAGGATAATGACAGCAAGCTGCATGCTGAGTGAATTCTGAAATCCCCCTCAACCTCTTTTTTTGCCAAAACCTGTGGAGCTGCAGGATCCAACATGTTATTGAAACTGTTATCTGCACATGAAGAATGACTCCACTGGAAAAAAACAATTTGGTACCAGCCGTGGAGCTATTTTTAGATATTTGTTTGGTGAGATTTCAGAAAAGAGAATTCGCCATGTGGTGGGAGAGATTAGCCAAGTCTTGAAATCCTGCTTTGCTTAACTACACTCTAAAACTATCTTGTCCACATGTCACATTACAAAAAAAAAAACCAGTTTTTTTCAAGGAATGCCTCATTGTTCTGAGAGTGAACATTTATGTTTGTGGAGTTTATAGAACTGGCATTCCCAATGGCTAAATTCCCCTATTTATTTACATGACTAGTTCTTTACCAGCCTATGGCTGCAAAATTCCCCTAATCCTACCCCAGACTTCCTTGGCCATCAGCCTATTCAAAGAAATCTCCAGAGACTTTAGGAAAAAGGAGACTTGGGAGTTCTCAATGGAAACTAAGGAAGTTTATTCTCTAACAAATGCACCTACTATGTGCAAGAGATTACGCTGAACACTATACAAAAAAATTTTTTTAAAGTATACTCTCAAAGAACATTGCAACTAGTTGGTGGAATAAAACATTGATACATGAAGAGATAATTAACTATTAAAAGTCAATTTATGCTAATGCGTATTGCCAAATGAGAAGGAAAAATTCATTTTGATTGAGTTAACTCAAGTTTCTAGTTTGCCTTCCTCCAATATGGAAGAACTGGACCCCACTCATCCTTGGTCCTCTCCTGTGCTGAACTCTAGAGAACACTGTCATAGAGGTGGTATTCTGTGTTTCAGAGAGCCTAGGAGGCTCTCTTCTATTCAACCTCTCTCCTCCCCACTCCCCCAACTCCACTCCCAACCCAGCACATCAACAAATAATCTCCTGTTGTTTAGTACTAGTTTTTATACCCAAGGAATGCATCTTACCCTTTTCTGTTTAATTGTTTAAAATTTTTTCCTAATTACACATAAAGACAATTTTAAACATTTGTTTTTAAAAATTTTTGAGTTTCAAATTCTTTTTCTCCTTTCCTTTTCCCCTCCCTGAGATGGTAAGCAATTTGATATAGGTTATACACGAGTGAATGTGTAAAACATACTTCCATATTAGTTATGTTGTGAAAGAAGACACGGACCAAAAAAAAAACAAACCCACAAAAAAGATAAAGTGAAAAATAGTGTGCTTGGATCTGCATTCAGGTTCTATCATTTCTTTCTCTGGAGGTGGATGGCATTTCTCATCATGAGTCCTTTGGAATTGTACTGGATCACTGTATCCCTGAGAATAGCTAAGTCATTTAAGGTTGATCATTGTACAATATTGCTTACTATTACATACCTTTTTCTCATTACTTGTCATAGATCCTAAATCACACGGATAATGAATTGTTTTGGTAAGACACACATAAGAAACTAGAGTAGATGCAGACACAGGCAGCCAGGGTGGTGCTAAGTGAAGAATAATGGAAGGAATGAGGAAGGAGAAGATTTGGTTGGGGGCAAGGAGAATGGAGGAGATAAATGTCTTGAAATAAGTGAAAGGTGAACAAAAAAGAGATAAGAGTTATCTTAGTTGGCTGCAGAGAATAGAATGAGGAATAATAGGAGAAAACTTATAGGAAGCCAGAATTTGGCTCAATATTAAGAAGAACTTTCTAACAAAACTGTTCTATAATAAAATGACTTTTATAATACAATAAACTTCTGTCACTAAATATTCTCAAGAAGAGACTGAATTCTATCAGGGATGCTATAAGCTGGGTTCTTAAATTGGAGAGGTTGGACTAAATGCACCTTGTGTATATGTGCGTGTATACACATACACACACACACACACACACACACATATTCCTTCAAACTTAAAACTTCAATGATTCTGAATGTTACAGAATGTTCTCCCCTGGTTATTCCATATCCTGGTACTGTGTTACATTGTTCAGCTTTTTTTCATCTATAAAGTGTTAGGAGAGATTTATGCAGAACTAAAGAGAAGTAAATGTACCATCGTTTCCTGGAACACTACCTTGGTCACTTCCTGTAAGTGGAATATCAGAGGCAGATTGCATTGACATTTTAACAACTAGCATATTTGCTAAATCAATCTCTTAGACATAAAGAAACTTTCAATCTCACTGATTTACCTCTTCTCCAAGCATACAATCATAGAATTTTAGTGTGTAAAGGGACCCATAGAGGTCATCTGGTCCAACCTCCCACCTAATGCAAAAATTCTTTCTATAACCTCTCTGTCTCATTTAAGATTTCTTGGAAGATATAGCGGAAGAAATAATCCTATTTGACAGCCCCTTGATAATAAACATCCTGTGTAGCATAAAACAGGGAGATGTATGCTCGCCAAAAGGTGTTAGTTGTACTATTGAAGGATATCCACTGTAGAGGATTGAAGTTAAGGAGAAATTCCCTATGAATGGTGAGGTCTTCCTGATGCTCCTACTTGTGGATGACATTGTGCTAACTACATCAAGCCCCAAACTATTGCTAAGCCCATAGGAAACACCAAGCAGATGAAGACTATCTATTATCTAGATTTCAACATGTGTTTGGGTAGACATCATTTGGAACTTATCCAACAGTATGTATATCTGGGATAAACAATGCAAATGGACAATGAGTTGAGCAAGACAGAAGGAGCCTACCTTCAGAAAAGTGCATTAACCCCAGAGTTCCCATGAAAGCAAAGGCCTGTCTTTTACTACTAACATTCTACTAATTGTGCTATATGGCAGTGAAACATAGAATTCTGTACTTCCTAAGAATTAAACATGAGTATCACACAGAGCGCAATGGAGACGCATGTGGTAGGTATGAGGAACTCTGAAGAAAAGGAGTAAGAGTAACCATCAAGGAATTGTATAACAGAAAAATGGGCTGGTCATGTGGCAATAATGAGGGATGGCAGATGCAAAGCCAGAGTGATTCACTGGTGACCTAACAATGGCTAGAGAAAGTTTGGGTCTGTGTTGTGTTGGGTGGGCCCTCTGTGATGACCTTATGGAAGGACATAGACAAGAATCAGAGAAGATGGCAGTCACAGATGGGTTGCATTCTGTACCATGAAAGGGAACTCCTAAATCAATGAGCTTATAGATTCATTTGAGTAGCATCCCTCAGGGAAGGTCATATTGCCTCTGCTTGCACATTTGCAGCAACAGAGAACTCATTAGTTTTAAAGTAATCTACAAAGTTAGACAGTTTTAATTGTTAGAAAGTTCTTCCTCATACTAACTCAGACTCTGCTGCTTTGCATCTTCCCTTCATTATCTCTGGTCCTACTTTCTGTAGCAACACAGAAAATCTCTCTGTCCCAGATATTTTGAGAGATAGTTATGTCCTCCTTAAGTCCCTGGGTTCAATTTCCCTAGTTCCTTCCACTGTTCCATATATCACTTTGTATTTCATTCCCTTACTCTCTTGGTGGCCCTTCTCTCGATACATTCTAGTTTGCCAGTCTCTCTTGGGAGGGAGACCCAACCTAGATTTGGACATAGTGCTACAGATTTGTTCTGAATACTTCAGAGGATGGTAGATCTATAAATCTCCCTTGATCCCTCTAAACACCATTAATGTAGACTACAATTGTGTCAGCTTCTGTAACAGCCATATCTGTGTGCTCACACTGAGCTTGCGGACAACTCAACCCCTCAGGTCTTTTTTCCTTGAGAGCAATTCAGGTGGTTTCATGGAGAAGGTGGAATTTGATCTGGGTCTCAGTTCTCTCACCCTAAGGATGAACAAAAGACCACATCCTATTGCTCCCTCAATAATAACACACAGTGATGACATCTTGGAAGTATACCACTAATATAGACACAGGCTCCAGCTGAGGCATTTGTAAAGGACTGACTGATGTGATTGAATCCAATGAATGTAAAACATATTTGTAGTGACACTCTGGGTTTCCTGGCTTTGTTGTCACTTCCACTGCCAGTTTGGTAAGCTCCCTCTTGGAATGAAAAGCATAACCTTTCTCTTTTTCTCTACCTAACATCTTTTTTGGAAGGTCACAGGCTTCTCAGCCTGATGCATCTTTTCCAGAACTTAGGTTACTCACTAATAGCTTTGCCACTTGTTTCTTTGACAGGCCATTTAAAAGAAGAAATAAATCAACGGCAGATGCAGCGAGTTGCTTTAAGTGAGTACAAGTATCTGTGTGTGGGGGGGAGGGTGGGGAGGTAGAGAGTTAATACAGAATGATATCACTTGGCCTGATTACAGGATCATATATTTGGAAGGAATTGCATAAAATAGAGAATAAATGGATAAAGTTCATTTTACTAGGCTACCAGCAGAGCCAGGTGTAGGCAAAATTGTGAAAGAGGCAAGGTCTGTTTTCTGTGCAGTACCCCTTTTACAGGTACAGACCCTCACCAGGTAGCCAATATTCCTTGACCGTTCAGGTTCCCCCAATACAGTATGACCCACCCTGATTTATCCCTTCTTAAGCAGCATCATTTCATGTTCCAGACATTTCTTACACAGCATAGATTTTAAAAAAACAAAAGCAAAACCCACATTTATTGTTTCCTGCAGTATGTTATATCCTATTCTCTGATTTCCAAAGCTACAGATCGCTAGTTGATAACCAGTACTGCTTTTGATGCATGCAATGTGTAAATGATAGCTTCAACCAACCCATGTGCATTTTGGCAATGGCTTTCTAGAAATAATATACTCATATTTTTGTTTGCTTGTTTGTTTGACCAAAGTCACAGAGGAGAGATGGGAAGTATCTTGGTGAACTGGTGGGAAAGATGTTTGGGGAGAGAAGATGAGGCCCATCAAATCATACCCCCTACTCCTCTTCTTGACCAAGCCATAGCACCAACGCTAACGCATTTGAAGAGTTACAATCAGTTGAAAAATTGGTATCTGCTGGTTAACGCATCCTATTTTGCATTTCTTTTCCCTGGACTACTTCTTATAATTGCAGAAAAATGGAAGGACATGGGTGCCAAAAAGGATAAAAGGGCCCAAACTATATTGGGAGCGATTTCCTTTAAACTAGTTAACTAGTAGCACTGTTTGGAGCTTCATTATTTTCTTTTATTAAAATAGCTAGACTTCAGTGTGAACCACAGGTGAGCCTGATACATTCTGGCCAGAACTCTAGGGATCAAGTTGTTAATTTTGATATGCTTTAAAAAGAAATGGAGTGTCAGCCTCTTGACCATCTCCTGGGAGGGAGCTGCTGCCCTAGACTTGTAATTGCTATACAGACCAATGAGTTTCTTAGTTCTGAACACAGATTCAGCTGATTGCTTTCCCCAGCAAAAGGTGAGTTCTTTGACAGAGGAAAACTGACCTCAAAATGTTGGGCTTAGGAAAGGTTCAAAACAGGCTAAGGTGGAGAGTGACTCTGTAATGAACTCTCTTCTTGTCCCTAAGCTCTAAGTGCTGGGCATCAGCTATGCAGGAATCCCCTAAGATCAGCTACAACAGCTCCATTATGACAGTTCCATGGGCAAGGTCCTTCTTCATGTAACATCTGGCCTCCTCTAACAGGCATTTAATGAGCCCTTGTTGTAGAAAAACAATGATGTGGAAAATACTATTTGAAATAACTGCATAAGTGGTCTGCATTTAAGACAAGGTAAGCTTTTTCCACAGGTTCCAGGGGAGTAAGGAGCTCCATCCTTCCTTTCCTTCCAACTCCCCATCCCCCTGGGAGGCCAGGTCAATCCAGCAGAGGAACTGGAACTGCTCAGGCAGTTTTCTCCCCTGCCTGGAGCAGACCTGGGCCTTTGGAAAATTGCTGCATGTTTCCAATCACAGGCTCCAGGCCACACAAATATTTTCCAGACTCCCATTTCTTCATTAATGCACCATTCTGAAGTAGGTCCATATTGCCTCCTATCCTTTATATATTAAACTGGGGCTCCTTATTTGTCTATTTATCATGCTTTGAGCCTCTGCCTTCTAAATTACAGCAGGTGTCAAGTTCAGGAAGGCCCAGATTTGCCTGAAGTAATCAGGAAACTTCAAACAGAAAGCACTTTGGTTGGAAGTCTAATTAAGAGCATGTTGAAATACCTATTTATTTTAAAAACCATACTATCCCAATTAGAAAAGAAGTGCTAACATTTCCCAGCTGCCATTTTGAGATTAAATGCCTTGTTATAGTCCAAATACTTTAGGAGGATATTTGATTGAGATTTAAAAACACCAATGCTCAGGTTTCCCAGGTGAGCATATAACAGAAGTGAATTTTAGTCATTGAAGAAAACCTCTCAACTCAGCAAACCGTTTATATAGCCATTTCTTCTTTTAACCCTTACCTTTCCAGCTAGCATTTGGGCAGAAGACTAGGGGCAGAGGACGTCTTACAAACACTAGCAGCAAATGGATCTGGGACCCGTGATACTCCTTAAGAGCCAAGTTGGCTTCAGGCATAGGAAATGAATCAGTGACTAAATACAGTATTTAGTCCTTTTCTATTTCCTTGCTTTTCTGCTCCTTTTTCATTACTTTCCCATTTTTTCTTTTCATATTTGTTCTGGTGACTCTTTCTCCTTTTTACTTTTTCTAACTCTCCATCTTAAATTTCCCCCTTTTCACTTTATCATCTGTCTTGATCTTTTTTATCTCCTTTCTCTTTAATAGTTTACTGGGAGTTTTTTTTTTCTTTCCGTGTATACAAAATGTTTCATTTGTATATGCTGTACATGTGTATTGGTATCCTCCCAATAACACTGCCCTAAACAATGTTATGTCCCAGTAACATCATTGGCACTTTGTAATCAAACCCCACTAGAGTATAACAGACCCCTCTGGTAACCATCTTAGCCAGCTGCCCAAGCAGCATATCAGATGTTGAGCCATGAACCTAATGCTGTTCAAGATATTGTTGTGGTTTTGATTTTTATGGTTCTGTATACCTGCCGGTACTATATGAGTGTGACCACTAGCATCTGAGCACATGCATGTATGCATGCACACACACATGCATATTTTTGAATTAGTAGGAGACAATTCCCAAGGGAATAAAACTTGAGTGTGACAGCCTAGGCATCAGTGACAGATCAATATGATAGGAAGTCTTCACATCCTTTAAGTAGCCCCCATCTGATCTTTGTCTAAGGCCAGCCAAATGCATGAGTGTGTGTATGTATGTGTGTGTGTGTGTGTGTGTGTGCATGTGCATGAAAGAACCCCTTCCCTTTTTAGTAATCAAGTCTAAATTAGAATGTACTTTGTTTAGGACCCCACCCAGGAAATCTCTCAGAAAATATAAACTTTACATCCTACATTAACTCCTTTGAAAAGCACAGAGTCACAACATCTGGAGTAAACTACTGTAGAGTACATTTAAAATTAAATGGGAATATAATTTACAGTAATTTGCAGTAGTAGTGGCGATGACCACATTTGATGTGATGGTTGAACCTACAGAGAAATATGTGACCATTATCAATTCTTTCTAAGGGAGTGGTTTAAGACCAATTCCAAAAAGCATAGTAATGCATGCATACATACATATACACACTTATATGTACATATATGCACACATGTTGTTCATTCCATTTGTCATAATTCTTTACAATTTGACTATTGTTGTGAAGGTATATGTAGAACCTATACCAGACTGCATACCTCTGGGGGGGGGGGGGTAGAAAAGAAAAGGAGGGGCAGAAAATTTGGAACTCAAAAACTTGTGGAACTGAATGTGGTAAACTAAAAGTAAATAAATTTAAAAGAAAAAAAGAAGGGGTCCCAAACCATACAAGGATTCAATCAGGCACACACCAGGACACCAAGACAGGGATAGGTACCAACTGGAAGCTTTGTCATCTACTACCCAGGGTAGAGTGAGAAGGGACCCTATACAAGGGAGTGGTATTTCCAGGGAAGGAGATCATGAGCGGAGAACGAAAAAAGGAGAATGTTCAGAAATCAGCACTGGTAGCAGCAGCAGCAGTGTGGCTCAGACTCCAGGCTCAGACTTCTAGAATCTACCCTACTCTGTAGTGGAAAAACCAAGACAGGAATCCAGTACCAAAGGGAGCCTATAATTCTGCCACTTTGGATCAACAGAGCTTTCCACCTGGCTTATAGGCATAGAATCCAGTAGTAATATACTATTGATCATACCCTAACCCTGGTCAGGAACTTGTAAAGCTCAGACCAGGAGGGTATCAATCATACTTTTCCCTGGATTGTATCCCTTTGGGAGCACCAAAACCTTATTAGGTCCCTAATCTGTCCCTGAGATCTTGAAATAACACACTCAAAATCCCAAAAAATAACACAGCATTCAACATTCCCAGGACTAGCCCAGACCTTCCAACCAGTAGTGCCACAGAGCTCAGCCCTCAAATCAAGTCTGAATTTGGGAAGCTGCGTAGAAGAGTGGGTGAACAAAAAAGAACCCATTATAATGAACTATTTTCATAGCAGGAATATTCGGGATACAAAGACAGAAGAGGCTGACTCCAAAATACGTACAGGCAAAGCCTCAGAAAAAAACACAGTTTGGCCACAAACTCAAGTAGAATTCCTGGAAGAGATGAAGCAAGAATTTTAAAAAGTTAGAAAATGTTTTTTTTATAAATGGAATAAGAGGACTTGAAGGAAAAAATTAGAAAGGAAATGAGAATCATGGAAGAAAGAATTGGAAAGGAAATTAACAGTTTGGCACAAATGGTATAAAACCTTGCCTGAATAACAATCTCCCTAAAGATTAGAAAGAACCAAACAGAAGTTAATGATATCACTAGTCAACAAGAAATAAAGTCATAAGACTGAAAAAATAGAAGAAAAGTAACATAGCAAAACAATTGAACTTGAAAACAGATCAAGGAGAAAAAAAATTAAGAATCATTGAACTATCTGAACGCTATGACCAGAGAGTAACAGAGAGGGAGAGAGAGTCCTTATGTTTCAAGAAATCTTAAAAGAAAATTACTCAGATTTCTTAGAACTAGAGGGCAAAGTAGAAATAGAAAGGCTCCACCAGTCACACCTCCTGAAATAAACCTCAAAATAAAAACTGTTGGGAACATCATAGGCAAAATTCAGAGCTTCCAGGTTTTAAAAAAAATATGTATATACACACACACACACACACACACACACACATATATATATACACACACACACACATATACACATCTACATATGTATGAACATACATATGTGTGTACATGCACACACACATACATACATACACATTGCAAACAGCCAGAAAGAAAGAATTCAAGTACTGAGGAACCATAGTCAGGATCACACACAATTTAGCACCCACAACTATAAAAGAGTAGAAAACTTGGAATATGATATTCCAGAAGGCAAAAGATATCGGCTTATGAACAAGGATAACTTATCCAGCAAAACAGAGTATGATGCTATAGGGGGGAAATGGACTTTTAATGAACTAGAGGACTTCCAAATATTCCTAATGAAAAGACCAGAGCTCTGGAGAAGCATTGGTTTTCAAGTCCAAGAGTGAAGAGGAATGTAAAAAAGTAAACATGAATAAACAATGATAAAGGACCAAAGAAAGATAAATGCCTTACATTCAAATATGGGGAAATGATACATATGTTTATGTTCACAGTTCATAGGAGGAGTCCCATTAGAAGAGGCCTGAGAGTGGTTCAGTTGTGTCTTGATGATGTTAAGAAAAGAATGAGAAGAGAGAGGAAAAGGAATACACTGGAAAGAGGGGAGAAGGGAAAGGAAGGTTAGGGGAAATTATCTCATATAATCAGGGTCTACATTAGTAAACCTCTATACAAACAAGGATGAAGTGGGAATTCAGTTAGAATGGCCTCAGTTTTTTAAGTAAAGAGGCAATAACCTTAGCTGAGGGGAGGGCTTGAAGAAGGAAAAGAAGAAAAAGCAAAAAGGTCTTATCTTTGAGGCTCTCATAGTCTGGTTAAGGAGACCTAAATAGAATAAAAGTAACCACTTTGTCTATTTAAACTTTATAACACTTGATAAGAAACTTCAAGTCTTCTCCACTGAAATACCTTGAATGTATAGAGGTGACCCAGGATTCTTGAAGGCTATGACAGTGTGGACATAAGGTCTAGTACCAACAGGGGTATGCTGGGAAATATTTAACAGTGATCTCTCCTCTCCAGAAAAAAAAAATGTAACCAGGATACATGCTCAATTTTAATCTATATAATTAACACTTTCTTAAGCCATGATAATCAACAAAACAATCAATCCATCCCAAGCAGGGACTGGCCCCAGGATATACCAAGTCTTTGTTTAAAGCTCATAATCAGAGAGGCTCGTCACTATCCACTTTCTATATCTAGTCTTGGTGAGGTGCAAGGGATGAAATCTTTAGTGTAGCAATTCACAAAGACTATACATAGAGGAGTATTAGTCATTGTTGGAAGGACCACTTTACAGATCATTGAAGTATTGAAATATTTAGGATTTATACCCTACCTGCTTCCAAATTATAGTCTGTAGAATAACCCAGAGTTCAAATTCAACAATTCAACAAACATTTATAAAGTGCTTAGTAGTATTTACAAAGTTCTCTGTGACATTTAAACATGAAACAGATTGCAGTTGAAATCAGAAAGAAGGAGCACTTTCAGACCCCAAAGCTAAGCAGGATTACTACCACATTTCAACGATAAATTTCACTCCATTTTCTAGCTACTAAGGTAGAAAGAGGAATTACACATTTTCATTTTCTGACAACCAGCAGCACACACTTCATCTTCAGAAGCAAATGTTTCCTGGAACTAAACCTATGCCATAGTTTATTGCAGGGATCCTTATGTGAAGGATGTCGGGTGACACAGTGAACAATATCTTCCACTATAGTTCTACAAAAGACACTGAAATGCTGTTCAAGCAGAGGATCCTCTTATCAGTCCTCTATAAAAGCAGAAGGTGTGACATTAAAACATAACTCCATAAAGGTGTATCTGTGACAAGGTGAGATAATATGGCACGTGTACTCTTGTTTTCTGAAGGTCCAGGTTAGACTCCAACTCAGTGCCATTATAGAAGCCAACACCATCTATCACCAACACTGTGCCACTAGTGAAAGTCACCCATCAGAGAGAGACAGAGGCCCTGCAGTTCCAGACTTGGGATTGGCCTTGGCCACATGTACCTCCCTCACTGCCATTGATTGTACTTAATTCTGTGCCCACTCTTCTCATCTTATATATTCTATATTTATGAAAAAGTATGCCCTTGGTGTTGGGGAATTTGCTTTGTAACTACTGTATTTGCTATGCCTTTTAAGTTAAAAAAAAAAAAAAAGAAATTAGTATCCTGGCTGTTGTTTTTGTCCTTTGTTTTCAAAGAGGATCAGTGACATCATGGGGTGATGTCTTGATTCATGTGTGAATCGGATTTAAGTGAGGAAGAGTTACAGAGTTGTCAGCCTCTCTCTCTTCTTGAGCCAACAAAGTCCAGAGACAGGACAAAAGTCAGGATGATTGGTAATGGTCTAGGATGTAATGGATAACCTTGGCATCTTCAATGTCTGACCAAGCTCTAAGTGCTCCACAGTGCCTGCTTCATGGCCATTGGAACAAATTGTTCTCATCCGCCCATTCCTCAGGGGTGGTCTTCACGTGCTTGGGGTAGATACCCCCTAACTCATCAATATTTTTGAGGACTGTCAGATACTCTCAATCTGGCTTAGCCCATCTGCTGAAACAGTTTTACCAGGGTGTGATTGCCATGCATGTTATAGCTTCTTGGAGCCACAGGTTGGGTGACAGACAGGTAGACACCAAAGATGAAGAAGCAACCCTGAAAAGGGTTCAGCAGGTCCTCATATCAGAGGTGCTAACCATCCCTGAACACCCCACATATCCCCAGCTATCTGTTAGGGGGAAACCCAATAGTAAGGGCTCATGAGCTAGTATTTAGGAAGACATTCACCCATAGGATTACCTCTGTGACTCTGAAAGTATTAACAGCTACCCTTCTGGGGACCCAAACTTCCAGGACCACTGTAAATTGGGCAAGTCAGCCCCAAAGGGGCATCACATGTGGACCTCATTCTTCTTGTATATGTGTGTGTGTGTGTGTGTGTGTGTGTGTGTGTGTTTTACTATCAGCATAGCTTAAGAAGAAGAAATCCACCACTCTGGGCCAGTGGTGTCAGAGCATAGTAAATTTCCTCAACCTCTGTTGCTTTTTCGACTTCAGTTCTTGCATGACCTCCACTCCCTCCTCATGTACTCCACAGGAAAGGAAAGAAAGAAGATGGGAATAAATATACAGAAAACCAAGTCTGTGCTCCCTAGATTGTCCAGGAAATATTTGATCACTTGTATTTATTTCCTCCTTTGAGCCTTTGCAGAGGTCCTCTCTCTTTGTTGGGATCCTCTCACTTTATGGGGATCTTCTTTATTTGTGGGAATCCTTTCTCTTCAAGGGGATCCTCTCTCTTCATGGAAGTCTCTCAAATGATCCCACTTTGGATCTCAACCAGAAGTTGATAGACCAAAAGCACAGCTCTGACAGCTTTACTTCAGAGCTTAAGAAGCTCCAGTTGCTCCCTTTTGCATCTGTGATAAAATATAAACTGCTCTGTTTGACTTTTAAAACTCCTCACAGTCTGGCTTCACCCTGTTTTCCAGGCTTATTACTCTTCTTTACAAATTCTACATTCTGTCTGTCCTAAGTAGGCTATCCTTCATCCCATCTCTCATCCTTTTCTTCCCTTTGCATAGATCAGATATGGGGACCCTGTGGCCTTGAGGCCACATGTGGCTTTCTAGGTCCTTGGGTGTGGCCTTTAAACTGAGTCCAAGTTTATAAGTTAATAAAAAGAAATCTTTTTATTAAGGTGTTTGTTCTGTGAAGTTTGGGTTTAGTCAAAGGGCCATCACATTTGAGGACCTGGAGGACCTCATGTGGCCTCCAGGTCCCAGGTTCCCCACCCCTGGCATAGGTCATCCCCTATACAGCCCCTCTCTCCTTGACTTCATGAATTACTAAATTTCCTTCAAGGCTCACCTCAGAGGCCACTTCCTACAGGAAACCTATCCTGATCCCCCCATGCCTCTGTCACTCTTCAGAAATTATTTTGTCTCAACTTTGCGTACATTGTATATTTAATTTTTATGGACATATGGTTTTCCTCAGAAGAGCATAAACTCCTTGAGGTCAGGGACAATTTCATTTTCTATTTTGTAGAAAACACTTATTGAATGAATGAATGAATAAAAGAATGAACATCCTGTAACAATATACTACCTCTTTTTCTTTTTTTTTAAAGCAGAAAATTCTGTTTAGCTTCTCAATTAAGGGACAAACACCTAAATCTAAAGCAAATTTGTTGCATCCTAGTTCCAACAAGTGCTTTGGGACAGATGTAAAAGTAACAAACAGGCATTATGTAAGTGGTAAAGGCCATAAGTACTACAAGAGCCCTGTGAGCTATGGTGCTTTCTCAGGGAAGCTGAAAATTAATTCAGTGTCCTACAGAATGAAGAGGACAAAGGAGTCTGGGGGCAGGACTGCCTAGGTTTAAGTTGTTAAGGGCCAGAATAACCATACTGGAGAATATAATGGGGTAGAGAAATGCAAAGAAAGAGATAAGCAGCACAGAATTTATAACTGCTTCTCAGCATTGTAGAGAAAGTAGGATCTTTTCTTCCTCTATGGTATTTTCACCGTTATGAATAAGGATTAAGAAGGATTAAGAAATTATGTATTTTATATCATCCATGTTGTACATTGGCAAAACTCTCCCTACACACTAAAAAAGAAATCCTGTAATCTTTGTGCATGTATGGATTTGGATGTGTCTATAAATGTATGTATATAGATGTCTGCATATATGAAATATATACACATATAAAACATATATATATACACACGTATGAATGTATATATGTATGTCTCTATATATACACATACATTCATGTATATATATGTAT
>CM053586.1:172565856-172615994 GCA_028646515.1 Pseudochirops corinnae
TACTAAGCATTCCTAATTTCTTTGTCATGGTTACTTCCCTTCATGCAGTATAGTTTTATACTGCATCTTAGTAAATGTTATTCAGGAATTACTGTAGCTAAAAAATATTAATCACTTGGTGCCTAGCCTTTCTGAATGTAACTAGACTGACTGGTCATTAAAAACAAATGTCCTCAAGGGTCATTAGGTCCAGACCTGCTACCTTTCCTTTTTGGTAGCATTTGTCTAAGCATGGACTGTACTGGTACAGCCTTCTTTTATCCATGTCCAAACCACCAAAAAATGAAAGGTAGAGGATAGTGGCCACGTATACCTCCCCTAACTACCATTGTACTTTATGTTTCTGTCCATTCTTTCCTACCTCCTATAGTCTATATTTGTGGAAAAGTATGCCCCTAATGCTGGGATAAATGTTTTGTAACTACTGTTTTTGCTATGCCTCTTAAGAAAAAAGAAAAAGAGTCTCCTGGCTGATAGTCAAGAGGAAGTCCAACAGTAGGGGCTCATGAGCTAATCTTTAGGAGTAGAGCCATCCACAGGACTACCCCCCTACAAACCTGAAAGTAGTTAACAGCTACCCCTCTAGAGACCCAAACTGGTCATTCTGGCATGAGCTGGACAAGTCTGTCCCAAGGGGGCATTACATGTGTACTCCATTCTGAGTTGAACTTCGGTTCATTCCTAGCTTCGCCACTTAATAATACCTATGGGATTTTGGTCAAATCATTTCTCTTACCTGGTCCTCTGTTTCCTTATCTCTAAAATGGAGGGGTTAGACCAGATGGCCTCTGAAGTAACTTCCTATACTACATCTGTGAACCTGTGGTTTGTGCAGGCTCTTAAGGAATAGGTAGGATTCAAATAAATGAGGAAAATGAAAATGAGCATTTCAAATGGGAAGAAAAGTATTAATAAAGGCCCTGGTCACAATGACTGTTGTGGCCCCCATAGCCAGGTATATTACATTTTGCCCCCCCTCCCCCAAGTTTCTCCAGTGCCTTAAGGTGGTTGGTGAGTCTGGTCTCTAGTGGTGGCTGAAGATCACTTGTGTTCTCCCAGTTTTAGGGATCCCCAGGGCCCTAGTTTCATTCAACTACTTAGCAATATGATTAGATTTTTAAAAATTTACTTCAAAGGTATAGCAAGAATAAACATAAAAACTTCCCTCCCTCCCCAACACCTGGGAAGGCATAATTTCCCCTACACTTTCTTCAGTATCTGGGAAAGGGAGAAGTATTAGGTTCACATTTTAACTCAGTTGCTATATATCACAGTTCCCCAAGTTCCAAGTTCCCCTGGACTTGCATTCCAGTACCCTGGCTTCTCTGGGCTTTCTTACTGGACTAAAGCAGCAACACCTTGCCTGGAATCCTGGCTTCAAGGTAACCATAGCATGAGCTCCTGGCTCCAGGGACTCTGCTGCCTACAATTAGAATTGAAAAGAACAAATGAAATACAGAAGAAAAAAAAAAAACAAGACTGATTGTCAGGGCCATAGAGCCAGAAGGGGAACACCCAGCTTAGTGCATGGTACCCATGTGAGCAAGACAGTCACATCTGGACACAGCTGGAAGGATAGACTGACAGGCTGATAGTCCTAGTTTTAAAGACAGCCAGTTCCAGCTATGCAGCCAATGTAAAGAGGCTGCATCCACCTACATAGTAGGGAAATGCATAGTGTCTTCTCCCAGATGTAGGTCCCTGGCAGCTCCCCAATGGGTACCTCCATCATAGGTGATCTAGGCATGTACAAAGTCCCATTGAATTAATGAGGAATGTTCTAGAAATCCTTAGTAGACCAATCTTGCTGGAGTAGAGTATAGGAAATAGTCAGAGATAATACTAGAAAGTAGATTGGGGCTAACTTATAGAAGATCTTTAAAGTCCAAGCCAAGGATTTAGGACTCTAGCCTATGGAATGTGGCATTACCAAAATCAAAACTAGAAAAAGGTCCATAGCATCATCATGGCCCCTGCTTCATCACCAACACACTGTTCCCACTATCACTTGTCATCTTGGCACATTCAAATCCTTAAAATGCCAACTAAGCATAGATCAGTAATATTCTATGACTAGCAACCAGTCCTCCATAAAATCACACCCCAACTGGTCAGCCATTGGCTAGTTGGTGATCCAAGGAGGCCATGAATTCCACTAACGGTTTTTAAAACAGTGGAATCATATAACGAAAGCACCTGAGTACAAATGACTACCCCCCCCCCCACCCTGCCCCAGCATCTACAAATACCCTAATCAGTGGTTCTCAACCTTCCTAATGCCGTGACCCTTTAATACTCATATGTGGGTGTATCTACATGTGGGTGGACCTGCCTGGAGATGGATAGAGGAGCGGTGTCTTGGTTCCTAAGACCATCAGAAATATGTGTTTTCCAATAGGCGACCCCTGTGACCCCTGTGAAAGGGTCATTTGGCCCCAAAGGGGTCGTGACCCACAGGTTGAGAACCTCTGCCTAAGTAATAGTCACTTGCTTCCACCTCTACTCCATGAGTTCTCCAAAGCAACTTCTTTTGGGAGAGATAAAAATTCTGTTTTCACCTGACTCAAGCCCATGTACTTAAAAAGTTGCTGAGACTTTCTTTTCTCATCAGCAAACAGAAAATAAGGTAATTCCAGATAATACAATTATATTCATCTAAAATTGCTTAGCGATGCATGATAATAATAATAATAGCATTAATATACTACTTTCTATATGTTAGGCACTGTGTTTTACAAATATTATCTCATTTGAGCATTAAAACAACTCTGGAAGGTAGGCACTATTTTTAGCCTGATTTTGTAGTTGAGGATACTCAACAGAGGCAGATGGCGGTTAAGTGACTTGCCCAGCTAGTCTCTGAGGCAGAATTGGAACTCGAGTCTTCCTAACTCCATGCCAGGCACCTATAATCAGAAATTAAACTGCAATTATACTATGACCTATGAACATTCACTTAACTAACAAGTATTTATTGAGTTCCAGGTTGGGAAAACAATAAAAAAAATGGAGGATTTATTTGTAAATCGAAGGAAACTGTAATTTACAGGAGGGTTAAACAGGAAAAGAATTTGCTCTAGAGAAAGATGGCTCATGATGGCCGTATGGCCAAAGAAGGGGATTTCACAAGAGCTGATTGGCTTGAAGGCCAGAGCCCTGAGGGAAATGATAGTTTAGTGTTCCTTGGTTATCAGTCTGGCTTAATATTCCCCTCCAGGAGAGAGATCTGCTTAGACAGTAGCTGCTTACCAGAAGCTGTTTGAGTGTGATCAACCCCAAACGTAGCCCCTCGAACGGCGTGCACTAAATTAACCCACGAATCGAGGAACAGGTTTGGGAATAGTCCTTTGTTCATAGCATTGTGAATAGCCTTGTAATCCTGGAGGGACATCAACTGTAAGCACTGAAAATGATCTCTTCTGATTTTTTACTTTATTCAGGGTCAGAGTGAATTGTTTTCCACAATTTATGTTAAGAGGGCAAATGGAACGTCTACAGTGACCCCTTGTGGTATATATGCCCCATGTTCCTCCAGACCGAGCAGCTCTGGTGATTTTATCTGCTGATTAAATGTGTAATTCTCCATGGCTTTCTTCTTCAAATGCTTTTTGGAATTCTACACCAACTCCACCATGTAGAAACGACTAGGATCTCCATTAGTGCTAGGATTTTTTTTTAAAAAACTTTTGAAAAATAGGATTGAAAAGGGTCTACAGGCAGCTAGTCTGGTCTCTACTACGACTATTCCCAACAGTCTGCTCCAAACCTAAAGATAATAAAAGCTCACATTTTTATAGTACTTTAAGATATATAGAATGCTTTAAAAAAAAACCATGAGGTGATTCTTACAAGTATTATTATTCCCAGTTTTATAGATGAAAAGACTAATGCATAGAGAAATTAAATAATGCATCCATAGTAACAAACTAAGGAATGTCAGAGCTGGGACCCAAACCCAAGTCTTCCAATGTTTGATCCAGCATCCCTTTCACTAAACCATGCTACTGCCTCTATGAAGGAAGAAGATCCAAGCATCCTCGGTGAGATGTCAGAAACTTGCCTTAAAAAATGTGTCATCTTGAGCCTATCACCTTCCCCCTTTGGGTGTCAGCCACTAAATGTACAAAATGAAGGGGCCTGGACAAATTTTTAGTGCCCAAATTCTTCCAGTTCTAAATCTTCTTCTAACTCTAACATTCTATGTCCTTAAAAGTGCAGAGCTAACAAGAGGGTGTTTTCACCTCCTTGAGGAGTTCAATAAATTCCCCTGGGCAATAATGAAGGGTCATGGAAGGACTTGGTGAGATTAAAGATATTTTTCTGTCCGAATAAATAACTAGTTATCTCGGCAGCTAGTTGCATTTTTTTTTTTCTTTGCTGCACAATATATCAGCATTTAATTTGCAAAGGGTCTACTGGCTAGGGAGAGCACTGGCGATTACAAATGGATTTGCAACGTAGCTAGAACAAACTACTTCCTTTTGGCAGAATGCTTGCTTGGTCCCTCTTCTTGCCCCAAAGGGGTCCACATTTTTATAAATAGTTCTGAAAAGCCATTGCTACTGAAATGGAGCCCCACCACCCAAGAGTATACTAATCTGGTGCTATGACTTGTCTCACGCGGCAGTATAATACAGTTCAGTTCAAAAATCATTCATTGAGCCTTCACTGTGTGCTACATATTGTAATGGGTTCTAGAGAAATGGACAAAATTGCAATAGTCCCCGTCCTCAAAGAAATTGCATTCTACTGTGAGTGTGATCAAGCACATGGACCCATCACTTATCACTGTCTCCAAAGCCAAACTTCCAGGTTTAGATGCCAAAGCTGGGAGGTGAACATCTCCACTACATTTCCTCTTCTCACTTATGGCAAATTATGACTTTTCTTCCTTCCTTCCTTCCTTCTTTTTCTCTTTTTTTCTTCCTTCCCTACTTCTTTTCGTCTTCCTTCCTTTCTTCTTTCTCTTTTCTTTCCTTCTTTCTTTTTTCTTGCTTTCATCCTTTTTCTTTCTTTCTGCCCTTCTTTTTCTTTCTTAGTGTATGTATTGCCTCAATCTGACAATCAATCCCAGACAACCTAAGCTACCTAAGAGCAGCTGCATGCTGTCAGCTTATGTGTGCCAGTGTTGTTAGTAGCCTTCAAACACTGAGAACAAGATTCCCAGTCCCTTAGCAAAGCTTCTTGTCTGTGTTTCCATGGCTTCAGGACCCCTATAAAGTTGGCATCCTTGAAGAAGGTCACTGTGTCTCCACTGCCATTGTTAACTAACTGTATCCCTTTCTAAAATAGAACCAGACTTCCAGACTGGTGCTTTTGCCATATTTTAGCCAGTAACCTTCAGTTGCCTGAGATTCCATTCCCAGTTACTACAATTAGCTCCTCATTTATGCAAGGGTTTGGAAAGCACTCAGGCTACACTGATTAAAATGAGAATTTTATGCCAAGTATAAAATGCCAAAGTATAAAACCATGTATTGTGAAAACATCTAGTGCACAACATGGGCCATAGTAAAAGGATATGCTTTAGGATGGTATAAGACCAGATTCTAACCTCTTACCTTACGCTACTAGACGAGGCTTTTGTATCTACCATCTTTCTCCTATAATCAATACATACCATCCCCTACTAGCAATTCCTTCTCAGGAGGTTGTTTGGAACCTTCCATCACTAAGCTGCTAGACATTCAAATCTCTGGGTTCTGAAGTAGTTTACTCTTTTGTAGATAAACCATAGAGCATGAACAAGATTCCTCAACTCATCTGAACACATACTTTCAGTACACACTCCAGTGTAGCCAATGACTTTCAAGGACTTCTAAAGTAATCTGGGACTTTTTTCATGCTTAGACTAAAGCCTTGAGTAATATAATCCAGAAGTATGTCTTTCAAGCATTATACTTTAAGTGGAAAATGGGAGGGGGGGGTCATTTGACTAATTAGCTCAGACCTCCCACCACTAGAGGTAGTACATATGCTTGGACTTATTTCCCCATCAGTAGAAATGAGCTCCAGTAATCCATTTTGCATTCATTTAGTTTTCTTCCAACCAGGGATGCTTTATTCAATAGAAATGCTAAATGTTGTTTGCAGGTCAATATAAGTCAGTGGCTCTGTGATCTCATCAATGCAAGGACCCTATCCAACTGGGCAGGTCACAACCCATTCATTCTTCTTCTAATCCTGTTATCTTGTTCCTGTTCTCCACAAGGGCTTTGCTCAACGTGCTAAGGATCTTTTTCATGTCTAGGATATCAGTCCAGTAGACGGGCTGACCCTCTGTTATCCCTTTCTCTTGCAATGCACTCGATTATGCTAGATTGTTGTTGTTATTTTAGTGTGCAGCTCATCATTGGTCATATAACATGCTACCACTTATTCATGCTCACCATGGGTCTGTCCATTTCCATTTCATTTGACTCGCAATTTTGATTCCTCCGAGATTATAGAATTCCATGATTCTCAGTCATATTACATCACCAAGTCAACAAGCATTTATTAAACATTTACTATATATCCAGTACTCTGCTAAGTACTGAGAATATAAACATAAGCAAAAAGAAAATCTGTGCCCCCAAGGAACTTACATTTTAATGGGGGAAGATAAAACATAAAAGGATTCTGAAAAGGAAAAGGTATTCTTGATGGGTGGGAGTGGAGGAGGGAGGGAACAGTAGATAAAGTCCTGAGAGTCAGGAGTGGAACCTAGAGAATAAACATATGGCTGGTCTAAGTGCTTTCCTTAAAATGGTGGTTCTGAGAGGAAACATCCAGTCAGAGGAAAGGGCTTCAGGGGCAGAGTGTACTTTCAATATGAAAAGTCTAGGAGTAGAATGAATGTCCAGGTTGAAGATGCAAATGTGGTATGGCAGTGATGGGGTGATGGGACAGGGTTCCCAGCAACTCAAACCACATCAGTAGGGAAGGTTCAGATAGCTGGAAGTGGAACCCAGAGAGAAATGATGACATGGTTGACCTGGGCACTCTCCTTAAAAAGAAAGTTAATATAAAAGAACAGCAGTGTTAAAAATTGTTTTTTGATTCAGGAAGAAGTTTGGGGTCATTTAAAGTCCTGCACAATTTCAAAAAGCAGCAGTCTTTTCAATTTCTAGTCAAATTTTAAAAATTGAATAATATCTCACATTGACTTAAACAAAAGCTTTCTGTATATTGAATCATCCCATGATACTCCTGAGAAGGAGAGTGAAAGGGAGGAATGTCCTCAACACAATGTGTGAACCCCTGGGTCGGACTTTGAAAAGGACATAAGCCCTTAGGATGGGCACATGTAGATGGGCTGCCATTTGCATCAATGGGAAGAAAATATGTATCAATGAGGTCATAGAACCATTTGTATATTTAAGTAACAAATCATATAATGAATTCTTTTGTAAAGCAAATACTATTTTCCTAAAGCAAATGAATACCCCCAATTTATCTTGAGTATAAATCTGGTTGGTTATATGTTGTGTTTGTTAACAGCAAGACACTTCGTATATGGATTATATCCTAAGATATCAGAGATAATGATGAATCATGGAATTATATTAATAGTAATACTCATATTCAATTTTGTTAATTATATTATTTAAAAATAAATATTAATAATTCTTTCTTACTCTGTCTTTCCAAGAGCCCATTTTATTGGCCTGGTTACTTCAAGAATGAGTCTCTTCTGGGGTGACTAGGTGGCTCAGTGAATAGAGCACCAGCCCTGGAGTCAGGAGGACCTGAGTTCAAATCTGGCCTCAGACACTTAACACTTACTAGCCCTGTGACCTTATACTGAAAATCACTTTGTAATCCCACTTTCCCATGCTTTCCCCCATGACATCCTCACTGGACTCCTGGCTTCCTGTCCACTTTACTCCATTCTCTACATAGCTGCCAAAATAATGTTCCTGAAGCATAAGTCTAATCATGTCACTCCTCTGCTTCATAAACTTCAGCAACTCCATGTTGCTTCTAGGACAGAACACAGACTCCTTCTTCTGCCCTTTAACTAAGGGCATAATTAGAGCCGTTCATGGTCTCACTCCAGCTTGCCTTTCCAGATTTATCAACATTATTCCCCTTGGCTCCCTATGTTACTTGTTGTTCCATAAACTTAGTATTTCATCTCCTGCTTCTCTCCTTGCTTTGGAACAGGCTCTTCTACATGCCTGGAATAGGCTCCCCCATTGCTTTTGCCATTTAGAATCGTGAATTCTCTTGGATGCTCTGGTGCCATCCCCTTCAGGAAGATCTTCTCTGAAGCCATTAGTGTTCTCTTCTTCATCCTCCTCCATTTATCATGTATTTATCATGTATCATAACTTACCTGTTCACATGAGCTTGCCACCCTATAGAACATAAGCTGCCCTCCAGACTGGAACAATTTTTCCTTTTGCATCTGGGTCCACAGCATGTAGCAGGTGTTTAAATGCTTGTTGAATTGCATTGGATTGAATTGGATCCTTTATTCCATGCACATGTTTCTTCTAACAATGCAAATGATGGCTCTTCCGTATTCTGTGCTACTCTTGCTTATATCTTCCTAGAAATCCTCCATAGATAATATATCCAGTGTACTGGAAGCTTTGTTCTTTTACTGTGCTGAACATACAATATACTATTCAAACTGTCAATTGCTGTCCTTCATTCTCAATAAATAACAAGTATCCTTTTCCTTCATACATAGGCTCCACAATGTCTTGTGCCTCCTAATTGGTCTCCCTACCACATCTATCTTTTCTTCAGTCTATCTTAAACATAGCTGCCAAAGTGATTTTCCTAAATTGCAAATCTAACCATGTCATTCCCCTGCTCAGTAAATTGTAGGAGCTCCTTATTGCCTCCAGGATCAAATAAAAGCCCTTCACAGCCTGGTCCCCACTTCCTTTTCAATATATTACTCCTTGTACTCTACCGTAGAGCCAGACTGGCCTTCTTACTATTCCTCACACATGGCACTCTCTGTCCCATCTCTGTTTCTTTGTGCTGGCCATGCCCTTGCCTGGATTGCTCTTCCTCCTCACATCCACCTTTGAGAATCCCTTGTTTCCTTCAAAACTCTACTGAAGTGCCACTCTTTACATGAAACCTTGCCTGAGCCTCCTCTCTACCCCCAGAACAAAATCTCCTTATTTATTTTGTACATATTTGTGTATATTTATGTAAATGTTGTCTCCCCGGTAGAATGTAAACTCCTTGAGGACAAGGGCGTTTGTCTTTGCATCCCTAGCATTTAGCTCTGTACCTGCCATACAGCAAGTGCTTAATACATACTTGTTGATTAATATTCATTAATGCTGTCTGGCATATGTCATTATTAGTGACATACTGTAAGCTACATATGCCTCCCATATGTCTTTCCATTGTTTTTTAGGTTGTAATTTATCTTCTTCAAAGATCACAGTGCTTTGTATAGCATGGTGTGCCACACAACATCAGAGAGAATAATATTGGGCTCATTGAAAACACCCTGCAATTTCCTGAATTCATTAAGGTTCTGTCCCTTCATCCTACTCAGTTCTAGGCCCAACCCACTATCCACGTGCTATTGTTGTAGTAGGATCTGTTTGTGATCTGTTTGTCCTTTGTTCTCAAAGACAACCATGGCGTCAAGAAGGTGATGCCATGATTTGCAAGTGAATTAGATTTAAGTGAGGCAGCCTCACTTTCTCCTCAGAAGCCATCTGGTTCCAGTGGTAAGATACAGATCAGGACAACTGGAGATGGGATCTAGGAACATAGATACAGAGGGGTTAACTGTTAGGAATTAATTGTTATTTATTAAGTATCTGCTCTATGCAAAGCCCTGAGCTAAGCCTGGAGACACAAATAGAAAGGTGGAGGCTGCCTCTCTTCAGGGTGCTCACATTCTAATAGGGCAGATAATACATACAGGAGATTTCAGCAGTAAGTTGAATAGAAAGTTCTCATGGTTCTTAAGGTGCAGTGGCAAAGCATTGTCTTTAGTGTTGTTTCCACTGACCAAGGCATGTCTATTCCAATGTCACACTGTTTGACTAGTTCTGAGGACTTGATTGTCAAAGATTCATTTCTGGAGCATCAGTAGCTGTGATTGCACAGGAGGCAAGGTTTGCAGGACTTGAGCAGAAATAGTTGCCAGGTTGCTTGTCCACGATGTTTGAGGGGACCATGCCAAGTGTGGTCTGGAAGCAGGACCTTAGTGAGCATGGGGTAAAACTGCCTTCCCCAGCACTCTTGAGTTTCATGTCCTGGGCTGTCATCATGAAGGCCTGAGGGGAGATGGTGATCCCATGCTTTGACTCATCTGGAACATGCTTTCCTCTCAGGGTGCGTTAGGATTGGTTTGCCTACCTTGTTAGAAACAGGAACTTGAAGAGTCACCTAATTCAGCCCCTCATGTTACAGAAAGGGAAATCACAGATTTAGAGTGGAAGGGACCTGGATGGGTTCTACTCAGTCCCCTCATTTTACCAATGAAGAAATCTAGGCCCAAAGCTATTAAGTGACTTGCCTCAGGCTTCAGAGATAGCAAGTAGCAAAGATGAGATTTGAGCCCAAATGTGTCACTTCATCCAATGTACCAAAATGTATCTCGAAAAAAATGTATATAAGTATTTCTTCCCACATCTCCGGGGTTAGGGGCAGGTACCCCCCACAATCTGGAAAATCTGCCGAAAATTTTTTGGCCCTCCCATCATATCAGAGAAGTCTGATTTTTTCTTTTATGGAGTGCTTACAGCACCTAATTGTAAAATTTGGGTTGAGTATTTGATCATAGGCTTTATGAAAGTCAGCGTTAAGTAAAAATACTTTTTCTACGTTGTCTGCTGGTCTTTACGTAGCATCTACAGCTTCTGCAAAACTCCCAAAAAATTCCCATTTAATTTCTTATGCCAATCCAAGATATATCGAAATCATGATGGGGAAAGTCACCACGTGAAAGTGATAACTATATATTTACACACACATTTTTATTTTATATTTATGCATGTGTGTGTATACTTTTATAAGTCTATATATAAACGAATTTGATAAGCTGCCCTTTCAAACATACAACTGATAAAACAAGCATTTATTAAGAACCTAGTATATGTAATAGTGTCTGTGCTGGGGATAAAAAATAAAAACTAAAATAATCTTTGTCTTAGAGGAACTTATGTTCTAACTGGTAGAGATAACATTGCCTTATATAAGTAGACGGCAAACAGATATAAGATAATTGGAGCAGGGAGAGGGGAAAGGAGAGAGCACTAGTGTCACAGAATCAAAAAAAAAAAAAAAGCTTCCAATTGAATGCCTTCTTCCAGGCCAGGGAAACTTAATGGGTTCTGTAAATTTTTTTTTTAATTATCATTTTGATAACTGTATTTCATTATAATAGGTTTCCTTCATAATACTAAGTAATTAGTATTTACTAATTAGTTATTAAGTTACTGATTAATTGCTAATTAATTGCTGATTTAGTAATGCAGATTTAAAAACATTAATCTGGGAAGGGGTCCATAGATCCCACCAGACTGCCAAAGGACACCGGGCACCATGAATTTTTCTTCTACTTTGTTTTTCCCATGTTGTGTTTTGAATAGGGATAGTTAGCTTTTACATTACAATGGATTTTTCTGAAAGAGTTTTGTAATGTTCCAAGGCTCAATACAGTTTTTACAATCTCATCTGCTAATAGAGACATCTGAAGACCGTTGGTATCATGAGAAAGCCTTTTGTTTGAAACTTTCATGCTGTCATTCTCCATGACACTGGCAAATGCCTTTGGTGCATCTATATCTCCCTCTTTGATGGCTCAATTAGTGTTGCAGATTATTGTACAAAATTCTCTTTCTACGTCAGTCATGGAATCTCCAATGACTCTGTGGTAGGCAAAAGAGATACCTTGCCTGAAGAGAGCCTTTAAGGCTGAGTTTGATGTACTGAGTCAAATGTTTTCTTGAAATCAATACATGAACACAGTAGCATTTAATAATGTCAGTCATTTGTGTGACTATAAAGATCTGTCCCACTATAAAAAATCACCAGTAAAAGCCCTTTCATGTTTTCATCTAAGATGTCTTTGATGTATGCGCAGAACAGGCATTCAGAGATTTTATAGAGATGAAAGGGCTTGTAACTATGTCCATAGTTGCTAATGTTTTAATGGTCATCTTTTTAGGATAAATGAAACTTTGCCATTCTTTGGATTCTTCCCCTCTTTAGTACATCTTGAGAATAAGTAAATACTTAGGTGCTTTTATCTTTGGTAGTAGTAATATTATGATATTATTATAATTCTATGTAAAGCGTAATCCCAGTTCTATCCCTAACTCATCTTAATTCTCCTCATCAGCTTGGCTTTTATCTAGGATCATTTTGCTTACATGTGTAAATAGAGAATTGACCAAAGTATGATTTTTCTCCTTCAGATGCACCATACAATAGCAACTTCTTTTCCATCACCATTCACTTGCAAATGGAAAATAACCATTCAGAATGGAGCACATTTACTTGCACTGTATTTTGTGGTATATGTAAAAAGCAAGCAAGTTTTTCCAAAAAGAAGAATAAAAAAAAATGCAGTCTCCTTAAGGAATCTTAGTCTATTTCTTTAAAATCCTCTTAAAAGTTCTCTTTTAAACTAACCAAAAACCATCGGCTAAGCTCCATTAACCAGCATTAAATTGGAGCAAGGCACTGTCATAAGTGTAGCACTCTCTAAAATTCGTTATGAGAACAACCCATCTGGCTCAGACAGCATAATCAAAATGTAATAAGAGTTTTGGAGGTATACAAGTGTAGCAACATAAACTCTGGACTTAGTCTCCTGTCTCATACCATGCACAAGTCTGGTTCACCAGAGCTCAGCTGACTATGTCCCCCTCCTCAGGGTTCTAGGAATATTGTCAAGGGGCTTCTAACTCTGTCAATTCAAGTACCCAATATATTGTCTTTTCCCCAATATCATTCACCAGTTAATATTAATTGGCTTTTACAAAGGGATTTTTACTGAAAAGATATTGAACAAAAAATAAAGCTTCCCTACCCCTATCCATTGATAAGAGCCCCAGCATCATCTAAACCAGTTAATATTATTTAACTTTTACAAGGGGGAGTTTCCTAAAAAGATATCAAAAGGACAAAAGTATAACATCCCTACTCTACCACCAAATCAAGACACATTCTCCCTTCTACCACTTTGGTCTCAGATAAGTGTGGACTCAAACTTAAATGTGGTTGGCTAGAGAACAATCTCTCACAAAGTTCCCATCCAAATGCAGCATAGCTGATGTAGTGTAAAGACAGAAGAGTCATGCTTCCTTGCAGGACCTGTTGAAGAGATTCGCTGCTGGGCTTGATGAAGCGGCTCACTCCTCAAGGGTGGTTCCATCCCAGCCTTAGGCCTCTGATGGCTTCTCCACACTTCTCATATCTCACAAGGTCCTGTAACAAAAGCAAAGAATATGCAAACAGCAAGCAGGCCCATCCCAAACAAAGACTTGCCTAGGAGGCCATGCATGCTGGTAGAGAAAGGCCAATACTTCATGTACAACCACTAAACTGGTTCTCTAGACTCCGTGATCTTCGTGCCTCCTGGTCAGCAGGAAGGGAAGAGAGCACATTTCTCTATTAGCACATTTCTTTTTGTTTGTTTGTTTGTTTTGGTTGTGGTGAGGCAATTGGGGTTAAGTGACTTTCCCAGGGTCACACAGCTAGTAAGTGTCAAGTGTCTGGTCAGAGGCCAGATTTGAACTCAGGTCCTCCTGACTTTAGGGCTGGTGCTCTATCCACTGTGCCACCTAGCTACCCCAATTGGCACATTTCTTTTACATTTCCAGTTCCAACTTAGCAGCCAACCCAAAGGCCTATTTTTCACCACACAGTGAGTAGACCAGACACAGCCCCATGCTCTGAAAGAGAGAGCCAGGACCCTCCATTTGACTTGACTATGGATTTCTGAAAGCAAGTTCTCCAAGGTGCCACATTGGTCTCCTGCGCTTGCTTCCAGGACTGAGCCTTCATTGGCCAATCCCTTTGTTACATGTTTATACCAAAGTTTATCTACATAGTCTGTGAAACTTGTACAAAACAATCACATACACTCAGTGTATTTGAATGCATGACCCCTTGAACTACACCCTTCATGCTTCATTTGAGATAGAGCTGTACAGAGCTCTATGGTATATGTACAGAGACCGTACAGAGAGAGCAGAGACTGTAACCCAAGATGTCCATCTAATTTCTAGATCAGCTTTCGTGCTACTACGGCATGTTGACCTAGAAATATAGATGGGAGTGCTGTGGTACTTCAGTGTGCTTAAACAGAGGACAGAGCTAGAAATACATTTGAGGCTTTCAGGAAAAAAAAAATTTGGTTTTAGAAAGAAGAAAGACTTAAAGCCAAAGAAGGAAAGAGAGGCTAAGAGTATGGAAAAGCTGGAAAACAGTCACATCCCCTGGAAAGTGACCCTACAGCTGTGAGCCCAGGAGAAGAGTCTAGTTCAGGGAGATTCCACGGGCAAAATCCAAGCAAGTTACTATGCCAGGATTGGGGTGCCTTAAGCATGCATCTCTATGAAGCTAATGTGAGCAATAAGTTTATTCCTCCACTTCTAACCTCACCCAGACATAGACCTTGGTTTCTTAAAGGCTGTGTCAGCAGCCTAGCTGGTCCTGCGGGTCCTAAGGAGATAAAAAGGTGTTTATTATGAGCCAGCAATGCACCATGTGCCTGCTGCCACCCGAGATCAGGTTAGCTAAGTGCCAGAGGCTCGTCACCATGGTTTGGCTTCTGGATGGTGAAATTTTGGCCACAACTCATGAGACCCTCTCCTCAGGCATAAAGTGAAATGGGACATGCCATGAGTTACACACAGACGAAATCTTGGGTCTCTGAAATATTGAAATGCATGGGTTATTCCCTCTTCATCTCTCCACAGGAATTAAGCCTTTAAGATAGAAAGATAAAGCCAACCACAGTTAAGTTAAGTTATTTAATCCCCTGACTGTAAAGAATAGAAAGGAAAGTCTGTGATGTTCAGGACTAAGCTCTGGGGAGAAGAAACCCTAGAGGAAAGTGTAGGGTCTCACCTCCACCCCTTACTAGCAATTTAACCTTGAGTAAGTTGTTTACTCTCTCTGGCCTCAGTTTCCTCATCTGCAAAATGAGGGGGGGCCCAGATATGGGGCTCATAGTCTAGGGTCTGTGAGCTTGTTTTTTAATATTTCAATAATTATATTTCAATGTAATAGTCTTCCTTTGTAATTTTATGTTTTATGCATTTAAGAACACTATTCTGAAGAGGGGTCCCTAGACTTCATTAGGTTTCCAAAGGATTCATGACCCAAAAATGTTAGGAACCCCTTGGCCTGGATGGTCTCCAAGGTCTCTCAGCTCTAGCATTCTGCATTTCTGTTCTCTTTTCTGGTGGCAGGAGCAGCAGTAGGGAGCCTTCCATTTGGGGGCTGCCCAGGGTTATGTTTAGTCACAGCCTGTATCTGGATCTTCTTTTGTTTGTGTTTTGCACAGCTGATACAAATAAATCCTTTTTGTAAAATTTATCTCTTGCCCTATAAAGAAGAGCCAGGGTTTGTGAACAGTTATGGATATGAGGGAGCCTGGAGTAATTATCAGTCACAAACATGCGTCTGAGTGACTATCTGCCACACCCCTAGGGTCTGAGCATGCCTCCAGCAGCAAAGGTGTTACACAAAATCCACACCAAGATGAATGGTGGCACAGAGTCCCAGTCAGAGTGTGATTACTAGAGCTGACAATAAATTTTAGCCATTAAGCGGGAAATGGTCTGACTGGGAAGCCAAAATTCTTTGCCTCCAAGCTGCTGACCATTGTGATAATGGAGCTACTGGCATCATCAATCTCCTCAAGAAGAGACACTTGGACTTCTCAAACAAGGTAAGGTGGAGTGATGAATAGTTCTAGAAGACATTTTAGACCTAAGGAAGTCCGGAGTGGGGATTTAGCAAACGAATCAGTAGTTGGGTAGCCAAGGAGAGCAAGTAGAATGCCTCACTGGTCACGGTGCGCTGTCTGCCATGTCAGAACAGTGTAACTCATTGCCCCTCTCCCTCACTCCTGATCATAGTTCTCAGGGCATGTGGCTTTTCACAGGCCTTGTTCTGGGGGACACAGTGCCCCCGCTGGGCTTCTGAGCATCATTTACAATCCAAATGTACATTTGCTCAACTCCTAGAGTGCTGACAGGCAAGAAGATAACTCTGGTGCCCAGGTTTATGTCACCGTAAGTGTTTCTTTTGTGTTTGCTGGGTGGGCCCAGTTCAGAGAATGGGCAATAGCCAAATCTCTAAGCAGCTGTGATATGATGAGCTGGGCTAGAAGAGTCACAGTCAAAGAGGGGAAGAATGTAGATAGAAGCCCCCTGAAGTTTGGTGGTGCTGAGCCGGGATCACCTGAGGAAACCCAGGGCAAACAAGGCAGCTGTGAGCAAGGAGTCATAGGTGCATTCATGGTGAATGAAAGGGCTTTTGAGAGTGTCTGAGCAAAAGCTTTGGGGCCAGACCTCAAGTCTGAGATACAAACAGCACTGACAGGCTCTGCTGATGGTGATTGTAGCAACTAACTCACCCAACCCAGCAACCAAGACAGTCCTTGTGTTCCAAAGAAATTTCTCATGCATCTCCAACTATATGGAGCAAGATCACTGGAGGGGTATCACAAGGGAAATCCAGCATTATCCTCATATCCTATCATAGGCATCACAACCACTACCACCCCCTTTACTACAGTGGAGCCACATGAGTAAGACTAGCCCTAAGCAGATTTATGAAGTAGGTGAAGTTTGTCTTTAGTGCTTCCTCCTCCCCAGACCCTTTTCCTCACAGGGAGACCCCTTCTCCTTCCAGGGGTCCATGGTTTCTCCCCTTCTCCCTATCACAACCTTTAGCTACCCATAAAGAACTAAACACATTACCTCTCCCCGGGATTATTTGTACTTAACAGAAATTAAACCTTTAAGATAGAAAGATAAAACTCTAGCCATATTTCAGGGATCAGCAAGCTGTGGGGAAAGGATGGGGAGGCGGGGCAGTACCAAGTCCTTTGCCTGGAAAGCAGAACATAAAAGGAGACGTGTTTGTCTACCCCCACGTCCAACACCTGAGGGCCTACAGCTGGTCTCTGGGGTAAGAAGCTGTCACTTCTTGTCTAACAAGATGCTCTGTTCCTAAAGCATAAAGCTAAATCTGCAAGAGCTGGAGGGTCAGGCTGGGGTTGTGCTTCCCCTGGGCTTACAGTTTCTGTTAGTATTTTGAGTGCTCCCTCCATGAGACCTTCAGAAACACAGCGTAAATGAAATGCTTTTTCCTTCTTGGTTTTGATTAAGTCGGTGCCTGCTACCCCCGCAGATTAACAGTGTGAACTGACAAACCAGGCAGGGTCATGACACCCCTCCTGTTCCGGCCAAAATCCCATCATGGAATATAGGGCTCACTCCCTTCACCTCTTGATAGGGTGACACAGAGTTTATGTTCCTGGCTAAAGTCCTAGTAAGGAGAGAACCTACATGTTGTAAATGCCCTTTGGTTATGTTCTCTCTTTTCTTCTATTCCATTTGAGTTTCTAGTTCTTACTTCCATTCAAAGGAGGCTGCTGAACTAAGACATTATCAGAATTAGAAATAGGCTGCCTTCCCAATAGATGTGTAATACATTTAACAAGGACAGACAGACATTTGCTTTAATTACCAAAGTCAGCTATATCTTAGGGATGAATGTCATACCTTCAGTCCTGATAACCAAGGTTTCCAGCCCAGGGGTGTGTGTGTGTGTGTGTGTGTGTGTGTAGAAACAGCAAGTTTAATTTTTTTTCCCTTTATTTGTCCCACATTTCTAGCCTTGAAACCTGTATTAGGTTAGAATGGCTCTTTGATTGAGTTATAGAACCAATCAATCAATAAGAAGTACAAATGAGATGTGAATAAATTTTAGGCATCTCTACTGAATCAATTAATCAAAGGCATAAACTAGGTGTGAACAACCTAGTTAATCATTTTGGAAGGAGTGAAGTGCTTCCAGACATTGAATGATATAATGAAATCTATTGAGATGGGTTGAAAAAATTAGGAATACTTTTCTGCCTGTGTTCATCAGAGAAGGAGGTGCCATCAGAAGCTTTCTGGGAAATGCATCTGGAGGAAAGTTTCCAGTGTGCTTTCTGATGGCAGAAGGAGGAGGGGGTTGCAGTGAGCCCAGAGGAAGTGTCACACTCCTCCTCCTTCTCTGCTGACCATGTGGAGAGAATGAATCAGTTACATAGGGATTTGCCCAGGAACTGGGAGAGAACAAACCAGACATGTAGAAAGACGTGCAGCTTCAGGATTATACAAAGGCCCTAACTTTCAGAGACCAACAGGGAGCAGCACACCCCTCAGGGGAATGAGGTATGCACAAAGGGAGAAAAAGACTTCCATCCAACCAGGAGTTCTCAGTTATCCTTTTGCTGTATGTCCTTTTTTTTAGTTTAAGAATGTGTCCCAGATTGGGGGTGGGGGGTTATTAGCTTTACAACTTAAGTAAAAATTTGTTTTCAAAAGTTAATTCACCCTGACTGGCTAGTTGATAACTGAAAATCAGTAACAAACACAACAACAGGGGCTCATGAGAGACTACTAGAAGTCACAAATCTTCAGGACTCCCCTCAGAACCTAAAGCTGAGAAGTGATCAGCTGCCCTCTGGAAACCCAACCTACCAGCGTGAGTAGGAGTTGGGAGAATGAGGCAGAAGGGGAGACTATATGTTATTACAAATTTGGGAAATATGAGCAAGCGTGAACATTTCCATATTCAAAGAGCAGACGAAAAGGACTGTACATATGAAATCATGAATCTCTTCTACTTGGATTTTTTTTTTCTAAATCTTGGTTTATTTCAATTTAACATCATCGTTCCAATGTTAACCTGCTTGTTGAAGAGCCCTGCTGAATTTCCTTCTTCTCCTTCTGTGTACATCAGTATCACTATCATTATATCTCCTCACCTTTGTAACAAGTATAGTCAAGTAAAATAAATCCATATACTGGCACTGTCTGAAATTGTATGTCTCATCTCTATTCCATCATGTCTCTGTCAAAATAGGGCATGTAGACTTCAGCATCAGTCTTTCATGGTTGTTGTAGTCATTGTAGAAATGTGTCTGTGGTTTTGCTGACTTCACTCTCCAACAGTTCATATAAGTCTTCCTAGGTTTCTCTGAAGCTATTCATCTTGTTATTTTTGTGGCACAATAATATTCTGTTACATTTATATACTGAGATATACCATATAATTTGTACAGCCATTCCTCAGTTGATGAGCACACAATCTGTTTCCAATTTTTTGCTGCAACAACGAAAGAGCTGCCTTTAAAAAATGTGTAAATAAAAGTCCTTTCCCTCCATCTTTGACCTCTGTGAGGAATATGCCTGGGAGTGGTATCATTGTGTCAAAGAGTATGCACAGTTTAATGACTGTAGTCACGATATGGGAATATAGTTCCAAACTGAGAAGTTAACTTCCAAATCACTTTCCAGAATAATTAGATCAATTCATAGCTTCACCAATCATACATTAGAGCTCCTGTACTCCCACAGTTTTTAACTCTGCACTATAGGATTTCAGGGTGTTCGAATAATGTTCTGCCCCTCTCTGACTGCCCCTTCCCTTGACCTTTTCACATAGCAGCCACTTACGTGTGTGTGGATACTCACCTGGGCATATGGATGCTCGCCTGGGCCTGCACAATTTATCTACTTTAAAAACCTAAGCAATTTCTCCTCTGTCTAGCTCCAGTTGTCTTTGTTCCAATGAAGACTTCTGGAAGGAAGCTGAGACTGTGTCTACACTGCCTAGAGAAACCAGCAGTGTCCCATTGATTCTTTCTGAGACTATGGGTCTCAATATAGTTTCCTGTTATTTTTTACAAAGATATGTTAAAGGGAAGAGAAAGTGAGGAAAGTGGGGGTACAGTTTCTCACTTTTATTTAGAGGACTTTATTCTGTAAACTGATTTCTAGTCGCAGTCCTGCAATTTTCTAGCTGTCTGACTTTAAGCAACTCACTAAACATCTCAGAATCTCCTTTCGTCTTCTGTAAAATAACTGAAGCCTTGCCTGCTTACCGTTTAGTGTTGTTATGAGGACCAAATGTTCCAATCCTATCTCATTGAAAGGCTTCTCAGGAATCACCTCTTTCTTCTACAAACTATATTGTTTTGTTCCTTTTTTTTTGTACATTTTCACCATAGACCATACATTATTATATATGTATGTACATAATCTTCCCCACTAAACTGAAGACTCCATGAGGGCAGCAACCATGTCATATTCTTCTCTGAGGCTTCCACAACACCCAGCCTTGAACAAAACAGACACTAAACCAGTATTTGTAATTTGTAAGTTACCTTGCATAAGTGAATTTTGAAAAATGATACTGCATTATACAAATATGAGATATCGTTATTATTAGTCCTTTTGAAGTGTTATGGACTCTTTGAAGGAAAAGAATTCTATGCATGAAAACTCTATCATTATCAGTATGATGTCGAGATGTTTCCTTCACCATATTATGCACATACTTACATGTACACCTGTTTATTTCAGTGCATCTGTGATCTCACTGACATGAAGACTTCTTCCAATGGTACAGACTCACTACAGACCTCCTTTTCCATAGTTATCTTGGACTGCTTTGTCAATGTTTGTAGTATACTGCAAGGCTCCTTATGTCCACTAGGATACAGCTGAAGTACAGTAGAAAGAGTACTCACTCTGGATTCTGAGGACTTTGGGATCAAATCCTGACTCTGAAGCTGTCTCAGACAAGTCACAGCCTCCTTAGACCTCTGTGTTGTATAAAGTGGTTGGACTAGGTGGTTTTTGAGGTCCCCCAGCTTTAGATCTAGAATCTCCTATGATCCATGGATCCTTCTTGATGCATGTTAGGTGGCTTGCAAGTTTGGCTTCTCAGAGAGTGTGATTTATAGCCCGATATCATCATGAGAACAACTTCCAATGTGGATATTGCCTCCAACAGGTGGAGATTGTAAGCCATTCATACTTTCTTGTCCTGTGTGCTCCTAGACTATGTCCTCCCACAAATTTGCTGTGTTAGGAGTCTTCCCTTAGCATTCTTGACATTGGTAGATAGATACCAATGGAGCAGATGGGATGTCCATCTATTATTCCTCACTTCTGTTACTTGACCAGCCCAACTCCTTTCTCCTTTTATTATCCTCTCTCTCTCTCTCTCTCTCTCTCTCTCTCTCTCTCTCTCTCTCTCTCTCTCTCCTTCCCTCCCTCCCTCCCTCCCCCTCCCCCTTAACATCTTAAACAACTATGCAACACTTTGTTGGTAATGTATTATAACCTATTCACACCTCTCCATTACTCTTTAGTTGACCAATAACTTTAATTCTTTAGAGACTGTAGCATTTCATGACCTAAAGCATCATTTGGTGTTAAACTGGTGTTAAAAAAGATTTGCCTTTGTTTTTAAGGAGAAGCTTGGAGTTTTTAAGTGCACTATGCAGCTTCCCAAAGGCAATCCAGTCTACTAAGATAATATCCTGATAAACCAACTCTGTGGGTTTTCCAGCCAATAACATGTCATAGTCTGAAGTGTAGGCATTTTTCATCCACTTGGTTTTACCTGTGTAGGTGATTAAGCCAAACTCCTTTGAAAGCTTATAAATCTCATTTAGGAGGCTATTAAGGGTCCTAAAGCTTGATATAGTCAGCAAAATGTCGTTAACAAATAAAAACATCCTGAGGACCTCAACATAGGGAATCTCTTTTCCATTTGTACTCTTCACTGGACGTCCTCCATGGGGTTGATAAATACATTTGGCAAGCATACATCTTCCTTTTCATGTCTCACTTTATACCAATAATCATAGCATCACAGAACAAAACTATCTCTGTGACTACATCTTTCAAGGAATTCTGTATGATTCTGAAATATATGTGGAAGACCCTTTAAGGTGATATTTTGACCTGCCAAATCAAATTAAGCAATAAGAATTTCTCACATAACTACTTTTTGCCAGGTGCACTATGCTGGGCACTTTTTATAGTCAACAAATAAGAAGCACTGTAGGATTTTTTTATTCTCTATGTTTTTCAGTCAGTTGTATGACAGCTGTGTAAAGTTGCTGTAGAGATTGTTGCTTGTGAGCCCTTTCCTGTTCCTTTTTAAAACCTTCAAGATGCCTTTCTTGTGTATGTGTGTGTAATCTTAAAAAGATTTGTAACAAGAACTGGACATATGAATCAGCAGTAACTAGTGTTCTCTTGGTTGTCTTTCTTTTTTTCTAAATAATAAGGTCCAAGATATTTTTCCAAATATTTTGTATTCTCCTCCATTTCAGATGCCTTGACAACCAAGATCCTCTGATACCCTCAAAGTTGTCACCTCTGTTCATACTTGGTCTAGTGCAGGCACCTTTTCCCTTTTTTGTTTTCTTTTGTGGAATTTCTGCTTGCTCATGCAGCACTTCAGAGATTATAAGGTTATATGGTAGCTTTAGTGTTATTAAAGGAGAAAAGAATTTATTAGATAATGAAACAATTTCAGTGAAACAAATTAGGTGCAAAAATAAAAGCAGAAAGATGTAAACTAATCTAGAAGCTTAGTATTTAATGAGTCCAAAGACCCCAAAGAATGGGATAAGGACTCATACTATTTTGACAAAACTGCTGGCAGAAATTAGGTTTGGACCAGCAGTTCACACCATATACCAAGATAAGCTCAGTGACTTAGAAATAAAAGATCACATCAAAAACACATGAGAGAAGCAAAGAAGCAATTACCTTTCACAGCTACAGATAGAAGGAAAGTTCATGAACAAAGGAAGGATAGAGAAGATTACAGAAGATAAAATGGACAATTTTGATTGCATAAAATTGAAAAATTTTTGCACAAACAAAACTAATACAGTTAAAATTAAAAGGAAAAGCATTAAGTAGGGGAGGGGAAATCTTTTGCATCAAGTCTCTCTGAAAAAAGGTCTTATTTCTGAGATACATAGTATCTCATAGTAATACATAGTAAATTGATTTAAATGTATAAGAATAAAAACATTTCCCCAATTGATAAATGATCAAAGGATATGAATTAGTAGAGTAGTATTATGCCATAAAAATTATATTAAAAAGGACAGTTTCAAGGAAACTTGGGAATATTTATAAGAGCTTACACAGAATGAAGTAAGCAGAATCAGGAGAAAAAGTTATATATAATAACAATATTGTAAATATTGTAAAGCTTTGAAAGACTTAAGAATACTGATCAATTCAGTGACCAACCACAATTCTAGAGGACCAGCGATGAAGCATTTTACCTACCTCCTCATAGAAAGGTGATAGACTCAAGATATAGAATGAGACATACTTTTTTAGACATGGTCATTGAGGGAATTTGTTGTGGTTCACTATGCATATTTGTTGGGTGGTTTTGTTTTTTTTCTTTTTCAATGTGGTGAAGATAAGAGGGGGAGAAAATTAGTCCTTGTAAATTAAAAAAAGAAAAGAAAAATTCAAAAAGTAAGCACAATGAGATCTTGCATTTTTCACATCTTTGTCAATTGTTTTGGTTGTGCTCTACTTTGTAATTGTTTTTCCAATGGAAAATCAAATAATTGCTAAAAAAAAAAAAAAAAAAAAAAAAGTCAAGAAAGCTGCTCTACTTTTGGCAGAGGGAAAACTCAGTAGGTAACCAGGTGATGGAAATCTCCATCACTATAATAGCGTGTCTCCATATTTCATTTGTTATGTTTCCTCAATTTTTTATCTATTTCCTCTTTCTGTTTAGGTGGCATATAATATGCTTCTTTGATAATACCCCATTAAGTATGGCGGCACACACCTCTCATTCGTGCTCCTGGAGGAGGCTGAGGTCAATGGTTTGCTTGAGTTTAGGAGTTCTGAGTTACAGTACAACTAAAGCCAATTCAGTCAGTTCAACTAAGCCCAGCACAAATATGGCAAGTCTCCAGGACCAGAGCACCACCCAGGTTGCCTAAGGAGGGAAAGTCTGGCCTAGATCAGAAAAATCTGAGGAGGTTAAAATCTCTGTAACAATCAGAATTAGGTTCAAGTTTTGAGTAGCCGCTGGACTTCCAGCCTGGGTGAGTTAAGGAGTCACAGTCTCAACAACAATAGCAAGGTACCTCTTTTGCTTCTACTTCCATTGATCTTTACCCAAATTATATCCACCATATTTTTTTCCCTCTAGTTCCTGGACTTCTTCCCATGAGGGCATCTTTTAAATACACAATGCTACCCTGTCCTCCCTTTAAACTTCCTGTTTCCCTTTGAATAATTTATACTCTTCTAAAATCACATTCCAAGTTTAAGTCCCATCCCACCAAGTCTCATTGATACCTATAATGTCCAATTTTCCTCCTTATATGATGAACTCTAGCTTCTTCTACCTATTATACATTCCTTGTATATTTTATACAGATATCTGAAATAATAGGTTTTATTACTGATTCCCTTTTTAGGTCCTTTTTCTTGTGAGTTTCTAGGAATTTCTACTACTATTCTTCTTACATGATAGTTACTCCCTATGGTATTAAGTTCCCTGAATATATATAGATAGTTTCTTCTCTTACCCTTTCCATTATAAAGAAATTTGATTTGATTTGCAATTTGCAAAAAAATCCTAAGAATTTTTTTTTACCAGTTCTTGTTAAATGTACTCCATTCTTGGCCAAGAGCCTGTCATTCTAATTTTATAAACTATGGTCCAGAAATCAAGTTCTGATCTAGAAATGAGCGCTCTGACCACAGTCCCATGGAGACTTCTTTAGCTTATGTATGATATTGAAGAAAAGTAGAGGGCAATGAATATGGTTCTTTTTTTTTTCCTTTGAGGAAAGCATAACAGAATTGGGTTATTTTGCAAAAAGATAAGGAATAATTTAATATTGAGCCATAACTACTTAAACAAAGTGGTTATTATGAGGCTTAATTGCCTAAATTTCATCTCTCCCCTGGAAATTTGTTTCTCTGATCCTCCTACTCAGAAGTAATCCCTTTCTCTTTCAACCTACTAAAGTATAACTTGTTACAACAATAACAATAAGAATAACTGATATCTATGTGTTTGCAAAGCACTTTACTGACATTTTCATTTGGTCCTCCAAACAATTCTTTTAAATGGGTGTTATTTCTACATTTTACAGATGAGGAAATTAAGGTTTAGATTTAGTGTCTTACCTAAGGTCATAAGTGTTTGGGACAGGATTTAAACACGAGTCTTCATGATTCCAAATTCAACACTACTATACCATGACATATTTATAGTTTTTACAGAAAAATGAATAAAGCATTTATTAAATGCTTGATATGTACAAAGCATGATGGTGATCAGCATGGTGGTAGGTGGAGTTCAACTTGCCTTCACATGCTGCCTCCTTTCTCTCCCTCAGGATGCTTTGCTGCTTCCAGTAGGCTGGCTTGCCTGCCTTCTGAGTGGCACTTAGTTGACAACTGGTGGAGATGGAGGAGCTTTCCCTGGATAATGACAATGACAGCTGGGCAGGAAGCAAGACCCATATTGTGGGAGGTGTACCTCTCCCACAGCTCCTATGTTTATCTACTTGTTGGTGAATCAGCCAAATGACCCTCTAAAGAGATTGTTTGATTCACTTTGACTACATAGAACAGTGGTTCTCAACCTTCCTAATGCCGCGACCCTTTAATACTCATATGTGGGCATATCTGGGTGTATCTGCATGTAGGTGGACCCACCTGGAGATGGATAGAGGAGCGGTGTCTCAGTTCCTAAGACCATCAGAAATATGTGTTTTCTGATGGTCTTAGGCGACCCCTGTGAGAGGGTCATTTGACCCCCAAGGGGGTCACGACCCACAGGTTGAGAACCACTGACATAGAACTAACCTAAATCCTTTTTTTCTTCCTCTTTTAACCTTGGCTAATATGTTGCTATGACAGGTATTACAGATAATGCAGTAGGGGACCAGGAATTAGACCCAGTGGAAGAGAAGCTGCGCTCAAAAATGGAGGAAGAAAAACAAAGGTACCACTTAATTCTTATTAATCATTCTACAAATTGACAGCAAACTTTATCAAAATGGCAGAAAGAACATAGATAAAAGCATTCACACTCTGTGGTGAAACTACCAGGGACGCTCTCAGAAGGTCCCTATGTCTGTCTCTGGTCTAGATAAGTGACCCCCGGGATCAAGAGATTGATAACGACCTCATGACTCCGCCTCTTCCCCTTGTATTCTCTAGTACCTCTCTGTAGCAGTGAATCATTGAGAACAAACTACATTCAACTGTATGGAACACGGGAGTTACGTTATCAGGGAGTGAGAAATGTCAAGGTGAAAAGCTGTAGAGCTCATTCTAGGTATATGGCATATTCATAGAAGCCAGACTTGTGTATTAAACTGCACAGACACTTTAGCACTCAAGTCTGGCTTCTTGGTTTCGATCTGTTTCATATCCAAACCAATTAGGCAACAACCCTCAGCCTCCTTGTCCTAGGAGAAGGCAGAGTCCTTTGTGGGTGTGTTCCAGGTATAATCCCTGGATTCAGAATGTAGTTGTATTTTTTAACAGTCCCTAATAATTACAAAACATATGTTTTCCTCCTTGGACTATACAACTAGAACTTAGAGAATCCCATCTGTCTGCTTTCCTGGGGCATTTAGACCAGCTCAGTGCTCAGGAACTGCTTCTTTCCCTTTAGCTCTTGAGTCAATCTTTTTCATCTGTCTCCTTCATCATTTCTTTTTCTTACTCTTTTTCCAGCCTATTCTTCTTGTCTCCTCAATCTTTTCTCCCCCAGTTATAGCCTTTGGTCATACCTCCTGTTTCCAGGCCATTTTGACTGACAATATATCTACCCCAGAACTATCCTGTCTTTTGTTAGATAGCTTCTGATTTATTTTTGTTATATCAGCGCCCCTCAAAGCCCACATTTGCATTAATTTAGATAATTCCTGTCCTAGAACAAAAAAAGAAAGTGGGGCAGGGGAACAATGACTATAAATATAATTAGGGAGGAAATTATTCATCACACACACATACACATCCTCATAGAACCTTTCATGGTACTAAAATATCTCACCTGGATTGTCTGTCATGTTTTCAACCAACTGCCTCTGATGTCTATATTTGTTCCACTGTAGTCTGGCCTCAATGGCTCAGATTTTTTTGTGAATTCCCAGATCACCAGACATCAGAGAAAACACTTAGACTCCACAGAAGCCCTTCCGGTGGCGTGAAAAGCACCTCTACTTTTGAAGCACCAAGCTGCATTGGCAGCTGCCCCTGGGATCTGACGAGTGGAATGAACGTTGACATAGGTCCCTTAGGTGGTGACTTTTGATGCGGCCAACATAATGATTTCTCTTCATTTCGCCATAGCTACAAAAAGATGTTCACTCGCCTGAAAGGCCTAAAGGTTGAAATTGAGCACCTGCAGCTGCTAATGGAGAAAGCCAAAGTGAAACTGAAAAAAGAGTTTGAAGTTTGGTGGACAGAAGAGGCAACAAATCTGCAGGTACCTTGTGGCCACCTCCCTGTGCCCCTGAGCCTCTTATCAGAAAAATGTCAGGGCAGTGCTGGGAGGAAAAGCCTCCAGCGGCAGTGGCTTTCAGCCTGCTTTCAGGGGGTATAGGCATAGAAACTGACCTTTCCTGGGAAAAGAACAAACCTAGAGGGGTCTCCTGCCCCACTGTAACCCCTAGTTCTCATAGTCTGGTGAAAGGCTGTATCAGAGGGTCTGGTCCCTTTCTCCTAAAGTGATGATGAGAGCAGAAAGTTAACACTTAATCACTTGACTGTTTCAGTGGCTAACAAGCACTTTATATGCAGGAAAGTCAAAAGTGTGAAAATGGAAGATCACCAAGGCCACTATTATTTCTTATGTGATTCTTGCTAGGACTGTCATAAATACCAAATTAAACTGTCAAATTAGTATTAGCATTGAATTAAATCACTGGACTGGTGAGAATGTGGGCATGCATTTGCATATGTTTATGTGTGTGAATATATGCATATACATATACACATATATGTCTGTAGGTCTATACATACATACATACACATATACACACATATGACCCATGAATTTCTTGAAAATGCATGTGTTTTGTTGGTTTTTTTTTTCTGGATGTCACCATGCAATCATTGCATTTCACAGAAGCAAAGAATCTTGTAGCTAGAGAATACATTTATCATCCAACCTTTTCATTTTATAAAATAGCAAAATGACCCAGAGAGATGAGGTGGTTTGCCTAAAGACACAGATCCTCATAGGGTCAAGACCAGAACTCTATCTCATGTCAGACCAAGGCTGCTGATGCATCAAACACCATGCATACTAATTTACTGCCTGAGTCACTAAGAGGTTGGTATGTGTGAGGCTTGAATTCAGGTCTTCCCACCTCCAGGTAAACGTGCCCTGGAACAAGTCACCCTAGGAGATTGTGCATTACCATTAATCAGATAAAGTCCAGCTGGTACAAGTTCTCCTAGACTAGCTCTCAGGTCCCTTTCAGTTCATGTCCTGTGATAGCAGGGACGTAAACTAGTTGGTATGTTGGCTTCTGATTTCAGTGCTTGGCCTTGACTTATGGTCTGAAGCTCCAAAGTTAATAGGCGACTCTAGACAGCCCTAACCGCCGATAGATTTTGGGTTCCTAAAACTAGAATAGAGCTCTAAAAATGTCTGTACCCAAAATAAAAGACTCTGTGTGGAGAGCTATGGCAGTGCCCCAGAGGATATACATCTTTGTTATGTTGGTATGTGAGGAGAAGATGGAAGGAGAGATGGGGAAGACTGGCCATTTGCAGAGTCCTATTAAGTTTCTTTTTTTCCCGTGTTTTCTTATTTGATCCTCATAACCATCCTGTGAAGGAGGGACGATAGATTAGTCGCATTTGATATTGAAGGAGATGAAGGACCAGAGAGGTTAAGTAACTGCCCAAGAATACAAATCTAATCACTTCCAAAGCTGGGACCGGAATCTTTAATAATAAGAACTGACATTTCTATAGTGTCTCAGAGTTGTTGAACCATTTTATTTACATCATTTTATTTGAACATCATGACAACCCTGTGAGTTTTGCAGATGAGGAAGGTGAGGCTCAGAGAGGTTAAGTCCCTAGTAACTGTCAGAAGGAAGATTCAAAATGGGGTATTTCACTACCCGTTTAACATTCTATGCCCCCCTGCCTAATGGTTCCCAACACAAGCTTTTTTGACTAGAACAGAAAAGACAATACCTTTCTCCCCCATGTGCCATCTCCTGTATTTTGTCCCAGACCCACCATCAATATACATTTTATTTGAATTACCTTTAATGTGAATTTCTAACACCAAATCTCAAAAAAGTTTTACATTCAATTACAACAAATATCAGGACACGATGGGGAAGCAGGGACAAACAAAAGGAATGCTTGATAAGTCCAGAAACTGAAGAAAACTGCAGGTGAACTGTCTAAAAAGTAGCAAATTCCCCAGAGAACTTCCACCACAACAGAGAATTCCATCATTCTGCTAAGTGACAATTCTCCATTTGGACATTCAGGGCCAAAAAGAATTCTCAAGAAACCATAAACATTGTCCAACAAAGACAGACTCTTTGCAAATAGCATTTGGATTTCTTCTAATTGTGGCCCAGTCTGAGCAGAAGGAGGAAGAAAAGAGATTAGATGAGCTTTCTGAAGGGTTTGTTGTTGAATAAGGCCTTCAGATGCTATAGAGGGGATGCTATAGAAGAGATTGAAGCTTTAGGCAGCCCAGCTGTGCTATGATGGAAAGTGAATGGGTTCTGGCATCCAGAGACTTGATTTGTAATCTATCTCTTACTAGCTGGGTGATCTTGACCAAACCATTTAACCTCTGTCAACCTCAGTTTCCTCATCTATAAAATGGGCATAATAGTAAGCTAAGAGTTGGTGAGAAAATGGAAAGAAAGTTGGATGTGGCCATCAAGGTGTAAAAAGGCACCAACAGGTGTCAAGATTATAATAACCACAAAATGAGGATGTTACTTTCAGCAAGCATAGATGGAAAAGGATGGAAGAATGGATTACAAACCAGAATCCAGTTGTTCGGTATTTACAGGAAGCATACTGGAAACAGAGAGATACACAGAGTTAATTCAGGGAGTAGAACAGAATCTACCATGCTTCAGCTAATGTTTAAAAAAATAAAAAAGGAAGGCATAGAAATTATGATCTCAGACAAAGCAACAGCCCGAAGGGGCAGCCAGGTAGGGTAGTAGAAAGAGTAGCCTGGCTTCAGGAAGATGTGGGAATTCAAATCTAGTCTCAGACACTTACGAGTTGCGTGACCCTGGGCAAATCACTTAATCCTGTTTGCCTCAGTTTCCTCTTCTGTAAAATGAGCCAGAGAAGGAAATGGAAAACCACTCCAGTATTTTTGCTATTCCCAAAAAGAGATTATGAAGAGTAAGACACAACTGAAAATGACTCAGCAACAACAAACAGGGAAACTATTTTACTGAAAGATAGCACAGACAATGAATTAATATCAATACTAAACATACATGCTAAATTTTTAACAGAGAAGTTAAATGAGTTATAGGGTGAAATAAACATTAAAACCATAGTAGTAGTAATAGTAGTAGTAGTAGTAGTAGTAGTAGTAGTAGTAGTAGTAGTAGTAGTAGTGGTGGTGGTGGTGGTAGTGGTGGTGGTGATGGTGGTGGTAGTGGTGATGGTGGTGGTGGTGATGGTGGTGGTGGTAGTAGTAGTAGTGGTAGCGGTAGTGGTAGTGGGTGGCAATTATATGGTTACTATTATATGCCAGGTACTGTGCTAAGCACTTTACAAATATTATCTGATTTGATCCTCACAAAAACTTTAGGAGGTTGGTGCTGTTAATAGTGGGGATCCTCAATTTATCTTCTCTCAGATCTGGGTGAATTGAATCAACAAGTAAACAAAAAACAAAGGACCTGAATATAATTCAGCCCTTTAGAGAATATTAAATGAGAATAGAAAGGAGAATACCTATTCTCAGCTGTGCATGGCGTCTTCACAAAAATATACACCTTTATTGACATTTACTACCTGAGGGACGTTGGACAAATTAAAATATATCTTGTCCTCAGTTTCCATCTTTTTTTTTTTTTTGGTGAGGCAATTGGGGCTAAGTGATTTGCCAAGGGTCACACAGCTAGTAAGTGTTAAGTGTCTGAGGCTGTATTTGAACTCAGGTCCTCCTGACTCCAGGGCTGGTGCTCTATCCACTGTGCCACCTAGCTGAATATCAGCTTCCATCTCTTTAAAGTGATGGAGTTAACGCAAGAACTAAGATGGTGGAATAGTAGAAAGAAGTACAGTCAAGTTCTCTCCCATAACACTTTCACCAAGATCTAGAAAAAGGACCATCTCCACTGTGAAATCCAAGGAAAAGTCACAGTGAATTATTTTTCTACACAAGGCTGCCGTAAGGAGACAGACAAATCTGGGGACACTTGGGGATGAGTCTAGCTAGGAACAGCCATGTGGAACATTTCAGCACAGGGGATAAAAGAGGATCGATGCTATGTATCAGGGCAAGATGAGGGCCCAAAACCACACAGAGGGGCCTAACTGTACAGGATACAAGAACAGGTCCCCAATGGTCACCCCCAGTTCCAGGTCACAGATCTGGATTGAACTGAGGAGGGGACTAACAATTAGAGAATCCTTTCCAAGTTGAGATGTGATAATGGGTCCTAGGCTGAGAAAAGAGCAAGTTCAATAGGAAATGGAAGTTGCATGACTCTGACTCCAGGAACTAAGCAGGAATCTCAGTTTCGAGTCTCCAGCCCAATCTGAAGCTTGCAGCAGAATAACCAGGGCATAAAATTCAGACAAAGGAAGAACCCACAGTTCTGTCACTCTGAACCAACAGAGCTTTTTAGCTGACTTATAGTGGCAGAATTCAGGAGCAGTCTACTCAAACTCCAACCAACCAGAAGCAAGCAAGCAAGGTGTGATACTTAGAACTATACTCATATCAAGAACTTAGAGACCTCAGAGCAGGTTGGCAGCAACCAGATTTTTCCTTGGATCAGCTCACTTTGAAAGCACTGGAAGTTGGCAGGTCCCGAGCCCAAGCTGCTCCTGAGATTCTGGAATAATGCAGCACTTAATATCCCAAGAAAGCAGCAGCACAAGAACCACAAGAACACAAGTTAAATCCAGATATTGCCTCCAGAAGTGCACAGAAGTCAGCTCTAACATAAATTCTGAAGTCAGAAAGTATGTTAGAAAAATGATTTAAAAAATAATCCCAAGAAGAGTTATTTTGCTAATAGATACACTGAAGATACAAACCTAGAAGAAGAGAATGACTGCAAAAATAAAGCCTTAAAGAAAAAACACAACTAGGGCACACATTTAACTAGAATTCATAGAAGAGATATCATAAGAAATTTTAAAGAGTTAAAAATTATTTTCTAAATGAAAGCACTAGAGGGAAGACAGAAAAGAACGGAGAACTATTGAAAAAAAAATTGAAAATAGAATTTAATAACTTGGTGCAAGAGGTACAAAACTTTGCTCAAACAATAAACTCCCTGAAAATTAGAATGGATCAAATGAGAAGATAATGACATCATGAGACAGCAAGAAATATTTTAAAAGAAGAAATATTTTTTAAAAAACACACCTAAAGACTGAAAAAATAGAAGCATTTGTAAGGCATATCATAAGAAAAACAACTGACCTGAAAAACAGATTGAGGAGAAATAATTTAATTATTGATTGACTACCTGAAAACTATGATAAAACAAAACAATATATTTCAAGAAATCATAAAGTAGCCTAGATCTCTTACAAGCAAACAACAAAGAGGAAATAGAAAGAATAAACCAATCACCTCCTGAAAGAAACCCTGAAGAGAAAACTTCCCAAGAACATTATAGCAAAACTCCAGAGCTCCCAGATCAAAGAAAAAATACTCCAAGCATCCAGAAAGCAAGAATTCATGTACCAAAGATCTATGGTCAGTATCACGTAAGATTTATAAGCCACCACTTTAAAGGAGAGGAGAACTTAGAATACAATATTCCAGAAGCTAAAAGATATAGATTTACTATCAAAAATAACTTGCCCAACAAAACTAAGTATAAGTCTACAGGGGGGAAATGGATCTTTAATGTAATAGAGGCATTTCAAGCATTCCTATTCGAAAGACCAGATGCATAGAAATTTTGAAATACAAACACAGGAGTCAAGGGAAACATAAAAAGCTTAAACATGAACAATCAATCATAAGAGACTAAATAAGAAAACACTACATTCTAATGTAGCGACATAATAGACGTATCTCCTCAGAACTCTCTTCATCAGTGGTCATGGAGAGAATTTAATTAGAGGACATGGGAGTAGTTCTGTTTTGTATGATGATCTTAAAAGCAGATTGGAAGTGGAGAGGAAGTACAAGTAGAAATTTTTACAAAGGAGGAGAAAGTAGTAAGGGAAGGATGCAAGTGATACATGAGTCTCACTCTCATCTAACTTGTCAAAGGAAGGAAGAATACACAGACATAAACACACATATGGAAATACATATTTAATAGGGAAACAAGGGGGAAAGAATAGAAAGGAAAGGGAAAAATAAGAGGGATGGTAGATTAGGTAAAAGATTACTCTTAAGCCATACTAATTAATTAGTAAAGTTATATTTCAAACAGGGGTTTGAAAGAAAGAATAAAAATGTATTATTTGGCTATGGGAGAGGCAAAGAGAACAGGAGCAGGGAACAGAAGATTGCGCCAGACCTATGGCACTGGTGCTGAGCTCACTCATTCTCTCTCACTATCCTCCCCTTTATAAACAGGGGGTGGGGAAAAAAGGAAACATAGGCTAAGATGGAGGGAAATATACAATTTACAATCATAACTATAAATGGAATGAGATCCCCCCATGAAACATAATTTAGCAGAATGGATTAGAAATCAAGTTCCAAAAAATGTGTTGTTCACAAGAAACACACTAGAAATAAAGATTTACAGAGAGTTAAAATAAGAGCCTGAAGCAAATTTTATTATGCCTCACCTCAAATTAAGACTTAAGAAATTTGATCAATCCAATGACCATGGTTCCAAAAATGATTCCAAAAATCTGATAATGAAGCATGCTACCTACCTCCAGAGAAACAGATGATAGATTCCAGGTACAAAATGAGATAACATTGTTGGACATGGCCAATGTAAGACTTTGTTTTGCTTGCATATGCATGTGTTATAAGAAATGTTTCCTCTTTTTTATTAAAAAGGAGAGATGGGAAGAAAAGTAATGCTTGTTAATAGACAAAAAAGTGAAATGAAAGTTACATTAAAAATAAAATTGAATTCTAGGGCCCCTGAAGTTCCTTCCATCTCTCCAACTATGGTCTTTTAAAAATCAGAAGACAGGTTTCAGTGTGAAAACTCAGTAAAAGGAAAAAGTGAATCCTAATCAAAATCAGGAAGTTGAAGAGTGGAATAATATAACCAGGCAGATTGGCTAAACCAGGTTGAGGATAACCAACAGGGTAAGTTAAGGGACTGTCTACCCCAAGCATGGAAGATTTCCCCCAGTGGAATGGGAGAATGAGAACAATTTGTTCCAACAGCCATGAAGGCAGCTGAAGCAAGTGCTGTGAAGAACCTAGAGACCTCAAGGTCATCTACTGCACCCCCAAGCCATTGCCAGTATTCCTGACTCTTGTCTTGCTGCTGGACTTTGATGATTCTGGAAAAGAGAGTGAGGTTGATGACTTTGTGCAGCTCTGCCTCACTTAAATCCAGTTCATCCACAAGTCATCCCCTATCATCCACTACATTACCCCAACATCTTTGAAAACAAAGCACAAACAACAACAATATGACACAAAAAGGAAAGAAAGAAGGACCACTGAACACTTGAAGCCAAAGGGAGGGAAATGAGGTAGCTGGATAGATAACCCTGAGGAGGAACCATCTCTTTGTCCTTCAAGGACAGTTAAAGTAGATCCACAAGTTCTAAGAGGTGAGAGTTCATCTAATAAAAGTCAGAGGAAGAAGAGAATGGTGGTTGGTGACTTTCTACTGAAGTATACTGAGCTATTTATTGAACTGAAAGCAACAATAGAGAAGTCAAATGTCTTCCCAATACAAGACTAAAACTCATTTCTGATGATTTGTGTGGACACAAATAGATGGAAGAAACCCAGAAAACATTGCCAAATTTTATGAAGGCTAGAGTAAAAAATTCAAAATGTTAGAGTTCTAGGTGGTGCATCCATGCTGACTAATAAAGGTAAAAGATTCAGAATAGAAAAACAGATTTGGGAAGTTGAACAGCTAGCTAAAAATGATTGAGAATGGAATTGGGAATTTTAGAACCTGGCTTAAAATACAGGAATTATAGGATCCTGGCCAGGGAAAGACTATACATTACAAAGGCTAGTAAAAAAAAAAAATTATTTACCTGGAGTCTTGCAAATTGAATTTTAAAAAAGACTTAAACTGAAAAAAGGGAAAGGAGAAAATTTTCCATGAACACCTACCATCCTCGATAGCATGTAGAGAGCTATAATGTAAAAAGAATTGTCATTGAGATTCAATTTGACAAGGATTAATTACCTACTATGTGCCAGGAATAATGCTAAGTGCTGTGCTGCCAATGCAAAAATGAAAACAGCCCTTACCCTCAATTGTACTGGAATTCCCAAAAATAGAATTCTCATTCTATTGAAATGCCCAAAAGTTCAAAGTCGACAAAAGTCAAGAAGGAAATCATTAATAAAACCTTTGTAGCTGTCTTAATACAAAAAGTCCAATTTGATCTCATAGGACAAGTCAATCAACATTTATTTGGTGCCTATGTGTCAGGCAAATATGAAGCACTAGGGTTACAAAGAAAGCTAAAAGACAGTCTCTGATGTCAAGGAACTCATAATCATAAACAACTTAAAAACAAGTCTATGCAAGATAAGTAGGAATTAACAGAGGGAAAGCACTGGAAGTAGGGGCAATGGGGAAAGGCTTCCTGAAGGTGGGCTTTTTAACTGAGATGTGAAGGAAACCAAAGAAGTCAATAGGTGGAGAACAATTCTAGACTTGGGGAGCAGCCAGGGAAAGTGTCCATACTGCCAGGGTAGACTATCTTATCTGAGTAATAGTGAGGAGGCTGGTGTCCCTGGGTTACAGAGAGTAGGAGGATATAAGGCATAAGAAAACTGGAAATAGGAGGGGTCTAGTCTGTGAAGTCCTTTCAATGCCAAGCTGAGGATTTCTTATTTGATCCTGGAGGTGATAGGGAGACACTGGAGTTCATTGAGTGGGAGAAGGGCTGACATAATCAGACTTATGCTCTAGGAAGATCACTTTGGCAGTGAGTGGAGGATGGCCTGGGGTGGGGAGAGATTTGTGGTAGGCAAATCAACCAGCAGGCTCTTGTAATAGTCCAGGCATGAGAGGCTGAGGGCCTGTAACAGGATGATGGCCGTGTTAGAAGAAAGAAGGGCAAGGTGTATTTTGAAGGTATTGAATTGACAGCTCTTAAAAACAAGTTGGATATGGGAAGATGAAAGGGAGTGAAGAGTCAACAACAGTTATCCTGAAAAGACTGGGGATTGTGGTGGATTGAAAACTTAATTATCAGTCAATAGTATGGAATATGGAAGTCAAAAAAGCTAGAGGAATGTTACCCCATATTAAGTGGTTATCCTATAGTAAGTGGCATAGTATGCAGGACTAAGGAGATGACAGTCCTGCTATACTCTGCCCTAGGAGTATTGTGTTCAATTCTGTACACAGCATTTTAGGAAGAATACTGAGAAACTGGAGAGTATCCAGTGGAGGGTGAGACAAGGACAGGGGAAGAGAAGAAGGGTAGGAGAAAGAAGAATGGGAGGGCAGTGTTCAACCATTTGAAAACAATCAGTCCCAGAGGGCAGAACTAGGGGCAATGGGGAGGGGGGAACTTCCTAACCTTTATTAACTGTCCAAAAACATACTGAGCTGCCACAGAAAGCAGAAGTCTTCAACAGAGATCTTTAAGCCAAGTCTGGAGAGATGTGTGACAGAGGGGCTTCTTTTTCAGCGGTGGGTTGGGCTAGATATCCACCTTGGTCTCTTACAGCCCTAAAATGCTGTGATTCTGTAATGCTTGCTTTTCCAACCCCCATGGGTGCTGAGGACCAGATGATATAAACACATATAGGACATTTCATAAACCCTTAAGTGCTATAAAGTTGAGTAGCATTAGTAGTCATCAGAGTAGGGGTCATTGTACATTTCTTGGAGGAGATTCCCCCCCTACTTTGCATGTTACTGGGATTCTATAAAAATTATTCTTGGGCCAACAGAAAAAATCCTTGCCAGCAAATTCTCCCCGGACACTGGAATCCCAACAGCAACAGCAACTGCAGCCACATTTCGCCAATAAAAGGTAAGGAGCTCTCCCAAGAGTGTCAGAATATCCAGCGAAGGTATTTGGCTTCTCTCATTTACTTAAATTTTGTTTCATTTAAGGGTCTCCTTAGAGATTGGACTGTGCCATGGGGATCTGAGGGAACAAATTACTTTTTATTTTTAATTAAGAGTGAAAGATCTAGACCAAGGGTTCTTAAGCTTTTTCGTGTCCTGGACATCTTTGGCAGTCTAGTGAAGCCTGTGGACCCCTTCTCAGAATACTGTATTTTAGCACATTAAATAAAATACATAGGTTACAAAGGAAACCAATTATACTGAAATATAGTTTTATATGTATATATATAATGCATACATTGTATGCATACAAATGCATACATACAATGCATACAAATATACATATATATACATTTTTTTTAAAGTCACAGACTCCAAGTTAAGAAGCCCTGCTCTAGACTTAGACTTTGAATATTTCCCTGAAGTAGTATTGTTTTTACTTTTGTTTTTAAACTGACAAGTTAGTCCCATAGGACAGGTCTTAGATGAAATCTGAGTGGGTTATGAAACCCTGAGCTACAGAGCTTCAAACAGCTGTTGGGTAGTAGCAGACTAGTACTCTAACTCCTTTTCTATCCTGGCAAATGTGTGTTGCTGTGTAAAAATGGATGAAGGGAAGCCCTGGATGGGGTGAGGGGTGAGGGGGACTGTACCAGGTATTTCAGGGGTTACTGAGTGCCAAAGTGACTGGACCTCTGCTGCAGTGTACCCAGTGGACAGGATGGGGAGCAGCTGAACCGGGGACCCTGTGACCTCCAAGATGGACACTACCGCTCTCAGCACAGCTTTATGGAGGATGTCAGTAGCCTGATGAGGCACATGGAGGAAGGGGAGGTCCCTGAGTGCTGGGCTGTCAAGTAGGCTAAGGGTCTCTTACTGAAACTACTAGAGTCTGCCTTCAGTTAGTTTGATGCCCATGATCCCAGGTATTGGAGACAAAGTACCCAGATGCTCAATGGAGTCCTGCCCAATGCAGTTCTGCCCCCATCTGCAGATCACATTTATGCCCAGTGGAGAGAGCAAGAGTCCGAAAACCCAGTCTCTGGCCATCCCCCTGGAAGAGGTGCCATTCCAGCTACACAGGCAAAGGAGCTACCTTTGGATCCCCAGCTCCAGGACCCTGCCAGTGTGCCCTCTGCCTCAAGTGTGGAGATGCTGACTCAAAGGAAGCTGGAAGGCTCTTATACATTGGACAGAATGAGTGGCCACCCGTCAGTTGTGCCATCTGGTCAGCAGAAGTGTTTGAGAATGATGGCTCCTTCAAGAACGTTCATGCAGCTGTAACCCAACCCGAGTCTGGCAGAGGAGGTGTGAACTCTGCCTGAAGTCTGGGGCCACTGTGGGTTGCTGCTTGTCCTCTTGCCTTAACAATTTCCACTTCATGTGCGCCACGCCAGCTGCTGTATCTTCCAGGATGACAAGAAGGTTTTTTTGCCAAAAACACACAGACCTGCTGGATGGCAAGGAGATTGTGACTCTTGATGGCTTTGATGTTCTCCCCAGGGTTTATGTTGATTTCGAGGGCATCAGTTTCAAGGGAAAGTTTTTGACAGGATCATTGTGTTCATTGGCTCTATCCAAACTGATTCATTGGGGATACTGTCTGACCTGCCTGAACTTCGAGGGAAAACTCTTTCCTATTGGTTACCAGTGCTCACGGCTGTACTGGAGCACAGTGGATGCCCATCGGCGCTGCTGATATAGGTGCGGGATCCTAGAGTATTGACCCTAGCGGCCCTCAGGAGGAGCCTGACCACCCAGGAGCAGCAGAGGAGAATCGGACCATTGTGCATAGCCCCATCCCTACTTCAGAGCTGCTTGGAGCTGAGTCCCTCCAACCAAGGCCTGACAACAGTTTCCCTGGGTCCTGAGCGCTGCTCCCCTGTCCAAAACACATGCCCCTTACCCCCGCCCCCCGAGCAGAACATCGCCCCTTCTCTGGGTTCCCCATCTGTCTCGGGCTAGAATCAAAGTGCCCAACTACTCGCTTTCCGGAAGGCCCCTGGGAGATGTCTCCTGCTGGCCACTCCCCTACCATGTCTCACCACATCCCAACAGTTGGCGATCCCGATTTCCCAGCTCCCCCAAGACGTTCCCGCCGTCCCAAGCCCCCCAAGATGTCCCCACCGTCCCAGGCCCCTGGCTTCCCGGCTACCGTCCCGATGGACCTCTCTACCCTCCAGGCCCACTCCTCAGCTCAGGGTGCCTCCTCCTACCTCAGCCCTCGAGGCCCTCATGCCTACCTCAGGGGAGCTGGCTTCCCCTGGTCCAGCCTCCTCCCCACCCCCTCCACCTGAGGACTTGGGCCCTGACTTTGAGGACATGGAGGTGGTTCCAGGGCTGAATGCAGCCGACTTGGACTTTGCAGCCTGCCTGCTTGAAAGTCTCAAGCCTTCCAGGAAGAGGAGATTGTGGCTGAGGGGGCTGGGAGAAGTAGCAGAGGAGGGGGAGGGGTCCTGGGGATAGTTCAGAGGAGGAGGCTGGCCCTGTTGCCCAATACATTCACTTCCCCCGCCCCCCCCCCCATTGTGGTGCCTGGGCCTGTCCTGCCACCTGGTCCCATACCTGGAACCCCCAGAATTCAACAGCTGGACGGAGTGGATGATAGCACGGGCAGTGAAGCTGAGGGGGTCAAGCAGCCCCGCGACCAGGAAGCCCCCCCATCAGGTCGGGGAGGGATAGGGGATGGGGGGGGGAGAAGAGGATGGGGCAAGGCCCCTTAGGACCTTCCTTCGGAAATTGTGGAGTTACTAGGTACTCAAGAACCTAGGTGGAGCTGGCGAGAGTGGGCCTGGTCCTGGTGAAGACCCCTCCCCCACCCCCTTCACTGGCTAATGGCAGCCAGGCCCCTCCAGCCCCGCTTCCCACCCCAACTGATCCCCCCCTGCCTGGTTTCCTGGAGCTCCTGGAGTTCGTGTGCTAAGCTTCAGTCCTGCCCCTGAACCCTCCAAAACTGCTGCCTCCAAGATCATTGTTGTTAACAAACTGCGGCGGGTGTTTGTGAAAATGGCAGGGGAGAGTGAGCCAGCCCCACCTCTACCAAAACAGCCTCCACCAACTCCTCCTACTGCCACCCCAGCCTGGGGTCTCACACCTGGGCCCTTGCTGAGTGTGCTGCCTGTGGTGGGAGTGGTGCGCCCCCCACCTCCACCTCCCTCATCGCTGACTCTGGTGCTGATCAGTGGGCCCCCCAGCCTCCCCCACCTACCATTCGAGTCAAGAGGGTGTCGACCTTAGCTGACCGCAGGCCCTCAGCACCCCCCCCAAATATAGCCCCCCGGCTGGACTCGGGGAGTCCCCCGAGAGTACCCCCTAATCAGTGGGGTCCTTGGACAGTGGACTGAACAGAGTAAGGATGAAAACACGCATTGTACGAGGAATCCTTGACTTGGATGCACCTGGAGAACTTAGTGGGGGAGAAAGTCCCACGACCCTTCCTGATCGGTCCCCATTGCTAGCACTGCCGAACTGTGGCTTCCCCAAGGTCTCAGCCCCCTGGACCTGCTGCTTGAGCCCCAGTAGCACCACCACTCAGGTAAGGCATCCAGTTCAGAGGATGAGCCGCCGTCCCCTGAAGACTAGGAGAACCAGGGGCTCAGGCGGGCAGGGCCCCACTTGCGCTTTGAGATCCTTGGTGAAGATGGCTTCAGTGTGGAAGCCGAGAGCATGAAGGGGGCGTGGCGGACCTTGACCGAGAAGGTTCAAGAGGCCCGGGGTCATGCCCGGCTCACGCACCTCTCCTTCAGAGGTGAGCTGGGGTCAGGGTGGGACGGCGTGGCACATGGTTGCTGAGAAGTCAACAAGAAAACAGAAGAGGACAGGGTGGAGGAGTCTCCTGAGTTACTGGGGCAGGGCAAAGGGGGTAAAAGGGGCAAAGGGGGCCCCTTGTGACGCCCCCGGCCCTCAGCCCCTTCCCCCAAGTGCATCCTGGGGATCCACCACGACTCTGTGACCTTCCTGGCTCAGCAGCTGCCAGGGGCCCAGCGCTGCCACTACTACAAGTTCCGATACCACCAGCAGGGGGAGGGGCAGGAAGAACCCCCTGCCACCCGGGCAGAAGTCTAGAAATGCGCCTTTGAAGTGTTCGACCTCCTGGCATCCCAGCATCCAGTGCTGCCCGAGGGGGCCGCCTGCGACGAGGAGGATGAGGTGCAGCTCAGGTCCACCAGGCGGGACACCACTTTGGAGCTCAGTGCTCACGGACAAGCGGGAGAAGTAGTAGGACGGGAAGGGCATCATCGGGTGCTACATAGTCCACATGGACGACTCGGATGTGGTGGATGCCACTATGCACAGGAGCGCCGCAAGCTTCATCAGCCACTAGTGTGAGCCCACCTGCTGCAAGCAAGTGCTCCACGTGGAGGGCCAGAAACACGTCATCATCCTCGCTCCGCCCCGCATCCTCCGAGGGGAGGGAGCTCACCCACCACTACTAGTTCCAAATTGAGAACGCCTGCAACAAGCTGCCCTGCAACTGTGGGGCCAAGCGCTGCCGCGGCTTCCTCAACTGACCCTCCACCCCCCAGCCCAAGCTGTGGGCCCCTGGCCTGGCCCTGAGGGGACCCCACCCACATACTTTGCTCATCCATACTCATCCCCAGGGAGCCCTTCCTGTGCTTTTCCAGTCACCACCTGCCTCAGGGTCCAGGATGTAGATAAATCGTACAAAGGTTTCTAAATCCCTTCTTTTCTATGCACTTTTTTATATAAAAGGTGGGGTCCCAAGGAGGACCCCGCCACAATAAAGTCTGTCAATATTTGGGGAAAAAAATAGGTGAAGGAAGTGTGGCGCTTCTTCTTGCATAAGATTCCCTCGTGCCCCCCCCCCCCAAAAAAAAACCCTAGGAAGGTGTGACTTGATGTTGGGTGACCAACAAATGGTTGGCATGCAGCCTAGACAGATGTCTTAATGGACAGCTAAAATGCACTCCTTGTCTTTAGCAAGGCTTTCATTAAAACTTTGGCAAGTTCCCATAATGTCAGAATAGAAGAGAGACATCTTCTTTTCCCGAGGATCCCAGGAGGACTTCAAAATAGAAATAGTTTTGTTTCCCTATAGCCCATATTCTATAAGCTAGGTCTAGAGAGTGACCGTTTCCTTTCTTTATTGTAGTCATGTTGCCAGTGACACAATAGTCCTTGACCCTCAGACCCACCCAAACTTATAACTAATCCACAACTGCTGCCATCTTCTTAACCTTCATATTAGTACAACCAGAGTTGTCCTTAGAGAGATTCCATATGGTTCAGCCCAAGACCTCAAATGTCAAGGGCTATATTTTGGAAGTAAGTGGGATGAGGCCTGAAATTTCTCAATGAAAATGTGAAATATGGATTACAAATGGTAGTAAGTGTTGGCCTTGCCCAGCTGGCCATTTCCCCGGAGTCTAGGGCCTAGACCTTTCAAATGAAGGAGTGGATGGCACCCTGGATTTGGAGTCAGGAAGACCTGAGCATGAACCCAGCCTCATCTCTGGGCAATTCACTTAACCTGTCTGTCTCAATTTCCTCAACTATGTAGTGGGTATAATACTAGCACTTACCTCCCAGGCTGGTTGTGAGGATAAAATGAGAAAATATTTATGAAGTGCTTTACAAACTTTAAAGCATGAGTTAAATGCTAGCTATTATTATTGAGAAATGCAAAGGCCTTTCTTCTTCCCACTCCATTGGCACCAAGTACCTATTGCTATTCTGTCTTGATACTTTAGCCTGAGCTCCTCATGCTGTCCTCCCCTCTACCTCAATGCCTTCAACATAATCTAACCCAGCTAGGAAGGCTGAATTTTCCCGTTATCACTCTAAGTTCCATTCTTAGGTCCAGCATGTCCCTCCACTATTAGATAATATGGCCCAGCTACTAGGAAACCAACAGTCACGGATGGGTATACTCTTTGCTTTTTCATCCTGTAGTACTCAGCAGTACTTTCCATTTCCCAAACAGTGATAAAAAAGACTTGGAGAGAGAGACAGACAGACAGACAGATAGAAATGGACAGAGACAGAGAGAGAAGGGATGGATAGGTGGTCCCTCTGTCCCATCCAAAATATGATTGAAAATTTAGGGATGACAAAAGTCATCACATTAAAATGTGAATGTTGGGTCTTAAGTAATTTTAAAATTGAATTAGAAGTTGTTTAACTAGCATAATGTAAGCTCTTCACTCACATCATACACCCCCTCAGTGGGACAGACCTAGAGGATTCGATAGGTCCCAAACAAGGCTGCCTTTCATGCCAGCTCTACTTCACAACTACTGATTATACACATGAAGTCTGGCAACCTTGAGAAAAATGAAAAGAATTTTAAGTCTTTGCAGTCGGTGCATTTATAAAGTATGAAATAGCATTCAACTTGGTCAAAATATCAGTACTGCATTGCTTAACAGAAGAAATAAATCCAGGATATGTCGACATCCTTGAGTAGAAAAGTTCTGAGTACAAACTGAAATCAGACAGTTCTTAAACTTGTGCCAGATGGGTATCCCCAAAAGAGTTTCACAAAAAGATACAACCTCCCCAAAAACCATTTGGACAGTGGCAATCTGAGACATGGATTGTAAAAGAAAATCAAGACTGAGAGTGACAATCACAAATTTGCTTTTTGTGGATCATAGTTTTGTTTCCAAATATCCTCCCAGAGCTCCAAGAAAAGCTATAGCAGCTGCAGGTGGTTATCCAGGCCAGCAGACCTAGAAATGAAACTTTTTGAAGTCAGATGGATTTTCAGTGACCACAAAGCATGGTTCAGGTAAAAGGCTAAAATAATCCATAGGTTCATAGGATTCAGAGCTATAAGGAACCTTAAAGACCATAAAGTCAGCTTCCTCACATGAGGAGCTGAGGCTGAGAGGTGAAATGATTTTCCACAAGGGCATACCGGTAGCAATTAGAAGAGCCAAGGTTCCTTGGATGGCCAAACACAGTGCTCTTTCCACTATGCCAAACTAGATATTATACCTCTCCAGGTCATGGAGTAAGGCTGGAGAAAAATAAGTGTTTCAATTTACAGACTAGAACCCAAAGAACCACAGATGACTGACCAGGAGACCAAAAAGTTGGTGGGATGAGTCAGTACTGTGGCTGTTTGGGCAGAAATGTAAATGGTAGTGAGTGTGAGGATGTGAGATCATTCATTCTAGTGTTGACTGTGTGTGCATGGCAATGGGGGTTAAGTGGTGGTGCTTAGCAACTGAGCAATTGTGGGACTCTGCACGCCCCTGGTTGCCTATAGCAAGATTTCATGTGGTGAAAATTTGATTGTATGGTCTCTGAAGCACAAAGGCTTATGTGCTTAGACTTTAGAGGTCACTGAGTCCAACCTTATTTTATGTTTAAGGAGCTGAGGTCCATAGATATCAAATGGCTCGTCCAGGCTTGTTCTTATCACAGAGTTGGTGGCTGATATGTTTTCCAGTTCACCATACAGCCCCCCTTTCAATTGCAGAGGTCTTGCTCTCCCCCAAAGAATACCTCCTTTTGTTATATTTCTCTCCTAAAGTATTCTACTGGGCCTTGCACGAACTACCCTTGATGCTGAATTTTCGATTTGCAATTTTGAAGCTTCTCTGCCTCTCCTTCTTCCCCGCTCCTTCCGGCACTCATTGCAGTAAGGGCACACCTACACTGGACTCAAGAATGAATGATTTCACACCATAGTACTACCATTTAAATTTCTACCCAAACAGCCACAGTACTGACTCATCCCACCAACTTCTTAGCCTCCTGGTCAGCCATCTGTGGTTCTTTGTATCATGGTCTGTAAATTGGAGCATTTGCTATTCACTATCTTATTTCATGACCCACCCAGCATATCTTGATAGGATAAATCACCCCCTCAGACATCTACCACCCCTTCTTTGGAATTTTTAATTTGTCATGTGACCACCAGTGAGTATTCTGCACAGGTTTCTTTCCACCAGGTGCCATGAGCTGTTGTTCTTTGCTCCTTATTTTGGACCAGTTTTCTGATGGAGCCTTATGGAGTTTGCTTCCCTTCAGTTCAATGATATTAAATTAAATTAAATTCAACATCATATTGAATATTTCTGCCCTGGTCTTCATTGCGTACTTGATCTACTCTTATGCTACTGTGGCAGAAACTGCACATGTTCTTATATTATATGTATACACACACACACATTACATACATGTGTAAAAACACAGAGGGAGCAGGTAAGGGGTTTGTTCCTCCAAATTCTTCAAAGGACAAATGAAAGTCTTAGAAATAGACCCAACGTAGCTAATTCAAAAAGTGCAACTTTGGTCTTAATGAGCCAGCTTGTTCTTGCTTCCAAACAGACCCTGACCCAGCATAAAAGAATCAGTTCAGCAAGGCTAAGAGGTCACCCTGATTCTCACATTCTCTGCCAGCAATCTCTCTGTAAAAAAGCCTTCCCGAAGGAGCATGGAGTGTTCTTAGTAGAAAACTTTGTACATCGTGCCACCTAGTGGTTATAACCTGCTCTTACATACTAGCCACAGAGCCACGCGAAATTTTACAAATAAAAAACTAGCAGTACAGTTACAGAGCTTAGCCATTACAAGTAAGCAGGGCCCTTTAGAAATCGGGCAACAAATTGTTTTTGTTTTTAAAGAAATGAAACTATTTTGATATTGATCAAAAATTTAAAAAATAAATCAACAGAATAGACTACATAAGGAAGAATCAGACACTATAAAAAATTACTCTGTGTTTGATAAATACTAAAACATAAATTACTTGAGAAAGAACTCCTTAGTTAACAAGAACTACTAATTCAGCATAAATTAAGTTTAGACCAACATCCTATACATACATCCCATCACAGTAAGTTCCTAATGGCTACATGAATATAAAAGATCACACCATTACAAAAGGACATGATCAGGGGAGTACCTTTCACAGATTGGGGGAGAGTTCTTAAGCAAAAATAGTACAGAGGAGATTTCTTCCCCTTTGACCAGAAAAAAAGAATAATTTTGACATGAAGTTAAAGGGATTTTTTTCCACGAAAAAAGTCAGTGAAGCTTGGATAAGACAGAGAAGTGTCAACGAGGGAAAATCTTTATATCCATTATCTCTGATACAGGACTGATGTCTCAGATATACAAGTAATTAATAAAAATATTTATGACCAAGATCTGTCCCCTAGTGGTCAAAGAATATGAACAGCCCTCAAAAGATTTGCAAACTATTAACAATAATGTGACTATCTGCCCGAAGTCACTAATAATGATAGAAATGCCAACCAAAATGTTTCTGAGGTTTCACCTCATGCCCAACAAGTTGGCAAAGACTACCAAAGATTAAAATAATCGGTACTAAAGGGGCTGCAGGAAGACAGGCACGCGATACACTATTGATAGAGTTAGGAACTGGTCTAATCATTCTGGAAAAGAATTCAGAATTATGCTTTAAAGTGACTAAGCCAGATACATACCCTAAGAGGACAAAGACAGGATTATCTCAAAATACTCATAGTGGTGATGTTTGTAATAGCAAAAAACTGAAAGCAAAGGAGAGGCCCACTCATTAGGAATTCTCCCTGAAAAATATCATAGTAATCTGTGGGGGAGAGAGAGAGACAGAAGGTCAGAAAGAGGACACAAGTCCCAGGCTAAGCAATGAGCTCCAAGCACCTCTTTGCCCAGAGACAGGAAACAGAGACTGAGCAGAGTTGGAGAAAGTCACTGGAGCTCTGTGAGCATCCTGGGCAAGGTGCCCTGGAAGATCAGGAGGCACTGAGGAAGATCACTACAACACTTTCAATTAAAAATGAAGATAGAACTTCATCTATGCCTTGAAATAGGTATTACTAAAGGTAGAGGCCAACTCCACCAGTGTGGGAGGGCCTGGAAGCATATCTCCAGTGACTGTTCTTAAAGCTGAATGAGCCAAAGGTAGGACATGCTAATGATGATGGAACAGCTAACTACCTCTGTGAGCTCCAGAACCAGCTGGTGGCCTGCCTCAAGGTTTTTGAAAGTTCAGAGCCGTTTCTGGAAATAGCTAACAGGACATGCTGCAAGGAGAAAACAACTAGGCTTTCCCCCAGGCTGTCAAACAGATAAAAAACAATGTGACAAATGCCCTATTGTCACAGCTCTTGCTGCAGCCCAAAGTCAGCAGCAACATGAGGCTCCTCATAATAGACATTGGTAGGTTCTCAGGTTCCTACCAGTGCCCACCCAGCACCTCAGAGATAGACCTCAGAAAGTCCCTTCTGGCAGATAACTGTGTAACATTGATGTAATGGGTGCCTTGTAGAGATTTCAAGCTTGACCACTACTGGAAGCTTGCCCCCCCTGGAATGTTGGCAATCCAACTTTGAAAGGCCATTTTGGCTCATGGAAGAACAGCCTTAGACGGTGACTTGAGGGCACTGGGCAGACTGAGTATACATCATCCACATTCATGTTCAGATTTAGTGGCTACATGCCACCAGAACATATGAATGAAGGAATTATTGGTGGAGAGGGACACCATGCATGGAATGGGGAAGGCAGGAGGTTTGAGACATCAGAATTCAAGAGAAAGATAGCAACGGTCAAATAGCCTTTCCCATCAATTCCCCAGCTAGATGTGCCCAGTCTTCCAAAAGTGTGCCCAGTCTTCCAAAAGTATGCCCATGGGGAGGACTCAGGATGGGTCTAGCAACCCCCTGCTCTCTTTCTCAAAGAATATCTGATTTGCTTTAGAACCAGATCTAAAGAACCAATGTCATGAACCAAGGAATGGGAGAGTAGGCTAGAGCTGGGTTCAATCTGCTTACTTACCTATGCTTCCCCCCAATAAAAAATTAAAATGTGACATACCTGAAAAAAATTATAGTATGTGAATGTAATGGAATATTATCACTAAACAGTAAGAAAGAATAAAAATGAAAAATTCAGAGATGCATAAGAAGACATGAACTAAGACAAAGTGAAGCAATGAAACCAGGAAAATAATATATGTGATAACTAGCTCAGTATAAATGGAAAGAACAAAAACTAAAACTAATTGCTATGTAATTACAATGACCAAGCTTAGCCCAGAAAAAGCAGAAAAACTTTATTTCTCTCTTTGCAGAGATGGGAGACTATGGCTGTAGAATATTGCATATACTATCAGACCCAGTTTGCTGAAACTGCTTTTTTTTTCTTTCTTTTTAATCTTTGTTACAAGGGATGGCTCATGGCAGAGTAGGGCAGAATGGGGTAGACAGATGTTCAGAAATGAATGTGACATAAAACCAAAATATGTAAGAAAAAAGATAATTTTAAAAAGAAAAAATACATGTATGATGGGCCCACAGTTTCCTTTGTCTGACTACCATGAGACCGCCTGAGTTTATTAAAGCTATTGTGTGGGGGGATGGTTGATTCTGGTTGGCATAAAGAAAGGCTAGATGAGGAGAAGAGGAGAAAATGACTATTGTGTGCCATCTAGTTCCAGTATTTGTAACTCTTATGGGAATCTTTCAAGATGAGGCAGGCTCTTTGAAGGCTTATTTAAAAGAATAGAAAGGCATCTATTTGAATTGTTAGAGTTGATAGTCCTCAAAGTGGACAGAGCAGGTGTTATTCCACAGTAATTAATGTTGTCAGCATGTTGCTTCAGCATGCAGTTCCCCCAATATTTTTCTCAGTGACTACAGGTTCCAGATAACCAAAGCTCTGCAGAACTAGGAATGAATTATGCTGGCTGCAGATGTAATTTTCCAAAGATTAAATGAATTTATAAATCATCAAAGAAATACATTTCTCTTAGCTCTTACGGATAAATCCTGAATTTATTCATTGGCAAACTTCTGCTTTTTTTTGTTTTGTTTTGTTTGCAGTGAACTGATTTCCAGAAAAATTATGCCTTCCCCTCCCCCTCCATCAAGAATCCAGAGGAGCAAATCTAATAACCCCAGTGTGGAAGAGAGGTTAGTGGTTCTTCCTTCTCCTCTGGCCATGGATATTTATGTGATGCCCTGGATCTGATCAACTGGTGTTCTCTGATTTGGGGGCTTTAGTTTCCCCCTGGTTTTCTGGATTCATGGAAAACCAAATACTAGTAATCCTCCTATCCCCAACACTCCTCCCAACACATCACCCGAAGGCAGTATGGCTAGACTTTGACACCAAAGTGCTTATCTGCTCCTAAGCTGGTTCTAAGTATTAAATGCAGGACAATAAGCTTATTATTTTTGAACTAGCCCCCACTTAACCTTCAAACCCATCTGCTCAGTGACGCTGCTTTGGGCTTGGGCACCATACTGCCTCCTTGAACACCTCATCTAGTCTTATTAAGTAGCGCAAGTCCAGCATCTATCAAAAACCACACAGCCTCCTTTGGGTGGGGGACAGGGAAGGTGAACATTCACTGGGTATAAGCCCAACTTGCGGAGGATGACTAGTATTTGGCTTTCCGTGATTCCAGAAAACTAGAAGGGGGAGCCCACCAAACAAAGGGGTAGATTCAGAGCAAGTTTAGTTAATCCTAGAGTTGCAGAAATCACTAACTGATTAAGAAGGGACCCACTTCTCAAAGGGCTTATCTATGTACGAGTTTCAGGTAGTCTTCCTGATCCCTGACCCATAAGGTATCCCTAGAGCAAGGCTTATTGGCTCCCCATTTTTCCTTACTGCTAGGCTACCAGTCACCTCCAATTCTTTTTTTTTTTAAGAGGTAACTGGGTTAAGTGAACTTGCCCAGGGTTACACAGCTAGTGTCTGAGACCAGATTTGAATTCAG
>CM053586.1:172616494-172681447 GCA_028646515.1 Pseudochirops corinnae
CACAGGCTCCACGTGACCACATTCAGCCTATTAGGGAACAGAGTATACTTTCAAATATCCAAGGGTCCTCAGAGTCATGTAGCCACTTTAGCAAAGGGCCTAGGGGCAGGGAAGATCTTCAGATTCCCATAACACTATCAGCTAAACTTGCTTCCTCAGCTTTCACAATGTCCCTGAGCCTCAGGAGGCCTTCTCTGGGCATGTAAGCATCTGGGGAATATGAAGAGGAAAGCTGGTTTCAGAGAAAGGGAAGAGTCACCCAGAGCACAGCCAGCTCTAAGGATTGTCAGTGAAGCATGCCTCCAGCTTCTCAGAAGAGTGGTGTGTAGTGAGGCATGCATAGTCACATATGGCCACCTGTTGATTTGTTTTACATAAGGGAAGGATGGCATTGGATAGGGGAGAATGAGTCATTAGGCCAAAGGGTTCTTGACTTTTTCTATGTCATGGACCCTTCTGTCAGTCTGTTGAAGCCAACAGCTCTCCTCCTCAGAATAATGTTTGTTGCCTACTTTCATTAAGAAAGAAATTCTAAAATTCAGCTAGAAGTTAGTAAAGATGAAAATGTAAATTTTTCCCATCCAAGTTCACAAGCTCCTTGAAATCTTATCCATAGACTCCCAGATTAAGAACCCCAAACATTATGCACTGACACTATGTTTTCAAAAAATAAGAGCATGAATAAAACATTTATATAGATAGATATGGACACCCACATACACACACACACACACACACACACACACACACACACACACATATATTTTAAGGAGTTTAGTCCACAATGGAATTCTGGCTACCAAGGAGTCTCCAACCACTGACTGAAAGAATGACAGGAAACAATCTAAAAATGCTTGTTGAATTGAACTGGATCCAATTTCAATTAATCTTGCCAGAGGGAAAGAACCAGGAGAGTAGGAAGTCTCTCAAACCTCACCTTGATGCTCAGCTCCTAAGCCCCAGAACACAGAACTAATGCTTCCCTCTACCCAGCGTAGGACAACTCCTGGGTCCCTGCCCAGGGAAAATGGCCTCCCAGAGCAGGGTTTCTGACCTGCCACAAGCCACCACTGAGCTCTCCACAAATGCTAAGGACTCTTCAGTGTAGGTCACTAGGACTAAGTGAAGCCAGCTGGTATAAAACTGTTTGCTTTGAAAGTTTGGTGACTATAAATTGGAAAAACATTTGGTTAAAAGTCTTGAAACAGCAGAGAAAGGCAGTAGCCTAGCAATCCCTTGGCCTATTTGTCTAATCTGTGTGTACCAGAGAGCAGACATGGAGGAGGAATGCCCCTGAGGACAGGGCTTCCTAACTTGGTTTTGGAACATCCCAGGGTGTCTCTCTTGATTCAGTCCTCTGAAAAGTGGATTCATTTCCCTTCAGTTTTAAAGTTAGACATTCATTATGTAGAAGGCACAGGTAAGAACACTAAGATTTGAAGTCAGAAAGACCTGAATTCAAATCTGGCCTCAGACACTTACTAGCTGTGTGACCCTGGGCAAGTCATTTCCCCTTTCTCAGCCTCAATTTCCTCATCCATAAAATGGGGACAGAAATGGGGATCTCTACCCCCCAGGGTGGGAATGAGGATCTAGTAAGATAAGCAAACCTTAAAGTGATATGTAAATGCTCACTATTATTGCTAATTATAAGTGGAGAACATCATCAGAAGAATGTAAAAAAAAAAATCAAATGAAAAAGTGTCACAACTTTAAAAGACTGTGTATCACTAAGAATCAGCCACCCCTGCCACACTGTACGTGCTGAGCATCCCTCCTCTGCCCCAGGACCACCGTTCTCCTGCCTGAGCCTTCAACCTTTGATCCCCATTGGTTTAAGAGACCAAGGATGAAAAATACTGCCAGAGGGATGAGAAAGAAAATAGGAGCTCTAGCCAATCATTTAATTTAGAATCATATAATAAACATTTAGTAAGCACCTGCTAAGTGCTGGGTATACAGCAGGAAAAAGAAAGATAGTTCCTCCCCTCAAGGGGCTTACAGTCTAACGGAGGAAGACAACATACAAAAGGAAGCTGAGAAGGAGGGGGTGGGGTGGGGAGATGATTGGGGGGCAGGTACCCAGCTGGGGGAGAGAGGGCATGATCCTGGTACAGTCAAATCCAAGGAGTAAAGCTGGGCTGGGTGTGAAATGAAGAATACATTGTCTGGGCTTCTGAGCCCTCTCTAAAGGGAGGCTATGGGAGGAATTTTTGCTCCACCCTCCAAGCCTCCAGTCAGAGGGAGAGAGATGAATTAGGAATGAGTAGGACAACTGATACCGCCTCCTTGATGGCGAGTTTCCTGCTGATGGACTTGGACGTGGAGCGTTTGGGGAGAAGGAAGGGGTATGACGATGGTAGGCTCCAATATAAGCAGTGCTGCCAGTGAAAAATGTAGTATTTAAATAAAGTATTCAAAGCTAAAAGGCACCTTAGAGATTATCAAGTCCACGTCCCTCTCTTTACAAATGAGGAAACCAAAACTCAGAAAGGTTGAAATGACTCACTGAAAGCCCCCAGAGAGGTATAGAGAAGCTGAGAAGATGGGAGCCCAGGTCCTCTGATTGCAAATCCAGTGAGAGCTCCTTCCACAACACAGTGCCGCTCCACTGCTGATCAGATAAGACAACAGACGTGAAAGCTTTTGTACAAGTTAAAAGCATTATACCAATGTCAGCTGTTGCCTTATGTAATATATGAAATACAATTATTTCAGGGTCGTAGGAAGCCCTTCTTCATCCATCCCTTTCACTGGAGACAGTCAGGCAGACACTGATATCCTGGCATTCCTCAAGGCCAGGCAAAACTTACTGCAGAGAAAAGGTGAGTCTCCTCCAAGAGAGGTAAGGGCATTCTTACTAGGAAGAAGCCTTGCAAATCAGCCCAGGCTATTCTGGTGAAGCAGATACAACCAAATAAGGACAAGGGATTATGTGGGTGGGGAGGTCTGTGTGCATAGGTGTGTATGTGTGTTGGGGGGGGGGGGGGCCCTAGCTGTACGTGGGTGTGTGTATATCTGTGTGTGTGTGTGTGTGTGTGTGTACATGCATGTACACCAGAACAACCCTTTGGTGAGTTCCAGGCCCTTCCTTCCCAGTTCTCAGCCCTTCAGGCTGGGCAACATTCACACATGAGCATAGCACTGATGTGGCATGCGGCTTTGCACTCCCTCCTTAACTGATCTACTTCTATTGTTCTCCACCAAAAGGGAAATTCTCTCCCTTGCCCAACCTTCTTCAAACACACGGGAACTAGCTCATAGCTTGGAAACTTGTTTAAATTCCCTGTGATGACCTAAGCTTTCCATGTTAGTGTGTCTCATGTCACTGGCTTTTGACCACTAGTGCTCAACAACATATAAATGCTTAAACAACATATAAACACTTCAGGATTAAAGACATTAAAAACAATCCCAGAGTAAACATTTCAGTGTGTCACGTATCCGGGACGTTGATTTCTGGAACCCAAGCACTGAATTTTTCATTGGTCCCTATTTTCATCTTTTGGTACTTGACCTAAAGTTCTGGCCCATCAAGATATTTTTTTATCCAGATTTCACTGTCCAACGTGTTAGCTATGTTTTCCTGCCCTAAGGCCACCTACACATTTGACAAGCATGTCATCTGTGGCTTCATCTGAGTCACTGATTAAAATACTGAACTCTAGGCCTAGTATAGATCCTGGGGACATTCCACTGGAGGCTTGTCTCCAAAACAGCATCAGCCTAGTAAAGATGCTTCCATGGATCTGGATATTCAGTCAGTTCTAAATCTTCCTGTCCTATCAACTAGTGGCTAACCCATACTGTCCTATCTTGTCAATAAACATAATATGGCAGCATGACCTATCAGGAAAAAGCTAAATTTGGAGTTACGAGAAATAAAGTTCAAATCTCAGCTCTGCAACTGCAAGACTTTGGGCAAGTCACTTAACTTCTATGGGCCTCAGTTTTCTCATCTACAAAATAAGGAAATTGGACCAGATGACCCCCTAATGTCCCTTCTAGTTCCAAATCTGTGATTCTATGACCCTAATTGATTGACTGAAATCTAAAGATAGCACGTAATACTATGTATGCTGTGCCTACGTCATTTTTCTAATCTTTCAGTCTGGTAAACCAGTCAAAAATGAAAATTATTTTAGTCTGGCATGGCCACAAGCAGTGCTAGGATAGAATTATCCCTGCTTCTCTGTAAGTACTCATAAGCCAACACCTTAATAATATTCTATGGAATTCTGCCAGTAATAAAAGTCTGGGTCAAAAGTCAGCATGGTCTCGTGGATAAACTTTGGAATCATGAAGTTGTGGCTGTTGTGTTGCTCAGTTGTTTTTTAAGTCATGTTTGACTATTTGTGACTCATTTGGGGTTTTCTTGGCAGAGATATTGGAGTGGTTTGCCATTGCCTTCTCCAGCTCATTTTACAGATGAGGAAACTGAGGCAGATAGGGCCAAGGGACTTGCCCAGGGTCACACAGCTAGTAAGTGTCTGAGGCTGGATTTGAATTCAGGAAGATGAGTCTTTTTGACTTCAGGCCTGGCACCCTATCAACTGTGCCACCTAGAAGCCCTGAAAAACGCTCCAAATCACTACTGATTTTTTTTGTTGTTCATTCATTTTAGTTGTGTCCAACTATTAGTGATCCCATTTTGGAATTTTCTTGGTGAAGATCCTGGAGTGGTTTGCCATTTCCTTCTCCCATTTCTTTTACAGATGAGGAAACTGAAGTAAAATGGGATTAAGTGATTTGCCCAGGGTCGGATTTGAAAGTCTTTCTATCTAGCTGCCCCTGAAATACTCAACTTGTGCAATCTGGGGCAAGTCACTTAACTTCTCATTGCCCCAAGCAGCACCTTAAGGCTATCAAGTTACAGATGAGTTGTCCATTTGCATCAGTAGAGGAAGTTTTTCCACTAGGAGTTCTCTAAAATTAGCCTATCATTTGCAGACTTTATGTATTTCCTTTAAGGAAAAAAAAAAAGTGGCATTCCACATTTACAATATTTTAGCTATTTCCATATCCTCTAGGCTCCTTCTGAGAGGCAGCCTACTAAATAAAGTGGAAAGGGCCACTGGATTTGGAGTCAGAGGACCTAGATTCAAATCCGACTTCAGATATTCCCTAATTATGTGACCTTGGAAAACCTCTGTGTGCTTCAGTTTCCTCATCCATAAAATGGAGTTGAACTTAATTACCTCCAAGGGCACTTCTAGTTCTAAATCTATAACCCTATGAAATATTGCTGCCATTGGCTCAGCAAACAGCTCCACTCACTTTTTCTTTACTGCAGAATGTATACTTCATCTGGGCATAGTGATTGGAATTCATGGAAGGCAGCTAAATGCTGACCAACCATCTCCACATTCATCTCGGCTCTTCACTCCTGCCTTGTTCTGACCTTCCCATTCTCCTTGGCAGAGAAAACAGAAGTCAAGTGAAGACTGTGTAGTTCAGCCTCCTTACCGTACTGTCCATTTTCTTCATCCTATGCACCTTCAACTTATCCTTTTGTTTTTAATATTTCTCTTCCCCTCTGTGTTCATCATCAGCCTCAGCTCATTCTGGGTTTTAGCAATCTTGACACGATTTTAAGCAGGACCATGCTACTCTTTTGTATTCATCCTCAATTATCCCCCTTTCTTCTATCTTGAGTCAATGTGTTTTACATTTTTGAGTTTGTTAATGTGTTCCCCGTCTGTCCACATCACTCTCTGTAGGCGTCTTCCCCTTATCCTGCTTACTGGAATCATCTGTGCTTGTGTCTTCAGAATTTCATTCTCATTCCCCTGCAAAATATTACTCCACTGGTTCCTCACCTTTGAAATCGGCTCTCCCCAAATCTGGGGTACAACTTAGTTTATGCCCAGCTTCCTTTCTTCTATCCCTTTAGGATGAAGTAGTCACCTGACACCCAAACTTCCTACAGTCAGTGGTCAAGTCCTCCTTATTGATGAGAATCAGGTCCAGAACAGCATTTCCCTTTGTCATTTGTTCCACCTGGTGAAGCAGGAGATAGCCAGCTAGCTGAGCCCCCCATCTTGCCTTAAGCAGCACAGTTTGGAAACTGAAAAAAAAGAAAAGGGGGAAAAGGAGAAAATTGTCAATATATAGCCACCAAGCTGGATAATATAAAGAGTAACTGTAACGTAACAAAAAGAAGCTATCTGCTGTGTATTTTTCATTATATACTCTTTTTTTAAAAAGTGATCAAAAATAGATATTTGCCACTTCATATACAGTCTTCTTTTTCAGTCTTTTTTTTTTGTATGTGGATTTGCTGGTGTTGGTCAAGTCTAGAATAGCAAAACATCAGACTAATTTAAAAAACAAATAAACCTGTGTTCCCAAGGGCTTTGGGGGCATTTGCCCAAGCCTCACCCTCACTAGCAGGGCTTTTTGGGTTTTTTCTGTTGGTAACATTTCACAGAATTATATAACATCACAACTGGACAGGAATTAAGAGACACTCTAGGACAGGCTGTGCTAAACAAGAATGCCCTTACAATCTACCTCAGCCTTTCTTTGCTTGAACCCCTCTAGGAAGGGAGTGCCCATTACCTCCCATTCCACTTTTTGGATAGGCGCAATGGTTTTGAAGTAAATCTTTACATAAATCTGTCTCTTTTGTAACATCTACCCCCTGCTTTCAGGGACCAAGGAGAATAAATTTAATTATTTTCCACATTTTCAGATATATAAACAAAGCTATCAAGTTCATGCTAAGTTTTCTCTCCTCTAGGCTAAACACTCCCAGTTCGCTTAATCATTTTCTGGTGTTGGTCATCGTGTGCTTGGTCCCCTCACCATCTTCCTCCTACAGACACTAACAATTGATCAGTGTCCTTCCCAAAACAATGTAGTGCCCAGAATTGAACACATTACCTCAGATGAGGGATTAACAGAGCAAAATACAACAGGACTATCACCACACTCTCCCAGCCCTGCTGCCCCCTAGTCCTCTGCCTTTGGCAAGGAATGTTCCAGCAGGTGTCCTAATTATGCTTCTGTGACAGGCTTATGATCTGTTTTCCAAGTGTATTCTCGGTTTCCTCTTTCTGTTCAGCTAGTCTAAAATATAATCCAATCACAGGCTCACTAATCTTCCTGCCACCATTGCTCTTTCCCAAAATGATCTCCATGGGGCTTGCAGAAGCCTCTTTTTACTATGAAATGCTCTTCTACCCACACCCAGCCTTTCCTCATCCTCATCACGCTAAATCAGGAATACCCTTCCAGAACCATTGTTTCACCAAAGGTCTTTCTTGCTATGGTAGCTTTCTTGCTATGAAATGTAGGTTGGTTGGATATATGCTGGCAGTTTTCTCCTCTCCTGTTCCTTTTCAGTTCAAAACTTTTAATTAAATTTATAAAATTTCAGGCAAATTTATCATTATCTTTATTTTGTCTATTCATCTCTGGCCAGAAGCCCATCATTCCTATATATCAAGCTATGGTCCAGATATCCAAATTCTGCTCTCATACACCATCTTCTTACTGTAAATCTTATTGTAAAGGTCCATATTGAGGACCTAGAGGGCCACATGTAGCCTCGAGGCCGAAGGTTCCCTACCCCTGCCTTAGATACATGCCCTAGAAAAACAGTCCATGCCTCCATTATTATTGTTAGGTCCAATCCAATAAACATTTATTAAGTGTCTATCATGTGCCAGACACTCAGCTAAGTGCTGGGGATACAATTATTAAAAATAATGACAGTCCCTGCCCTCAAGGAGCTTACAGTCAAATGGGGAAGACAATATCCGAAAGGAAGCAGAAAGGCAAGGGAGGGGAAGCCAAAAATGGGAGCATCTTGTTGCAGAGCAGCAGGTGCAAAGTGGGGTGAGCTGAGAGTCTATTTTCTGCCCCCTATAAAGAAAGGTACTGAGAAGAGTTTAGTACATCACCCTCCAGCTCTCCAATCAGAGGGGAGGAGAGGCTGAGGGAGGTGGCATGAGTTAGCAGCTTGGGGGTGAGTTCAGAAGTGATGAGCTTATGCTAGGAGGGGCATCTTATTCTGTAGAGTTGAACAGATCTGAATAGCTGTTTCAATATCCTTCCCCTGGGACTTAATCAAATACAACTACTCATCTCTCCTTCTTCCGGACTCCCTGCTCAATCTCTTGCCTGATAACACCTTTGAATGCACATCTTTATTCCTTGGACGTCAAGCAACAACTTCTACCAGAAAGGGCATATGTGAATGCAGAACCAAGGTGGCAGAGTGGCAGGAAGAGTGCAGCAAGCTCTCCCTCCCCTATCCCTCACAACTCCTCCAAAGAGATCCAACAGAGGGGTCTGAACTTGGACAAAGTAGAGGAAGAGGTGCAAGCTGGCAGTTCTGTGGCTTACTACCCAGTCTGGGTCAAGATCCAGGGCCAATTGATGAGGGGACTTATGCCCCATGGGGACATCCCAGAGTTACAGGACATTTACAGGCCCCAGGCTGTGTACCGAGCAAGGAGTAACATCCAGAAGCAAGTAGCTACTATGGAACTCAGTCCCTAGGTGAAGACTGAAGTCCTCAGTTCTAGCTTCTAGCCCAGTCCGAAACCTACAATGGAATAATCAAAGGGGAGCCTACAGTTCTGTCTATCTGACTAATAGTTGTTTAGCCCAACATAACCCAAAAGGGGTAAGCCCATAGGTATGTTGCTCAGCTCTAAATTCAGGTCAGGAACTATAAGAGCTCAGACCAATGGGGCAGCAAACAGACTTTGCCCTGGATCTGGACACTCTGGGAGCACTGATGGCTTACAGGTTCCCCCAGCCTGAGCTGTCCCTAAGATCCCAGAATAACATAACAGACTCAAAACTCCAAGAAAGCAACAGCAGGGTCATCCCAGACATTCTCTCCAAAGGGGCATGGTCTTAACAAAAGCACTATGAAAGCCCGAGCCTGATAAAAAAAAAAGCCAAAGTCAAGAAGCATTCTGGAAGAAAGAGCAAACAAAAAAGAATCTCAACATAAAAACTTATTATGGTGACAGGAAGGCTCAGGACACAAATCTAGAAGAAGATTCCAATACACCTATGAGCAAAGCCTCAAAGGAAAACACAGCTTGGGAAAAGTTTGCCTAAAATTCTTGGACAAAATGAAGCAGGGGTTTAAAAAATGTTTTCAGACATGAAATGAGAACACAAGAGGAAAACTGTAGAAAAAAATGAGAGCTATCAAAAAAAAAAAAAGAACTGGAAATAGAATTAGCAGCTTGGCACATGAGATACAAAATCTTATCCAAAGCAACAAACTCCTTGAAAATTAGAACAGACCAGATAGTTGATCCCATGAGACAACAAGAAATATTGAAAAAACAAAGTGAAAAACTAGGGGAAAAAATGGAAGAAATGTAAGCTATCTTATAATAAAAACAACTGGACTAGAAAAGAGATCGAGAAAAGATATTTTAAGAATCAGTGAACTACCTGAAAGTCATGACCAAAAAACTAATTTAGATTTTACATTTTAAGAAATCATAAAATAAAAGTGGTCAGATCTCCTAGAACTATAGGGCAAAGTAGAAATAGAAAGATTCCACATGGAAGAAACCTCAAAATTAAAACTTCCAGGAACATCATAACCAAAATCCAGAGTTTCCAGATCAAAGAAAAAATACTGCAAGCAGCCAGAAAAAAAGAATTCAAGTACCATGGGCAGCTAGGTGGTGCAGTGAATAGAGCACTGGCCCTAGAGTCAGGAGGACCTGAGTTCAAATCTGGCCTCAGACACCTAATATGTACTAGCTGTGTGACCTTGGGCAAGTCATTTAACCCCAATTGCCCTGTATTTCCCCCTCCAAAAAGAAAAAAAAAATTCAAGTACCAAAGAGCCACTGTCAGGATCATAAAAGATTTGGCAGCCACCACCAATAAAGAAGGGAGGGTGGAGGTGGAATACAATAGTCTAGAATGTAAAGGATATAGGCTTACAACTAAGAATAGCTTACTCAATAAAACTGAATCATACAGCAAAAAAAATACTAACTAAATAGAAGACTTCCCTGCATTTCTGATGAGAAGACCAGTGCTGCATAGAAACTTTGAAATGCTAACACAGGAGTTAATTAAAATATAAAAAGGTAAACATGAGTAAGCATTTACAAGAGATAACCATGGATAAACTGTTTACATTCTAATATGGGGAGATGATACATGTGTGTCCTCAGAACTCTATCTTCAACCCTGTTAACATAGGGAAAGAAGGCCTGGGAATGGTTTGGTTATATCTGGATGATCTTAAAAAAATAAAATTGGAGGGGTTAGGAATTCCCTAAAGCAGCAGTTCTCAACCTTCCTAATGCTGTGACCCTTTAATACTTGTATGTGGGCGTATCTGCATGTGGGCGGACCCACCTGGAAACGGATAGAAGAGCGGTGTCTTGGTTCCTAAGACCATCAGAAATAAGTGTTTTCTGATGGTCTTAGGCAACTCTGTTCGACCCCCAAAGGGGTCACGACCGAGAGGTTGAGAACCGCAGCCCTAAAGGGTAAGAGGAAGAATAAAGTTTGGGGAAATTATCTCATATAGTTGGAGTTGCCAAGTAAAAGTCTACAAACAAGAAGGAAGGGGTAAGGGGAGCAGCTGAAACTCGAACCTCACGCTTATCTTCGTTGGTCAAAAGAGTGAAAAATACATATATGCACAGCACAAAACAGAGGAACACAGGGGAAATGGAGAAAGAAGGCAGGTAGATTAAGGGAAAAATTAATCCTGAGAAAAAAATATTTATCACAGCTCTTTTTGTGGTGGCAAAGAATTGGAAACTGAGGGGATGCCCATCAACTAGGAAATGGCTTAGCAAGTCATAGTATATAAATAAAATAGAATAAGAAATTTGCTGTTCTAAGAAATGAGGAAGAGGATGATTTCAAAGAAACCCAGGAAGACTTGTACGAACTGATAAGGAATGAAGTAAGCAAAATCAGTAGAACAATGACAATATTGTAACAGAAACACAAACAACTTTGAAAGACTTAGGAACTCTAATGAGCATAATAACCAATCATGATTCCAAAAGATTCATGATGATAGAGAGATGAAAGAGTCAAAGTGAAGAATGAGGTTAATTTTTTTTAACATGGCCAATGAAGGAATTTGTTTTGCCTGACTACATGTGTTTGTAACGGAGGTTTTCTTTTTCTTTCTCAAATGGGGAAAGAGTAAGACAAGAGGAAGGTGTTCTGGTTGAAAAATGAAATGACTAAGGAAACAAAGGTTTGAGATTCCAGACATTTCGATTTTTTTAGCAACTTATGCCAACTGCTCAACAAAGAGGGAACAGACCTCCTACGCTTAGACCTGGACCCCCAACTACCAGGAGAGACAGACTTTTGTACATTAAAAACAATTAATCAAAGACAATTAATTAAGAGGAAACATACAACATTAGGTATCTGATTTCTAATGGGAGGAAAGATTAGGGAATTTCCAGATCTGGAGGGGGAGAGCAAACAGGTGCCAAGAGAAGGCATATTTTTGCTGATTAAAAAAAAGTTTTAAATTTACTTTTTAAAAGAATTTTTTTGTAAAAAGAAAGAAATGGCACATACCTAAATCCCCTTACAAAGGAAGAGCCCTGCATCTGTTACTTAGCTCTAAGTGTTCAGTGATCCTTCTCTCTTTCTTCCACCATGTCACATTCTTCTACTCTCCAGCCTTCTAACATAGATAAAATTTTCCTCTGTCTCTCTCTATCCTTTTTCTTCATTTCCTCCTTGAAACATTTCTTCCATTGAACCAGGATTCATTACAACCACTGTTCCTACCCTCAAGGAACCTACAAAAATAAGTGGCAATCAGAGCCAGAAACTCCCAGGGTATTTCCCATTAAAACTCAACAACAGCCATGGTGTGTGTAATCTGCAGTTGTCCGCAATGAAATGCATTTGACCTTCTGGCCCAAGGAAATAAGAGTAACAGCAGAATGAGGGAAGATGCATGGGCCCTAAGCAATGTAGGGGCAGCTGAGGTGGCCTTTTCCTGAATATAAACTGTAAGTAAAGATAATTCATCTCAACAAACAAAGCAAGAGTTCAAGGATTTGGTTCTTAAAAAAACACCACAAAAAAAACATCACTCGGTTAGTGATGGTTGGAATGGCAAAGGAGGCCAAAAGCACTTGTGATTAGTGAAGCCTTTGCTTTCGTCAAGCTGGCATGCCTGAGGGGACAGCAGTCGTGGGCTTCTATCAGCACATGGCAGATGGCATGAGGGCCTTCACCAAGCAGTGCTTTATTAGCAGCCTACTTATCAAGCCAACCTGTCAGGCAAACACCCAGGCTGGGGCCCCAGCCACCTTCCCCTAGCCAAAGCAAACAATGCCTACACTCCTGCTTGGGGCTCCCTTTGCTCATAATTTAGCAAAGCTGTCATAGGCTTCTTTGGGAGCTCTCATTAAGTTGAATTTGTGGCTATTAGCCTGAGAACCAAAGCCTAGAGAAAAGCCGATTTAGCACAAGCCTCCTCAGCTTTTAGACCTCACCACAGCCCAAGGTGAATTCACTTGATTTAGTATTCACCAGCAAACCTACAAAAGTTTAAATCCCAGCCAAGGGGATGTATAGATGGGTATATAAGTCCCTCTAGGGGGTGTTAGTCATTAACAGTGTCAGATTTGTGGTTTCAGACTGCCAAGGATATTTTTTTTAACCTGAAAAAAAATGTGGTTAACCTTCTTGCTTGTAGTTTAAAAAACAAAATTCCTTGTTCCCTCTTTCCTTAAATTTGGAGCTTGCCTTATCTAGAGCAGCAAAGATTTAGAAGGGATAGGACCATCTTATTTTTCTCATTACAAAGCTTTCTACACTGTTTTTTTCCCCATTATTAGAAACAACTTAACTTCCCTTCTTGTTCTGGAAGACACCTCAGCACAGAGTAGTCAAAAGTGAATGAGGCAGGCAATTTATCTGTAGCAGGATATTACTGACTCTCCATTTTAAGAATTCACTAGGATCACAGTCCCAATATAGTCAGTCAGCTTCTGTCTGATGCTCCAAAAGAAAACAGTGAGCCTGATTTTTTTTTCTTTTTTCATAATGGAAATCTGTATCTTGGAATCCTTTCTGCTCTAGAATTTTCATTTTGTGTTTCTTTAATCAATATTTTATGCCCCCCAGTGTTCAGTGTGTGTATGTGTATATGTGTGTGTGTGTACATGTATGTGTTCGTGTACGTGTACGTATATGTATGAGGGGGATGTGAAGTTTGGGGATGGAGGGAGTCCCACTGTATGTTCCTTGATTATTGTCATTGATAGCATTTCCTAATCCTGTCCTGGACTGTTCTGTCAAACAGCAAGAGGCAACAACAAGAATGGCGGAGGAAAAAAAACAACCCATTTCTAATCTATGGTCTAAAAACTGTCCCAATAATCTCCTCAGAGAAGGGGAAAATAATGTTTATAGATTGGGCCTTTTCTAGGATTTCCATGGGCAGGAATGAAAGCAGTCTGGCAGTGTGACATGAGGGTCAGCAGAGGGCAGAGAGATAGGAGAAGGCAGGGTAAGAATGGGAATGGTGCACACTTGAGTTTGGCTGGACCACAGGGCTCCTATCCGTTCTTTGTGACTCATAACTGTTACCAACCTCCCAAAATACATCTAAGTCCATGTGCCGGCTTCTCTGACGGCCTATAGCAATCAGCTATCCAGTTTCTAAGATCCCAAATGGATAGAGTAAATAAAGAAAATGAAATGAGCTCTCCTGCAGAATAAGGAGAACAGAACTCCTCTTTATTGATTGGTCACAAAAGAGCACAGGTGTTTTATCTACACAAACAAACTCACAGGATGGGGCATAGAGCACTGCAAACCAAGGATTCAATCATCCAGACGTCCAGAGAGAGGAGCACGAAAGAATATCAGACATGTTGCAATAAAAACCATCAGGAGTAAGCCTGGGACTTTGCAATGGTGTTATCTTAATTAAACCAGATCATACGGCTTTGAGGTTTGGGTTCCTGGGGTTGATTAGGGAGGAGAGAGAGCTGGCTCCATGAGATCTTAAAAGAGTGAGAATAAAAAATACATGCAAGCCATGACTGGCAAAAGGGGAAAGAGAGGTGATGGGAGAGGGAGAGACGGCCTACGTAGGAGAAGCAGGTGGGTCCACTGTACTGCTTATGCCCTATGTAGTTGAGGGCAGGCTACATCCCTGCATATGGAGCCATGGAGATGAGAACTCAGTATGATTAGGTGAGAGAGCTTTCCTTTTTATCCATCTGAGGTCACTCATGCATAGATTCTTTGTCCTTAGGACACTGAGACAAAGATGGGATGGCATTGAGCCATACTCCAGAGACAGCTTCAGGGACCAAATGGTTAGGAATCGTCATGTTGGCATCCCTAGATCAGTTTGCCCCACAAGCATCATTGGGGACATGCACTTAATAGAGGATGCTCCTGACAGTGAAGAAGGCTGGAAATGACTGCTTGAGCCTGCCATGCTCTTGGTGAGGTGTGTCTTGAAGGGACAGGGTCTAATGATGTTGCTGTTTTCTTGGATGGACCTCTTTGTGGATGTATGAATTAACCGTACATAACAGAGGTGATAGAGCCAACCACAAAACTCCTTTTATTGAAGGAACCATGAGACTTCCTCTAATTATGCCAACTCTAATAACAAGGTTTGCCAAAGAGAACAGAATTGATTGGGGATAAGCCTCTGCCCTCTTTTGCATATTTTGGGGATCTGCAATGTTCCAACCAGCTCTCTGGTCCCCTTTCTTCTAGTCCAACTCCATCTGGCTGCCCTCTCTTACTCTTTAGTGGACAGGCACATGCTGCTCTACTTTTTGTCCAAATTTCCCTTCTGCTTTTCCCATCTTTAATGAAGCACTCTCTCTATATTTGCAAATATGTTATCATATATTCTGGGCACTTGGGTGGCACAGTGGATAGCATGCTGGGCCTGGAGTCAGGAAGACTCATCTTCCTGAGTTCAAATCTGGCCTCAGACACTTAACTAGTGGTCTGACTCTGGGCAAGTCACTTAACCCTGTCTGCCTGAGTTCCTCATCTATAAAATAAGCTGGAAAAGCAAATGGCAAGCCACTCCAGTATCTGTGCCAAAAACAAAACAAAACAAAACAAATAGGGTCGCAAAGAGTTGGGCAGAACTGAAAATGACTGAACAAATAAATCATGTATTCTTCTTATGATTTTTAAGTAACAAACTTACATCCCCTTCAAGAGTGAGTGAGAATCATGTTGGTTTGCTTTAATTAATGAATGTCCCTAGAAATTAGAATCAGGGTCCTTGAGAGCACTGAGACTCTGAGGTGGGGTGGGGAGAATCAAACTGCTTGCTACCATCTCCTCTTGCCCTTTGATTCATGTGCCACTGATAACACCTAGAGTAACATAGTAGATAGAGTCTTGGACTTGGGAGTAAAAAAGTTCTGAGTTAAAAATCCTACCTCAAACACTTACCAGCTGTGTAAACCTGGGCAAGTCACTTAACCTCTCTCAGCTTTGGCTTCTTCATCTGTAAAATAGGAATAATAGTATCTCACAGAGTCGTCATGAGCCTCAGAAAAGATAATATATGTAAAATGCTCTGCAAACTTTAAATGTAAAATAAATGTTTGCTATCGTCAGCATCATTGTTGTTATTATTACCAGTGAACAATGTAACAGAATGTCTCTTTTCAGGTTTGGCAAACAATTGAATCTAGAATGGCAGCCCGGCAGCCCAACCGAAAAGCAGGAACAGTGTACAGATAAAACTCCTCCCTTCTTTCATCCTCTCTCTGGATGTGCTGCCTAAATGGCTGGAACAACACTTGACTTGAGCACTAATGGAAAGCCTTGTGTTTCTGTAAGGATGGTGTCCCAGAGGCACTCAGGAATGGTGGGACATGCTGAGGTGGGGGGCAGGAAGCAGAGAGAGAGATCCACATGGAAAGTCAAATCTTTGCACTGTATGCTAGGGCTGCTGGCTATGGCACCAGCAAGGTGATTGAGTTTTGGAGTGTTTTGTGTTTGTTTTGTATTTTTAAAACAATTCCTCTTATGTTTAAAGTAATGTGGGTCAAATGGCAGTCTTACCTTTCAGATAACTTGGATACCCTGAGATTATGAAATGGTAATTTTGAAAGATGGAACCAGGAGGTTTGTGCTCTTCTCCCTTCTTCCCCCCACCCCCTTCACACTAAGCTTAGGCCTGTCAAATAATGAAGGGAAATGAAAAGCTCATATCCAGGAATGAAAGGGAGCTATCTTAGGCCAGGACTCTAAGCTGAATCCAGGCAGAGGACAGCCAAATTGTCTCTTGAATTGGGAACATCTCGATGGTTGATTCTGATAACTCATGCCAAATCATCTGCCATTCCCTTTACAGTGAGGATGCCCAGATTGAATTGGGCACAAAGCCAGAAAGTCCACTGCTCAGCTGGAACATAGACATTTTGGAGCAGATCAAAAGGACCTAACATTGTCTCTCCAAAAGCCATGGTAGAGAGGCTCAGGCAGGCAGTCCAAACTTCAGGGGACCTTGACATGGATGTCTGTGATTCTCTGGAATTTTGGCCACTGTGGCCAGGGAAGAAATGTTGCCTCTTGCAGAATTTTTACAAATATCATGCCTCATTTAGCCACAATAGAGACAACCTAAGAATCTAGAATATTTTAGTTTTCCAACATATCAGGCAGGGGAATGATGGTACAAAGTTAGATGGTCTGTCTAGGTCTTAGCCTGGTTGGGGCCCTTTGAGAATTGAAAAGGGGGAGCCTTGGGAAATGGAAACAACTTAGGAACACCTGATGATGTCACACATTGAATAAAAGAACTTGCCCACTGTCTTTGCAATCTTGGTCTGATAAGAATAAAGATTGAAAACCCTGGAAGGAGAATGTAGCATGGGCTCTTTCCCCCTCCAGGACCAGGGTAAATAAGTTGTACATATGACAATATAATGTTAAAACTGAGAAGGACTTAAGCAATCAGCTAGTCCAATTGCCCCCATTTGAAGATAAGGAAACCAAGACCCAGCAAGGAGAAAGGTCCTGCCTGTGGTCCTACAGAGTGTGATGACTGCAGAGTGACAGAGTCAGGACAAGAACTTTTGTCTCCCTCGTTCTCCTTACCACATCACATTGATTTGGCCCTTAAACCTGACTGGTCTGAGAAGACCTGGACAGTTTAGAAACCATGGATACATGTACCCCACACAAGCAAGACCTGAAATGGGTCTGGAGGTGTCTGTGTCACTGTTGTGAAATTAACAGCTGTTCCAGGGAAAGGGCTGGGTGCTCCCAGCCTGCTTTCTGGATAACAGAGGGCTGTGTACACTAGAGATAGTTAGATACTATCGATTCCAAGCCTCCAGCTGGAGGCAGTTATTCTCTGGATCCAAAGGCCTTGTTTGCATGGAAGTGTGGGACAGCTCCGTGAAGCCAGCCATGCTGGGGCAAAGCCAGGAGGGGAAATGAGAAAAGGAAGACAAATTGGGAGTTTATCTCCCAAAGGGGCACATGCAGCAACCAAATGGTTGTCATGTGATGGTTCTTAAATAAAGTACCACCTCCAAACCATGTCCTCCTGCCTGACACAGGGCCTTTGACACAGAATCATTTACACTATTTGCCTAGAAGTCCCAAAGTAGCGAAAGCAATGCCTTGAAAAGACTTTTCTCAGACTTTTTTTAAAAGGTCAATTTCTAGCAAAGCTTTGGTTTTGGTTTGTTTGTTTTATAGATGTAAAAAATCTTTTCAAAGCTTCTATGCCTTCCAGATTCAGAGGCAAACTAAGTTTCAGGTGAAAATATTCTATTCACCCATGCTAAATTATCCTCTTGAAGCCAAGGAAAGCCAGTAATGAGCTCTTCTGTGCTCCTGGAAGGTGAAAACGGAGCTTCAAGAAAGGCATTTTCTATAGAAGCCATGCCAGTGATTCCCAAAATGGACCATTCCCAAAATGTCCTGCCCCACTGAAGGAAATCAAGCCTTCTCTCTTTTTCAGAAATAATCAAAGAATGCCCAAACTGGAAGGGACCTGAGATGCCATATAGGCAGCCTCCTCACTGGACAAAAGAGAAAACTGAGCTTCAAAGAGAGGACATGCCTTGCACATAGTGGTCACTTAAATACTGGATTGAAATGACCTAATTAATATTACACAGTCCGTGGCAGGGTTGGGACTAGATTCTAAGTCTGCATCTGACTCTTCATCAAATATTCTTTCTAGTACACCACACTGTCCATTTAGATATGATAAGGAAGGTACAATGTGTGAGGTTGTGGTTTTTTTTTTAATGCAAACATAGGCATCTTTAAAATTTAGGCATGGGAGTGACTGTTGGAATTTCTGATGCATAGACAGGTCTTGTAACCTGCTGTGGGCCAGGAGAAAAAGAATGAGGAAAATTAGGGTGGGTATTATATACTGGATGAGGAAAGCATGTAGAAGATATGTGTAATATGTGAAAGGAAATGTATAGGGAATGTGGAAGCAGAAGGATGTGTGTGTATCTGTGCATTGGCTATATGGGATTTATAGAGGGGAGGGTTTGGGAATAGTTTGTGGGAAGGTACCTAGGTCTGGGGTGAGGAAGACAGTGTCAGTTGAGGATGTAAGAAGTGGCAGTATAGGGAGTATGGGAATGTGTATATAGGAAGGGAAAATAATATATTGCTCACAGTGACTGTCCTACTGTGAAATGCTGCATTCTGTATTTGACCCTGGATGCTTTAGAAGCAGGAATTTTAATGCCTGGTAGCCAGGAAGAAAACAGTGTGGAAACTGTTGAAAATGCCCAGGGCGGGGTCTTTGATGACCCAACTGGAGATTGTATTGGTGATGGCAGGAGTTGGGAGGGGACATGGCAGCAGAGATTATAGGCAGCCACTGAGTATCACTATGAAAGAAATGAGATAGAACACTGTTGTTCTTCCTAGAAACTTAATAAAAGGGGGTTGGAGGAATCACTGCTTTAACTCACCAGTCAGAGCTTTCCCCCTTCCCCTTCTGCTGAACACAGCACAACTTCTTTACATTCATGAAGAACCTAGCTCCTTAGGTCAGTAGGAACTTGGAGATATTATTCCAGTTTCCATCTGTAGAAAAGTACGAAGGTCCCTCTTTGTTGTGGAAGACCTTCAGGACTTAGAAGAAACCACCTTCCAAAATCTTTCAGCAAACTCTTTTGGGAGCCATCTTTGATCTCTGCCCTCTCTGAGTTTATGGAGCCCAGCAACATGGTAGAGCAGATCGGCGCTAGACTCAAGAGAGTCAGGAAGACCCAAGTTCAAATCCTGCCTCAAATGCTTGCTAGCTGTTAACCTAGAGAATTCACTTAACTCTATGCCTCACCTTCCTCATCTGTAATATTAATGCTAATAATAATAGCTAGCATTTAGATAGTGTTTTAGATTTTCAAAGTACTTTCCATACCTTTCCCATCTGACAGCGGTGGACTCAGTGACCTCTAAGGCCCCTTCAGACTCTACATCTATGCTCCTATGATAGTGTTCCTTCTTGGTTTATTCTCTCCGCAACTGTAGAAAGTGGTAAAGAAGCTTGTACTTATCCTGACTCATTGATTACAGTTTAAGAAAAGGTGCTTTTTTCCTCCATTTATGTGTATCCATATTTATTTGGGTCAATCCACGGGAAAATACCAATGTCAGATAGGTGAGTAAGTGATCTGTCCTTTTCCTTATCTCAGGAGCTATTCAGATGGAAAGAGCCTCCTCCATGCTGTGTTTACTCAGTGTTCTCTCTCTCTACGTGGTACACTCAATCGATTTGGGGGTTTTGTTTTCCCCTCTTTTCCTCCAACCTCCTAATTAGTTCAGCTTCAAAAAATCCCTTATCGTCTCCAGATGTCAGATCAAGCTTCACCAATAAGATCAGTCCTGGTAACTTTCCATTAATTGATTTTGGCCCCCACCCTTTGGAAGCACAAGTCAGCTCTTCCCGTTAGCAATGATTACCTATTCAGGAGATTGTAAATCATGCCTTCTGTCTGTCCACCTTAGCCATGGCTGTCACCTTCTTCAGAAATGAGCGGATAGTGGGAGAGACCTCGGAGTAACGACCAACTCTTAACCAAACTTCACCAAATCTATAGAGGGCTTTTGCCGACATACCCCCCAAAAGTGCCAAATTTATAAAAAGATGGACTACGTGGTTGCCTAAATGTGACCCAAGGGGACCCTAAGCAGCCCTCCACTGGCCCAAAACATGAAACTTCATAATGTCATTCCTTAGGCTTTCAGGAGATTTTGGTCTTCAAGTCACTTTCTTAAATATACATTCATTCAAGCACCTAAGCAAATGTTTCTTCAAGTAGGTATCTCTCCCTCTTCTGTCACCAGTCAAGACAAAAAAAGCTATACCAAAAATCATTCTTTCTGTTCTTAGTTTCTGGTATTTGGCCTCTCCAGTGCCAAACATGGGTATATCCGGGGTTCGTATAGAGCAGCAGTTCTCAACCTGTGGGTTATGTTCAAGTTGTAACAATGAAAATACATCCCACATATCAGATATTTACATTATGATTCATAACAGTAGCAAAATTACAGTTATGAAGTAGCAATGAAAATAATTTTATGGTTGGAGGTCACCACAACATGAGGAACTATATTAAGGGTCATGGCATTAGGAAGGTTGACAACCACTGGTATAGAGCATGTCTATGGGGGAATGGATATGGGGTTGTATGGGCATGTGTGAATACAGAGGCAGAGGGGGAAAGAGAAAAAGTTGTATGTGTGGAAATCGATCATCTCCCCCTAAGAGGCATCACAGCTTAAGCCCCTGGCTCACAGCTTAGCTCTCAATTAACGACTTTGTCTTGATGGCTGTCTAAGGACAAGACCCTGTAAGACTTAAGATATGGGATAGGAAAAAGCTGTAGGGAAAATAAGGAAGCGGTAAAAGGCCACTAATAGGAGAGGTGAGAAACTGAAGACATAGTTTCCAGGCCAGTTTGACTTCTTTGCCCAAATCCAGCACTATGGCAACCCTAGGATGATACTTAAGAATGGTGGCATCCTCTCTCCCACACCCCAAGATGGCCTCTCTATCACCCTCTCTTTTCTTTCTCACCTTCCATCTCTTTCTAATTTGTTGTGTAACCCCTGTCTGCCTCGGTTTCCTCATCTGTAAAATGGGGATCATAATAGCACCAACCCCGCCAAGGTTATTGTGAGGACCAAAGGAGACAATATCTGTAAAGTGCTCTGCATGCCTTAAAGCTCTAGTGATTTATTATTGCTGGAAAACCCCGTGACTGATAAGAACTTGAATAGGGCACCTTAGCGGACCCCCCATCACAGAATCACATAATTTGAGAGTTGGCAGGGATCTCAACCTCTGTCTGATCCCACCCATACCTGAAAGGAATCCCTACTATAGCATACCCAGCCTTTACTTGAAAATCTCTAATGACAGGAGTGCCCCTTCTCACATGGCAGCCCCATGCTACTCCGGGATGGCTCTCACTGTTAGGAAGTTTGGGTTGGGGAGGAAAAGGGTAGAGGGAGTAGTTTCCTGACCTGAAACTTCAACATGCCTCTTTACAACTTCACCCACTGCTCTGTGTTCTTTCCTCTGGAGCCAAATAGAAAAAAATTTGATCCCTTTTCACATGACAGCCCTTCAAATATCTATCAATATCTGCCTTGAATCTTGTGTTCTTTATTTTAAACATTCCTATTAGAGAGGGGATTCACCGTGTGGAATCCCACCTAAAACAAACCAGCAGGTGGGATTCGTCTCTCATGTTGTCACTAGTGAAGACAGACAATCAATGGTCATCATCCTGTCATGTTCTGCTTGAAGACAGAGGGTTGGACAAAATGACCCCCACAAAACAAGACTTCCTTCCCCTTCCCCAGGGAAACAAATTCAAAGTGGCAGAGGAATGGGGACAAAATGGGTTTGGCACTTGTGACATTTCATCCAGCAAGGCTGGCCCTCATTACCCAGTTCTTCCCCTCACTTTAAAGTGAATGATCTGCATATAATGTCCACCTTGGTTAATGTATTGGTTAGTTTGGGGAAACTGGGTTTTCTTCCATCTTTTTAGTTCTTTTCTTTAAGAGGCAGCTCTCTGGAAGGGGCCAGGGAAGGAATTTATTGAGAAATGTGACTGATGTAAAAACAAAAGATACCAATGAACGGTCACAGGAGAGAAATGAAAAGTGGAAACTTCTATAAAAACTGGTCAGATGTCCCAGATGCTCATGTCACCACTGTCCCTGAACACTACAATTGACTTTATGCTTGCTTTGCTATGATTTGTCATTCAGATTAATCAAATCATCCTTAATCTCCCTCCACCTGTGCGGGCTTTTCATCTATGCCTTACTTCTTTGTGGTCCCCCTGGCAAGCACCTCATTTCACAGTGAGAGAAACTGAGAATGGGTGAGAGTCCATACCAGTTCTGACTTCCCCCAAACTCCTATGGCTTGGGGCCCGAAGGACCCATGTTTTTAGGGTCTGAAGGATGAGGAAAAGCCAGGTAGCCAGTGCAGGAACCTGCCTAAAGCCAGACCTGCCTTTGTTGGAAGGAGAAGTAAGGATACTGTTCTCATTCTATTCTTCGGGAGAAGAAACAGCAGGATGGCTTCAGTGGAGCGCAGTCCCCTGTCCTGCTCCTCATGGAAGGCCATCCAGATTGGGGGACGTCAGACCTGTTTGCATTCATGGCACTTTGAGCAGCAGGGCAGAGCTACACTGCACTGTTCAAACAGACTCCCCAGCCCAGCCAGCCAGCTGTGGTGGGGAAGGACCAGTGCTTGAGGGGGGCCTGCCCAGTAGGGCCAGGAAAAAGGTAAGTGCTTGGCAGAGAGAACTTTGTCTTCTTCAGTGCAGTGCAGCCCCCACCCCTACTGAGACATGGCTGGCTCACGGCTCTTTGACTGTCGAGGCAGCTGGACTCTGTCATTGCTGCTGGCCTATCTCTGCTACCTGCTGCTGGGCGCTGCCATCTTCCAGCTGCTGGAGAAGCAGGCAGAAGCTCAGTCCCGAAACCAGTTCCAGATAGAGAAGCTACGGTTCCTAGAAAACTACACCTGCCTGGACCAGTATGCCCTGGAACAGTTTGTGCAGGTGATATGGGTGGGGCAGGGGTGGGGAGGAAAGAGACAGGGGAGGTGAAATAACAGGACTTGGATAGGGGGGCTCAGAAATGGAGGTTAGAGAAGGAAGGGCTGGCCTTGAGGCTTTGGCGATGTCTGAGAGTCAGGGATAGAGAAATGGAGGCCCAATTCCTCTGAACCACTGGTTCCCAAAGCCTCTGCTCCCTTTGATCTTCCTCCAGTTCAGTTCCAATGCCATGGTCTGGACAACAGTTGTACCACACAATTAAATGTTCACAACAGCTAGCATCAGACCCTCCTCCAGTGGGAAGGACCTGCAGTTTCAGGTTCAGGAACATTAAATGGTTGTGCTTGTCCAAGCCTCTGCAGTGACTAGACTCAGGCAAGGAATTTGTTTTTGTTGAGTGGGCCCCTCTAATTCCACCCCCACCCCCAACCCCTGCCATGCACCTCTTTGGTTATTCTGCATAGATTCTGAGCATCCCCAGCTCTTCCAGACTCCAGAGCATCCCTGGTCCAACAGCACATGGTCCCATGGGGACGGGTCATATGGTAAAGAAAAGATCTGAAATACAGACACCTGTCATGGCTTCTGTGGCAGACACCAGACACAGGAAGATATGGTCTCTGCCCTGAAGTTTGGGGAGACAGATCATATTCAAATGATATGAAATGACCAGAAGACGAAATGACTTAAGAATGGTTAAAAAGCAGGGTCAACAATTATAGAATCATGGTCACTGGATTTAGAGCTGGAAGGGTCCTGGGAGAACACCTGACCCCTGGTCATTTTAATCCTATGTGGGCGGGGAGAGACAAACTGAGTCTCACAGAGGGGGAGTTATTTGTCAAAGGTCACACAGAAGAGTGCAAATAAGATTATGGTACGTGCTGAGGGGGATTTAAAATAAGACTGGCCCATATGTTCATTGAGCAGAGCTTGCTGAAGAGTCAAAGAGCCAAACCTAGGTCCCTTTCCTCCAATAAATAGCCTTTCCTAGGGCCTCCTGCCTCAGAATCTATCCATCTTCTCCACACTCTCCCAGCTAAAAATTGGGATCACTAACTGCCAGTCTGAGTAAGACTAAGATCAGAGGGACCTAAGCAAAGGAAAGGGCATGAGGACTTAGAAAGTGTCCTCCCTAGAACTGAAGGTGAAATAGAGAAGCCAGAGAATATAGAAAGCATTTCTGAACAGGAGCAGAACTAGTTACAGGCATTCAAGTCTTTTCATTTATTGGATGGCATGAACAGAACTCTGTATATGTTTGTGAGCGATATGATGTGACATATGTGTGTGTATACATATATATTACATATATATATATATATTTGACATTACAGTTGTTAATTGATCCAAGCCTGTTATCATGATACCTGGTGGTACACAATTACACAACAGTGGCAGCTGGCGGATGGTTAGGCCCCTCTGGATTACTAGTTATATGTGTTAACCAGAGTTACAGATTACTTATTAGCAGCTGTAACCCTGGACAAGTCACAACTTCTGTCTGCCTCAATTTCCTCAGCTGTAAAATGGTGATAATATCACCTATCTCTCAGAATTGTGAAAATTAAATAAGATATTTATTAAGTGCTTAACAGTGCCTGGTGCTTAATAAATACTCATTTTCTTCCTACTATGATGCCTTTTCCACTGAATTAATTTTCCTCCCTTCTAAAAACCCACAAGTTGCATGTTAGACACTTAGACATAAAATTTTCTGATCACAGGGGTTGGGTAGAAGGAATAGGCTTAGGATTTCTTTAGTTTATGGAAGGAATGCCTGCCTAAGAAAACATCCTCTACCAACGCATTGGGGATGGAGGAAGGAAGTTACTTTTCTTCACCTTAAGAGTCTTAGAGAGTTGCCTAGAACTCCGAGAGGCTAAAGTACCTTGCTCAGGGTCATTCATTCTCTAAAAGTTGAGACTTGGACTCAGGCATTCCTGGCTCTTTGTCCACCCTATGTCTCACTAATCACCAGAATGATCTAAGAGAAGCTGTGAAATCACCAGTTAGGAATAATTTGGCCTGGAGACAAGGGAATGTTCCCAGGATCCTTAGAAGACCCTATGCTTCCAGGAGCAGAAAAAAAAAAAAAAAAACCCAAACACCAACATTTCTTGTCCTATGCCAGCAGGGGACTTATAAATTAATAATATACCATTAAGATATCCATATATTATCTTATTTAAACCTCCCAATTCCTCCAGTGGGTAACTATAGGTATTACCCTAATTTTAACCAATGTGGAAACTGAGCCCTTAGAAACAGGATTTAAATACTACCCTGCCTCTCAGCTGTGACTATAATTTTTTTGGTGTGTCCCATAGAAATTTGTTTTACTACCTCACATCCAGTGAATACAATTAAGGTCAAATTCCCAGAGGAAGTGCTAGAGGTAGTCTGATTAAGACTGGGAGCAATTGTTTCTTGTGATCTATCACTCAAGTTCCTGAGCGTTTGAACCACAGTGAGGTCCTGATGGTTAAAGTCCTATTATGGGTCAGAAGCACAAAGCAGCTTCCATGACACCTGGACAGTGTTTACCACTATCATTAGGAAGCTTTTCTGATGGAGCACCAAGACCAGGAATCTGTGATCACCTGAAAGCTGCTACCTACCCCATCTGTTGCTGACTCCCTGGGACAGGTCCTCAACAAAGTGACTTACAAATGAGTCCATCCCATTTCCCCATCTGTACAAAAGCCCCTCCACCCCTCAAAAAAGCCTGCTCCTTGTTCATCTGAACCAGCTCTCATGAAAATGAGAATTTTTTTACATAACCAATTCTTACATCTTTTTGTTGCTATATCACCTCCATTTCCAGATACATACCCCTCCTCCCCTGACCAGTCAGCCATCCCTTACAATAAAGAATAAAAAGGAAAGGGGGGGGGGGGAAGAATTTTGGAAAAACCAACCATATGGACTAAGTCTGATTCCATAGTCTTCAAAGAAGGGAAGAAGGTGCGTTTTTCACCTCTTCTTTGGAGCCAACCTTGATCATTACAATTACAAAGCTTTATTTTGTTATTGGTTTTTTTGTCTTTTCCATTTGCCTCACCTTAATGAAAAGTGTATAGTTTTTTCTTGCTTCTACTTACATCAGCCTGCAGATAAGTCTTCAAGAGTGTTAATATTTAAGAGACAGAAGCAGTATTTCTCATCCTTCCCCAATGCCTCTAGGCTGGTCTGTAGCTATTCCAAACATGGGCAGTTGAGCAGGGGCGAGGGTATCTCCTGTTCTTAAAGACCTCTTGAAAATAAAATGCCCCTGCCTCTTTGAGGCATTCATTCTTTCATTCAATGCCCCTTACCACGAGTGGAGTGATTATATTCTCTGCCACTCCAAGTAAAGTCCATACCCTTCCCATCACTACCACCCTTGTGCCCCCATTAGGGATAAAGGTCCTGGTCCCAAGTTGTAAGAACCCTTTAAAGGTGTGAAATACCTTCTTCCCTGAGCCTTTTCTTCTCCAGTCTAATAAATCTCAGCTTTTTAAATGACTGCCTCTTCATTTAAAAGAATGATTTAAAAAAAAAAACACCAAAGATAACCAGGCCTGCCACCTCTATCTGCCAGCAGGGTGCTGACTGCTGCTATCTAAAGGGTTAAGGTCCTTTGCTGTGGGATTTATGGGAAAGTGAGTAAGGACAAAGTTTGGGTCTTTTCAGGGGCCCTAGCCTGTCAGACTGAGGAAAAGCAGATGGTGTCTTATGATGAAGTCCTTCTGGCTAGGCCACAACCCTACCCTTACTAGGCCCTGAACTTAGAGTCAGCCTTCTAAGGAACATTTCTCATGGGAAGCGAAGTCTAGGGAAAGCGGTAACTACTCCCACTCCATACACACACACACACACACACACACACACACACACACACACACACTCCACTGACCACCCAAGACACCAAAGAAACCCAGCAAGGGGCAGTAATCTCTACCTAAGGAGCTCCAAGTCACCATTAAGGCAAGAACAGACAGGGAATGGAACCCATCTCCCAACCCACAGCCACACCAGAGAAGGTCATGCATGTGCACCCTATGCTGGCTTAGAATCTGGTCTGCAAGAAGACTAGAGGTCACACAGAAACATGAGGGATGCCCCCGGGTTGTCTTGTCCACCCCCCTGCCTCACCACCTTCAGAAAACCAAATAGAAGGAGGTCTTTCTTATATTTGTACACTCCATGAGTGTAAGATTCTATACCCTACCATGTTTCCAAGGACAAAGGAGCACTGGCTTTGGAGGACCTGGGTTCAAGTGCTGCCTTATTAGATGTGTGAACTTGGCCACATAATTTTGTCTCTTTGGGTCTCAATTTCCTCCTCTGTATAATTGGGGGGGGGGGGTAGAACTAAATGTCCTCTAAGTTCCCTTCTAGTTCTTAGCATTCCATGATTCCTGGATTGATGGTTTGCCATTTCCTTCTCCAGTTCATTTTACAGATGAGGAAACTGAGGCAAACAGGATTAAGTAGCTTGTCCAGGGTCACACAGTTAGTAAATGTCTGAGGCTGGATTTGAACTCAGGTCCTCCTGACTCCAGGTCTGATGCTCTATCCACTGCAGCACCTAGCTGCTCCCCATGACTCCATCTTAATGGAAACTTCCCACCTTTCTGATAACTCCATGGTGCCTCACTTTCCCAGACTCATTTTCTGTATCCCTTCTTCCCCAAATCATTCTCATAATATAAATATCTTCCACCTAATCCTGTCCCTCCTTCTTCCTGACTATTCAATGTCTCCATGTTCCCCATACCCCAATACCTCATATTTGGCATAGGTCATTATGGAAGCCTGGGAGAAAGGTGTGAACCCAACTGGCAACTCCACCAATCCCAGCAACTGGGACTTCAGCAACAGCTTTTTCTTTGCAGGGACAGTTGTCACCACTATAGGTAACAGGGAGTTGGGGGGAGGTGGGAGGGAAAGAGGGCTAGACTCCCCTATTCTGGCCTCCTCCATCCTGAAAACTCCCTAGGTCTCCTCTGTACAAGCTTTTAACACTAGTAACTCTTCCCACCTCATCCCCTCACCCCCACCCAATGTCTTCAAATCAGTCACTCCTCAGTGAGGGAACTCCTGACTTCTATTTTGTCCACTCAGAATTGGTTGTGAAATTTTTTTTGTGGGTGTGGGGGGGAAGGTTGTCAGGCATAGACATATAGTTCTGAAATCTGCATGTGATATAAGCCTCACCACTTTTCCTACTTCCCAAATCTTCTCCCCCTCTTCAGGTTATGGAAACCTGTCCCCCAGCACAGAAGCAGGTCAGATTTTCTGCATCTTCTATGCCCTGTTTGGGATTCCACTCAATGTGGTGTTTCTCAACCATCTGGGAACAGGACTAAGATCTCACCTAGCCACAATGGAGACTTGGGGGCATCGACCAAGACGCTACCAGGTACCACCTCTCCTCAGCTTATGGCCCCTTCCCCACTCCTCACTGTAGTCCCAGCACAGCAAAAGCTCTTCTTCAACCCCTACCTCTCCTGGCTCCCAATCGTGCCCTTCTTCCTCACGATCCCTGCCCCATTCCCAAAATACAGCCACATTCCCATTACAACTTGACCCCAGTCCTTCATTCCTCAGTGAAGCCACTGTCTTTCCTTTGGATTGATCTTACATGCTATCCTGTGGAGTGAGGGACAAGTATGGTCTATAAGTAACACCCCCTTCTCAATCTCAACTTAGTTTGAGTTGTCCCTTCATGTAAGAGGTCAGAATACCTGTTGGAGCATCATCCCCAAGTTCTCCAAAATCTGCTGCTGGTGTGGGATAGCCCCAAATCCATGCCGCAGATCCCCAGAGAAGCTGCTGGGCAGAGGAGGGCAGTGGAGGTCCAACCTCCTCTTGTTTTCCTTCCCTGAAGGAAATCCTCCATGAAGTCATCTTGGTGCCATGGGAGCTACTACATCAGTTTCTTGTCTCTCTTAGGTGATACAGACCCTGGGCCTTGCTCTCTTCCTGACTGCGGGGACCTTTCTCCTCCTCATCTTTCCCCCCATGGTCTTCAGCCACGTGGAAGGCTGGAGCTATGGTGAGGGCTTCTATTTTGCCTTCATCACCCTCAGCACTATTGGCTTTGGGGACTATGTTGTAGGTAAGGGAGATGTATGGGAATGGGGTATAAGGAACTGGGGCACTTTAGAAGCCTAGGGTCCAGGGCATTGGGAGTTAGAGGATCTGGGGGTTGAGGGGATGGGGATGATGGAGCCAGAAGGCTGGAAACCAGGGTTTCAGCCCCACTAAGACTTTGAGAGGGAGGGAGGCCCCCATAAACTCTTAGTAATGTAGAAGAAGCTAGGTGGCACAATAGATAGAAGATTGGACCTGGAGTCAGGTGGACCTGGAGTCAGGTGGACCTGCATTCAAATCCTGCCTCAACCATTTAATAGCTGTGTGACCACAGGTGAGCGACTATCCATTTCCTGAAAACCCTTCCTACCTACACTACCTATACTACCTACCTCACCTTTAAGGAAACCTCTTAAAGCTCTATCTAAATGTGAGTTATTATTATTATTAACATCAAGAAGTCTCCAGTGAATAGAGCACCAATAGAGCACCAACCCTGGAGTCAGGAGGACCTGAGTTCAAATTCAGCTTCAGACAGGTTGACACTTACTAGCTGTGCGACCTTGGTCAAGTCACTTAACCCCAGATGCCTTGCCTTCCACTCTCCAAAAAAAAAGTCTCTAGTCCTTGTCCATCCCCACTCTTCCCTCCACCCCCAGTCAACCTCCAAGGCCCTTGCTGTGAGACTGAGAGCCAGATCTGGCCTGAGTTAATGGGGTTCTCAAGTGGTTCTGGGAGAAAGAAAAGATTCTCCCCACACAGGCTCAGAAGCTATGTTCCTCTAGGTGTCACATAGCATGAAGTCATGGTAGAACAGCTAGGAAGACCACTCCAAGCCAGATGTGTATGACTGTGGAGACAGGGACCTGTACAGTGACTCTAACACATGATTCCCCTGTTCTTCCTCTCCCAGGCACAGACCCTGACAAGCACTACATCTCTGTGTACCGGAGTCTAGCTGCTGTCTGGATCATCTTGGGCCTGGCCTGGTTAGCTCTCATGCTACCTCTGGGCCCCATGGTCCTGCACCAACTCATGCACCTCTGGCCACTGAGCCGGGATCCAAGCTCTAAGAAGGGAATGACTCCTGAGGCAGATGGGCTTTCTCACACCACCAAGCTCCCTAGAGCCATATGAGTTCATGGAGCAGTCCTGACATATATACCAGCCAACTTCTCTTGCCTTCCAGCTCCCCATATAGATCACCTGTAGTAAACACAATCCCTTACAGCACCTTAGTCTTTCTTCTCCCTGACCCTGAACCCCTCTTCATATCCTTCCCTTCTGGGTCATTCCCCAAGAGCTCTCCAACAAGAGGAAAGAAGCCTAAAAATTTCAGGTAAATGAGTAATGGAGACTAAAACCATAAAAAAGACAAACAAGGAGGCACAGAATAAGACACACACCTTTACTCCAGATTCACTTGACCCTCTCTCCATCCTCTCTAGGATCATGTCTAGAATTCAGCCTCCCATTTTAGTGACCCCCACCCCAAGCCTCTGGGAGACTGCTTGACTCACAGAAGAGACCACAGACGTTCCCATCGTAGCACGCCAACCAGATCCACAGCAGCAACCCCATCACCAGATAAACCTGAATTTCAAGTACCTTGCTCCTTCCCGATGCTCAGCATTTTTGGACTTTCTTGATTCAGGAGGGATGGCTATGTAATGAGGGCTGCCCAAAGAGATTACATCTTCTGCCCTGCTTCCCAGCTTTTGGGGGAAATGTACAATGTAGAAATATTGTATAAAGTGTGTGTATGTGTGTGTGCAACAAAGTAGTTTCCTGGATGCTGTTGCTGCTCCTCCCAAAGGACCAGGGCTAGAGGAGTTTATGCCTTGAAGTGTGGAGTACCATTTGCAAACACAGCTTCTGAGTCCTAGGACACTAAAGCTAGGCTTCCTCCAGGGACCAGTTACCTTCCTGGATATGTTCCCCCTTTTCCCAGAACTATACTTGTGTCTGTATTCTTTCCTCTCTTCGTGCCTTGTTTAAATACATGCTCTCACAAATCGCGACCTGATAAAAACACTTTCTAAACAATGCTCTTCCATAAGCAGGCAATTCAAATGACCACAGAAAACAAGCCGGAAGACCTGGGGAACCTCTGAAGTTTATCTTCCCATGAAACAGGATGGGGAGATGTTCTGTAGATGAGGGAACAAAGTGATCTCAAGCGTGGGATAGGAGTCAGTTTGCCTGAAGGGTAGAGGGATGGACTAGACCAGGATTCCCCAAATACTGCTCTGTTCTCCCTCAGAACAGTCAATGGAGTGGCAGCATGTGGGTGCCCCTTATCTTGCCACTTTAATGCCTTGAGCAGATGAGACATGCTGCCTACACCTCTACCCCTTTTAACAGTGTATCTTCAGGAGGGCAGTCTCTCCCCAGCCTCCCATCAGTCAGCAAATGCCCAACCAATCTCACAGCTATTAGCATAAAAGGGGTGGTGGAGGGCTGGAACAAGAGCATAATCTCATTTCTACTGACTAAAGAAGAGGAAGTAATCTGCTACATAAGAGGTGACAAATTGACATGAAGAACTTTCAGAAGAAGAAGGGTAAGAGGTCCCAGAAAGGGAGAGGGAGGTATCAGACTGGAAAAATAAAGGATGGTCGTCCCCCATCCACACAGCCTCCATGGCTGGTAGAAAACTAGGTGTAACGTTCGGAAGCAGAGAGCAGGCTGAAATGACCTACAGGGGTCCCTTATTGACTATCAAGTCTGAGTCTGGGCAATTTCCTCAACTTCCCTCAGGTTCTAATAATGATTCTCACCCATTGCTTAATACTCTGGGGGTGGAGATGGGGCCCCCCAAAATGGGTTGCTAGGATCTAGAAAGGCCATTTAGATGGCACAAGTCCAGAAAGTAAGTCGTGGCCCCTCTCTTTCTTCCTCTGTAGTTTCTGTGGGCTTTGACAGTATTTGTGGCCTGAGATAATAGGGCCTCTGAATCCCTCTCCCATTAGTTCCTCCCCAGCTCTCCCACTCCTTCCTCTACCCCTCTGGTCCTCTTATTCTGACCTTTTTAATCCTTGCCCTTCTCCCTCCCTCTTCCTGTGTTCTCTTCTTCCCCTTTCAGCTTTTCCCCAGTCTCTGGGGACTACAGTCAGATCACACAGGCGGTTTTTTCTGCACTGGGCCTGGGAAGGGGGAGGTAAATAGAGTAGAGGAGGGCCCTAAACTAGATGGGGGGGGGGGGGGCTATTTTCCTTGCATGCGAGGCGAAGTTAGATACTAGGGGCTCCGTATTCTCTTGGGGGCTAGAGATTGGATCATTGTTCGGGGTGGGGCGCTGGAGCCAGTTCCCCTAGGGAGCCCAGGACCCCGACGCAGCAAAACTGCATGCGCTTTCCAGGCAGGGGACTGACTAGTCTGCCCGGAGCCCCTTGTTTTGCCTTCCCCGCTCCAGCTCCTGACCGATCCTAGAATTGAGTCCATCCCTCTCCCCTGACCTTCCAGGGTCAAGACGACCCCAGACCCTTCCCTCCCTCGTCCCGGGCCTAAGCCCAGGAGGACCGTGCCCAAGCATGTTAGGACAGCGAGATGAGGCTGTCCCCGAGGCCAAGAAGAAGGTTGGACCTGTGCAAAAGCCAAGGATCAGGGAGTGTGCGCCGGACCCGAGGCGGCGCTGTGAGGTTTCAGGGACGCCACTGCTCCTGGGCTGCTACCTGGCTTACCTGGCGTTGGGCACGAGCGTGTTCCGGGCGCTGGAAAGCAGCGCCCCACCGGACTCCAAGAAAGACTTCCAGCAAGAGAAGTGGGCGCTCCTGCGCAACTACACGTGTCTGGACAACTCGGCGCTGGATGTGCTTATCCGGGTCAGGCCAGGATACTTCTCTGGGTTAATGGGGTGATGGGTGGGGATAGGGGAAGGACTAGGGGCTGGGGACTAGAGGAGGGAAGGGTACTACGGTGAGTGAATAGGGAGAACCGAGAAAAAGCTGGGGGCACCGAAGGAAAACCGGGGCGAAATCTCCTCCTCCGGGGGACTGACAGGAGGTAGACTAGGCTGGCAATGTTTCGGTTGAAGCGTAAATCTCGGTTAGGGCTTGGCTACCCTTAAAATATGGAGCGTAGAATGAGGAGGAAACGAGGTATGAGATGGATGTGAGAAAGAGTGGGACGGGTTCACCTGGGGTTGGTGGGTGTTGGGGTTCACTACACCCCACCCCCAGCTCCTCCCCTTAACACCCCTCCCCCCCCGCCGCCCTGTGTTCCTGCCCCAGAAGCAACATTTCGCTCAGATTCCCCGCCCCGGGTACGCTCGGTGCTCATCCACTGGTTCGGTTCCGTGGTGTCACCAGTGTATAAATAAATGAAGGAGCGTGTGTCAGGGCGATGAGCCTGGGTATCATGGGCTCCAAGTCCTCAAGACCCCAACTCTAGTCCCAGCTTTCTATTGTTCACTTAACTTGGAACTTGGAGTCTCAGTCTCAGTTTCCTCATCTATAAAATGAAGGTTTGGGATCAGATAGCTTCTAAAGTTCCTTCCAACCTTAGTTTGAGATGGTCTGAGATGAAGCGGAGAGTGCAGAGCCCGAGAGGGGAGGAAGAGGACTCCACTCCTTTTAAGCTGAAGAGGGCAATTCCAAACAAGATGAGTTTTTAGGTGATTTCTGCCTTCCAGGAGCTCACTACCGCCACTGCCACCCCCAAACGTCAGACACCTCACCTTTATCGACAACTAATCCTTCAGTTGTCTGTCCCTCCTCGCCTAGCAAAGATCAGGAGACTATTCCAATGAAACAATCTCCCAAATGGTCGATCTCAAAAAATCCAGTACTTGTCCTGACAAGTATGTAAATTCATCTCTTTGCTCCATCTCAACTGAACCTCATCCCATCCCACCCCAGGAAACTGGACAATCCCAAGAAACCAGGTGGAGCTAAGAGTCCAGTGGTTCAGCAAAGATCTGATTTTTTTTTCCCCCACAAAGGCACAACCAAAAAGATGCTCTTGGGTCTCCATTGATCTCTAGAGTTCAAGTTTCAAGTCCTTCCCTCTCCCCCACCGAAGGCCTGTCTCCCCCTCCCCTTCCCTCCAGTCTTAAGACTATGCTCTGGGCTGTTACTTTGGAAGTTCCCCACTGCCCTTTCACTCTGCAGAGGGAAGGGCTCAATGTTACTCTTGGCTGGAAGAACTACATTAATAATTTGTCCTTTCGGTAAGAGAAACACCATTGTTCCAATGGCGAGTTCTAAAGGAGAAAAAAAAATTGGGGAAGAGGCCCTGCAGTAAGGCAACCTTTACTTTAATGGGAGAAATACAGCATTGAATGAATGAATAGCATTTATTAAGGACTATATGTGGGGTAATACAAATAGAAATTTGAGACAGTTTCTGCCTTCAAGGAGTTTATATTCTAATAGGGAAGTCAACACATAAGAGAGTGGATAGGAAAGTGTATTTTCATCTACTGAGTCGTAAGTATGTATAGATATAAAGGCATCATTGGACAGGAGATTTCCAAAAGTCAATCAACAAGCATTTATGAAGCACATTTATTATGTGACTAGCACCTTACTAAGTGCTGGGGGAATGAAGAAAGGCAAAAAGTCAGTGCCCTCAAGGAGCTCACACTTCAAGTGGGGAGACAACACAAAATATATACAGACAGAGGGAATGGCATTTCAGAGGAAAAGGCACAGGCAGCTGCTGGGAGGTGGAGAGGAGCAGTAAGGGAAAGTCTCCACAGAATGTGGCATTGAGCCTTGAAGGAAACCAGGGAAGCTCAGAAGCGGAATTGAAAGGGCAAAGCATTCTAGTCTTGTGGGTCAGCCAAGGGTGCACTGTAGTCAGTTCCTACCAGTCCCTGGGATCGTTAAATTTTTAGTGTGAGCATTTATACCTTGGAAATGGACAGACATTACAGTTCCGAGTTTGATTTATAATTTTGGTGATCGTCTACACTTAGAAAATGATGGAGAAAATGTTAGCAAAGCAGATGGAACTTAAAAGTGTGTTCTGCTTTTCTGAAGGCTATTGCAAAGCCATGGAAATGGGTGGGTGTTCTAGATCTGTGAGTAAACCTGTTGTAGCATGATCAGGAAGGTGGGAGAAAGGATCTGAACAAGGGTTCAGCCTTGGAATGCCAAATAGAACATTTTCTATTCTGAAGACATTAGGAAGGAGCTGGTAGAGCTCCTGGAGGTTGGGGTGGGGGGCAGACAACCAAGGGAGTAGCATGGCATTTTAGAAAGAAGCAAAAAAGCAGGTAGATAGCTGAGCGGAGAGAGATGGGTTACAGGGATATTACAGTGGTCCAGGCAAGAGGCAATGAGAACCAACTAGCACTGGGGTTGTATGAGTGAAGAGAAAAGTGTTGTGAAGGTAAAAAATATTGGAAACTGGACACAGATTGGATATGTGGGATGAGTGGAAAGGAGGAAATAGTGGAAGATGGTACTGAAGTTGAAACTGAAGTTGAAGCCTGAGGGACTAGGAGGTTACCTTAATAGGGAAGTTCAGAAGAGACAGTTTAGGGAAGGGAAGATAATGAATTAACAAGTTCTATTTTTAACATAATGGGTTTTGAGATGCTACATGTTTAGTTTTAGACATACTAAGTTTTGAGATCCGTTACAATGTCATAGTATTGATTTGATTATAGCTCCCAGAGCAAGGAGGGAGGGAAGGGGAAAGCAGAGAAGAGGAGGAGGACAGAGAGACAGAGACAGACAGACAGAATATCACATAAAAAAGGTATCCACATAGACAGGCAAGACAGAAGGCAAGAAGACAGCCAGTGTGGATGGCTGGATGGAATGTGTTCTGAGGATAGATAGAGATAGAAGGTCATGGGTGTTTGGGTGTGTACTCACTCACCCATCTAGAGTGGGAGTGCCAAAGCTGCATGCCTTAGGCAGGGGTGGGGAACCTACAGTCTTGAGGCCACATATGGCCCTCAAGTCCTCAAGTGTGGCCCATTGTCTGAACCCAGACTTCACATTTAAAGTTTGGATTTACTCAAAGGGTCGAATTTGAGGACCTAAAGGGTCACATGTGGCCCTGAGCGGCAGGTTCCCCACCCTTGCCCTAGGGTATAGTCTAAAAAGGTCTATCATGGCTAAGTCCCTGAGATCACTATGGCTACTGTCCCCACAGGCCATTATCCAGGAATACAGGAATGGAGTCATCTTACCCAGCAACACCACCAGCATGGGCCGATGGGAAGTAGCAGGCTCCTTCTTCTTCTCTGTCTCCACCATCACCACCATCGGTAGGGACCTGGGAGCTGGGATGTGGGGCAGAGGAGAGGAGATTTCTCCTTAGGGGCCACTGCCTTGGGCTCAGATCTTGCCTCATTTACTAGCTATGTGACCCTGGACAGATCACTTAATTGCTGCCTGCCCCTACTTTCCTCAACAATAATATGTGGATAAGAATAAAATCTAACTCACAGGGTTTTTGTGAGAATCAGATAAGATAATGTTTGTAAAGTGCTTTATGCACTATATAATTTTGAAATCCTTTAAACTATGTAAGTGATAGCCATTATTATTTCCCCAGATGGTAGGAAAGAGAGTCTATAATGCTACCCCATCATTTAGGCTTTCTAATATTTCAGGGATGGGGTTGGGAGATATAATTTCCACCAAAAAGGCCTCTACATTGGGGAAGATCCCTTCCTGTCTCTAGTACCATCTGGAAACGCAATACACAGGGAGGGCCATTTTATTTCAAGGACTGTCTAGGAGCTTTGGGAAAGTTGTAGAGCTGTGTGGTGGAATGTCCTGAATCCTTTCCCAAAATCTTAGCACAGGACTTTAGAAGTTACCTCCACCCTTCGGTTTACAGAGGAGGGAAGCTGACACCCAAAGAGGGAAGAGGACTTGCCCAGGATCACACAGATAGACTTGGGTGACAGATTACAGCCCAGGTCTCCCAACATCTCTCACTGTACAGACAGGTATCATCATTTTCCCTGTTGTGCAATCCAAAAGCACCTCTTTTCACTCTTGCCCTGTCCTTGGTGAAGAGATAAGGAAAAGCTTGTCCATAGATGAAACTGGGGGAGGCTGGGAGAGCCAGTGATTTGCCTCAGTACCCTCTCCTACACCCGTATGGGACCTGACTCCCTTGGTCACCTCATGGTATCTGATGACTTTTGTTCATCTTTGTACGATACTGGCCACCAGGTGGCAGTGTAAAACCATCAGTCAGATCTCTTCCTAGCAGTTACTTTTGAGTGGGCTGTTCTATTCACTGGGAGAGGGAGGTTTGTAGGGTTAGTTGAAAGAGCAAAGAGGGCAGTGCTAGTGTCCAGCCATTCCCTGGTGCTCTTTTCTAGTTTCTGAGATCTGGCTGAACTTGCCCTCATATCCTCACCCCACCCCTTTCAACTAGTTTCTCGGATTGTCTCTGTTGCCAGAGGGCAGGATTTTGCTTGTGTTGGTATCCCCAGGGCCTGGCCCCTAGTAAACACTTCATAAGTGTTTATTGACTGGCTCTCTAGGATTAAGGAAGAATAGCCTCACAGATTGGGTTGTCTTTTTAATATGAAATTAAAATCATTAATTTTTAGAATCATAAATCTAAGGATTGGAAGGCGTCATCATCCAAAGTACCCTCCCTATGGGCAAATACACTTAAAATATAGAGAGCAAAGAAGAGAAGTATAAAAAATAGTGTAATAAGCCAGCCAACAAGCATTTTTTAAGCACTTGCTGTATGTCAGGCACTAAGCAATGATGGTTCCGGGTCAAAGCCCCTTGGAGGTGTCAGAATCTCAAACCTGGAAGGAACCTCAGAAGCCACCTAGTCTAACCAATACCAGGACAAAGTTATCTTCTATAACATATCTAACAAATGCTTATCCTGCCCCTGCTCAAATGCATCCAGTGATGGGGAACTCACTACTCTGTAAAGCAATTCGCTGTATTTGGAGTCAGTTCTAATTGTTAGGCAGCTCTTCCCTAGACTGAGCCTAATCTGCCTCCCTGTAACTCCCATGGTCTTTTCCTAGTTGTGTCCTTTGTTGGCCAAGCAGGACAAGACTAATCCTTCTTCTAAATGATAGCCCTTCAAATATTTGAAGACAGCTGTTATCCCTACCCCACCCCACTCCCCCACCCCCCCATCCCCGGCTTCTTTTCTTCAAATATACACCCTCAGTTTCTTTAACCTGGCTTCAAGTCACCTCTATCCTGGTGGCCCTCTACTGGACGTATTCCACCTTGTCAATACCCCTTCTAAAAACATGGCGCCCAGAGCTGAGCACAGTACTCCCGGTCAGAGGGCAGCTGGATAGCTCACTCACTCATTTTGGAGGCTATACTTCTATTAGTGATCCCTAAGATCAGATCGGTGGTTTTTGGCTACTACCTCATTTTTAGCTTATAATTCATTAAAATACCTAGATCTTTTTCACATGAATTGATTTCCAGCCAGAGAAGCAACCAAAGACTTGGTTTCCTGAGGGAGGGAGGAAAACACAATCAGCCAACAGGCCTTATTTACTGTGTAAGCAGTAAGAACACAGTGCTTATTGTGTGCCAAGCACTGTGCTGAGGGGAGGGAGTATAAAAGAAAGTCAAGAAGCGTACATTTGAATAGGAGAGATAAATAGAAACACCCGTACACGTAGGGAATTTATACAATGAAGGTGGTAATGGAGGATGAGAGACTGGGAAAGGTCTTTTGCAACAAATGAGGTCTGAGCTGAGACTTGGAAGAAGCCAGGAAGAGGAGGTGAGAATGGAGGGCAAAGCTTCTCTTGAAGATCTCTGCCTTCCCTGGGTCACAGCTCCTAGGCTCCTGTCACTGTGGTACCACAAAGGGTTCCCCTTTTCTCTCTGTCCTTCCTCCCCAAATCTCCTGTGCTTGAGATAAGACTGTCATCTATATCACTGCTCTGTACCCCACAAATGACTTTGCCCCCAGCATAAGATTTCCTAATAGCTAATCAATTTCTAACCACATCTCCTGCATCCTTTAGTTGTGGATTTGATTATTTGAATTGAGTGCAATGCTTTATATTATTCCTATTAAATTTCATCATCCGCTTTTAGCCTCATTTCATCCTGTTGAAATCTTTCTGTATCCTAATTCTATCATCAATGTATCAACTATCCCTATTACTCATCCACAGATTTAATAAGCAAGGCATCTATGTCTTTAGTCAGTCTTTGATAAGAGAACACAGAAGACAGCTGTGTGTTATTTCTCTAGAAACCTCTCTCCAGGCAAACATAATGTACTCATCAACACTCAACTCGTTGGGTTGGGTCAGTTAAGAGTTCTGAAACCCACATAATTGTTCTTTTTCTTTCATTCAGTCTTTCTCTTTCCTTCGTGTCCTCAAAGATATTTCAAGAGACTGTCAAATGCTTTGCAGAAATCCTCATATATGCACATTTTTGGCATGCCTCCCTCCTGCCAATCTGTCAAGAAATCTCCTGTAGTATAATCATCCTGGCTCATGGTCTTGCCCATGGAGTCACTTGTTACTCATGTAAGTTAAGTAAGTAGCTCAAGGCAAGAGGCAGCTGATTTGCTGGGTCTGGCTGCACCAAGGGCCCATTGCTGGCCAACATAGTGGGAATGGACAGTCCATAGCAATGAGAAAGGGGAGATAAATGGTTGGAGAGACTGATGACACGGTAGGTGTCAGCAGCAACAGCATTATAGGAAGGTCATAGATTTAGAGCTGGAAAGTTGGATCTAAATAATGACCTCTGACATCATTCCAGTTCAACCCCTTAATTTAACTGAAGGGGGGTGGCTAGGTGGCTCAGTGAATAGAGCATTGCCCCTGGAGTCAGGAGGACCTGAGTTCAAATCCAGATTCAGACACTTGACACACTTACTAGCCATGTGACTTTGGGCAAGTCACAACCCCAACTGCCCTCCAAAAAGCAAAAAAAAAAAAAAATTAACCGAAAGGCAAAACCAAGGCCAAGAGGTCAAGCGAATTGCTCAGGGTGGTAAATAGCAGAGTCTGGATTCAATTCAATTCTGACTCTTTCCCCACACTAAAAAGAGTTCCTAACAGGCCCTGTCCAGCCATCCTCCTTACTCAGGGCCAGGCCAACAGACCTTGAATTTGTGTTTTGTTAAGAGCCATATTTGTGACCAAAGCACAAAGGAAGAGGGCTGGATGAGTGGGAAGGAGGGCACAAAAACACCCACGATGTGGGCTTTTTATTCTCTCAAATTGAAACCACCCCTAGAGTCATGTGGTTTTCCAAAATTTTGAATGTTATGGTCCTGACCATCCTTCTGCACCACTGGTCACAGCTTGGAACCCTCACCACCTCCTCAACCACCCAAGGAAGCTGTGTCTCTACCTCCTTTTATTTGCATAATCAACTAGCCTAAAAGAACTAGTAAGGAAGGGCTTTACCAACTTGCCCACTAATACTCAGGACTGATTTGCAAAGGAAGTGTCTTGTGGAATGCCCAGTAAGGTGTCCTTGATTTTTTGCTATTTAACATTAAAAGGAGGCACTGATTAGTATGCTTATAAAATGTGTGGAAGATCCAAAGCTACAACAGTTAGCTAACAGGTTGTATGACCAAGCCAAGGATCCAAAAAAAGATGTAGATGAGCTGGAACATAGAGACAAAGCTAATAAGATGAATGCACACAAGGATCAACGTAAAAGTTTAAATTATTGCTCAAAAATTAGAATTTTTCACAAGATAGGAGAGGAAGAGATAGAAGGTCTGAAAAAAAAAAATCTGTGGGCAGTTAGGTACCATAGTGGATAGAGTCAGGAAGACCTGAGTTCAAATGTGGCCTCAGATACTAGCTTTGTGACCCTGGGCAAGTCACTTAACCTCCTTTGCCTCAGTTTTCCTCATCTGTAAAATGAGCTACAGAAGGAAATGGCAAACCACCACTCCAGGATCTTTCCCAACAAAACCCTCAAAAGAGATTGTGAAGAGTTGGATATGACTGAAAATGACAAAAGGACAAATGAAAAAGATCTGAGAGTTTTAGTGGATCAAAGCTCAATCTTCATCAAGAGGCCACCCCAGAAGCTAGTGTGATCTTGGTTTACATTGAAAGAAGCACAGCCCCAGAAAGAAGCATATGAGAGTTTCCTGGACCCTTCCCTGCCCTGGTCAGACCACATCTGGAATATTATTTTCAATTTGGGGAGCCAAAACATTGACAAGCTGGAGAACATCCAGAAATGAGTCGCTAGGACAAGGTAGGTGGGGATCACAGGATTCGTATTAGATTTAGGGCAGGAGTTCTTAAAATCTGTTGTGTCATAGACCCCTTTGCAGTTTGGGCTTGGAGACGAGATCTGGGTTGGAATATCCCCTTAGAAACTTACTGACTGTGGGGCCCTAGGCATGTCACCAAACTTCTTTGGAGCCTCTGTTTCCTCATGTGTAAAAGAGGGATAATATTAGCACCTGTCTCGCAGGGTTTTTGTGAGGATCAAATGGGAAAAGACCGCTTCTCAGAGTAATGTTTGTTGCCTACATTCCTAAGTGAAGGAAATGCTAAATCTAAGCTACAAATAAAATTTTTTAAAATGGGGGCAGCTAGGTGATGCAATGAATAGAGCACCGGCCCTGGAGTCAGGAGGACCTGAGTTCAAATCCAACTTCAGATACTTGACACATATACTAGCTGTGTGACGTTGGGCAAACCACTTAACTCCAATTGCCTTGCCTTCCCTCCTCCAAAAAATAAAAATCATAAAGTAAAAACATTTCCCTACTGAAGTCCAAAGACCCCAGGATAAGAGCCCCTGCAATAATGGGAAATAAAACATTGGAGTGGTAAAGTGGCACCAGGTCATTTAGGTCCTTGAGTCTCAGACTGAGGCATCTACTAATTCAGTCAGGAATCACTGGAATCTATTGAGCAAGGAAGTGACTGGATCAGAGTGATGCCCTAGAAAGGTTAGCCTGCCAACGGTGTGAAGAATGAGTTGGAAACTGAGAAATCGTAGATGAGGAAGATCTTGAGGCTACTGTGATATAAGGGAGAGAACATTTAAGAGTTAGAATTAAAAGAATTGGGTGTGAGTCCAGATTCTGCTATTCCCTAGCTGTGAGGCTTGACTTCTCTGAATCTCAGTTTAGTCATCATGAAAAGCAGCAAGGCATTGGCCTGGGAGCCAAGATCTGGTTTGGAATATCCCCTGAGGAACTTCCTGGCTTCGCGACCCTAGGCCTGTCACTAAACCTACTTTGAGCCCCTATTTCCTCATCTGTAAAGTGCAGATAATAATGGCACCTGCCTCATAGGGTTCGTCTGAGGCTCAAATGACAAAATGTATATAAAGCATTTTACAGACATAAATAGCTGGCGTTTGCTAAGGAAATATCAGCTGTTATTATTGCATGTGAAGCGAAAATCATCTGTTGACTTCATGGGCTGGTTGTGAGGTTCAAAGAAGATTATGTTTTAAAATTACTTTGAAAGTATAAAATGTTATTATTTTTCCTCCACTGAAGTCACCGGTTCTTATTTCTTGGCTGACTTTGGGCAAATCACTTAACATTTTCAAGCCTTGGTTTCCTTATCTGTAAAATGAAAGGGTCCAACAGGATGACCACTAAAGCCCCTTCCAACTCTCAATCAGGGATTCCAAGTCTTCCAAGGATGATCATGGTTTAGAGTAGATGCTAGGATTCTCAAAGGCTCTATTCTGAGGAAGTATCGGGGTGCTGTACAAAGAGAACACGTTTGAAGCTCTCAACTCTGTCACTTAACTCACTGTGTGACTGTGGACAAATCATCTGATGTCTCTGACTTCAGTTTCCTTTTGCACTATTCCTTCCAGTTCCACATCCCCAATCCTATGACCAGTAGAGGGCAAGCCTTAGCAGGTTCTAGGAAGCTAGAAAGGCATGCTGCCTTGCTGACAGCCTGTTGCTGCCCAAGTTAGCTAAGGGCAAGGATGCTAGAGAGACCCCACAATGAGATGCATTTCTTTGACCCCAGCTAGTCCTAAAGCCACATCTGCAAAATAGGGCAAGGATTGGGCTCTGCATTGGTGCACTGAACACCCTCATAAATGAAATGAGATATTCTGAAGTGTTGACTCAATCCCTACTCCAATGTTTCCTCAATGGGGAGATAGGTGGTTCAAGTGGTTAGAGGACCAGGCCTGGAGTCAAGAAGATCTGAGTTCAAATTTGGCCTCAAGACAATTACTAAGTGTGTGGCTCTGGACAAGTCACTTAACCTCACTTTCCTCAACTGTATAATGAAGATTATAACAGCCCCTAACTCACAGGGCAGTTATGAGATAGAGATAATAATGGAAAATGAGATAATATTTATAAAGATCTTAGTACCATACCTGGTGCTTAATAAATGCTTACTCTCTTCCCTTCTTCCTCATGGCATGAAGGTTACCAGGGTTTCTCCCAGGCTACACTAAAGGAACACAGCCCCTGGCAGGTTCTACTGTACCAAGCTGGAAAGCTTACAGATGTGGTGCTATCAAAGTGATAGTGTTTCCTTTCCGAGGATCAAACCAGCCACTTTCAAAGAGCCTCATCAACAGAGGGTTGGCCACAAAGAGATGAATTTGCAACCACATTGAAGATGTGGGATTGTTTCCATTGTTATCTTTTATGAGAATTGAATGAACCAAATCCTGTCCCCATCCCCCATACTCTCTTCTAACTGAGAGTCTCTGATTCAAGTCAAACTCAACCATATTTATTAGGCACCTAATACATAGCCTAGATCAGTAGCTAGAGAGCTGGGCTTGGCATTGGAAAGGTCTCAATTTCAGTCCCTCTCCCTCCGTGGCTTTGTGATTCAAGCTAAGTCCCTAACCTCAATGCCCTGGCAACTTAAGGCTGAAGTTTCAGAATGGTTGCAGATCTGTTTGCATTGGTAGAGGGAGTTTACTCATCTGGAGTTCCCTTTACACATACCTAAACTATGTCAGTCAGTCAATGAGCATTTATTAGGTGCCTACTGTATGCTAGACACTATGGTAAAAGCTGAGGATACAAAGAAAAGCAAAAACCAGTCCCTGTTTTTAAGGACATCATAGTCTAATGGACTTTGTGTTTTGTTAAGAAGCCATGTTTGTAACTGCGGAATCAAAGACTGAGAAAGTTGGGAAGGAAAAGGAAGGAATTTTTTTTTCCTTTTTAAAATCATTTATTTTAATTAACAAAAATAAAATTTCTTCCCTTCCAACCTCCAGCCCTCCCCTCCCCACAAATGGGGGTGGAGGGGAGAGGGAGAAAAAAAAACAAAGCAAACCCTTGTTTTAAAAAAAAATTGCATGAATGTATGTATATATGTGTGTACACACATATATTTATGAATATATATGTGTATACATACAAACCAAGCAAAGCAAATTCCCCAATTGGCTATGTCCAGAAAATGTAAGTCTCATTTTGCACCCAAGTCCATCTTTTCTCTGTGTCAGGAGATGGGTTGTTGCTATTATTTTTATTATCATCCTGTTGTTACCATTTTCCAGGGGCTTAAGATAAAAATTCTCTTGGGACAAGTTGCTATCCTGCTATTATTTTTTAATGTTTGAAGTTCTATGGACTTTGCACAGGTAGATAAAGATAGCAGCTTTTTTAAATTGAATAAAAAGTGTTAGGATGTAAGCTCTTCCTCTTTGGGCTCAACAAAAGCATCTTCAGGGTACCTCCGGTGGCAGACAGCATGAAGGGGTTGAGAGATACCTCTTCCTATTACCACATGGTTTGATCTCCTCTGCTTGGTCTCTTTGTTTTGAAAGCTTTTCATTCCATGCAGCTTAGGTATTATGAGTGTTTGGTATGGCAACAACTATTTTAAAAGTTGCTTTTCATTTTTGGTGGATAGATGTGAAATCCAGGCAATTGTGGGCCATAGTTCAGTCTGTAATAATGGTCCAGTTCAAGTACATTTTATTGACTGAATCCTCCACGATATTTTGGACTTACATATGATAAACTCTCATACTACAAATATAGTATGAGAGTTTGTCATATGTAAGTCCATGAAAGATAGAGAGGTTCTGATGTATACATAATTCTAGCAAACAAATCACGTTTTGCTAAGTATTTAGTAGATGGTAGATTTTTATAGCCTTAAGTGATGTGTTGCACAATTTTTTAAAATCATTTCCTTTGTATAATCTACACTGATCATTAAGTCTAGGTCCCTTAAGGATAATTCTGGTGGCAGTAACCTGGTCTGTAATTGCCATCATAAAGCTCCTCCATTTCCATCAACAAGTTCATATGACTCAGCCACTTATTATTGTTATTAAAAGTACATTAGTTCATGTGTGAGGGAATGGAAGCCTGGACTAGGGTAGTGTTGATTGGAATAAAAAAGAATGAATAGAAATGCGAACCCTCTTGGAGATAATAGAATAAATTTATTTTAGCTAGATGCCTAGTGTAATTGACAGAGATAGGGAACATGTTTGATTTTAGATTTAGCTTTCTTTAGTAGGTAGATGGATGGATGGATGGATGGATGGATAGATGGGTGGGTGGATGGATGAATGGATGGATAACCTGAAATGCTAATAGGACTCTTGAGTGGAAATAACCTATAAATAGCTAAAAATAAAGAACTAAGGTACACATATGGACATCAAACGAGACTTTATGATGGTTGAATGAAGAGAATGTAAAGAGAGAAAAAAGATGACTCCCAGATGAGAATAGGAAGAGAAATAGGGGATAAAAGAAGACAGAGAAAGATAGGTTAGAGAAGTAGGAGGGGAATCAAAGCAGTATAAGAAGATGGGTGGAATAAGGAATAGGTGGGTAAGGGGAGAAGATAAGGTAACAGGGATAGGATAGAAGGACAATAGCAAAGAAAAATAAGATGGAGGGAAATTCACAAATAGTAATCATAACTTTGACATATAGAATGACTTTACATATATGTGCATGTATATATATGTATACATACACGCACATATTTGTGTCTGATGGTAGCCATCTCTAGGGTGGACTGTAGAGAAGGAAAAAAGGAAATTTACATGATCACTTCATTATATATTTAAAAGGAATGGCAAGTTGTACATAACAGGTTTGCAGTTTCATGTGCATTCTTCTTTTTTTTATTATTATATTATCTTATGGAAATGCTTATTTTATTCCATAAATTAAAAATTAAATAAATTTAAAATAAAAAAAAATAATACTGTGTTATAAAAGCCAAGGGAGGAGAGTATGCTGGAGTGGTCAACAGGATTGGATGCTACGGAGAGGTCAAGAAGCATGAGACTTAATAAAAGGAAGTCACCACTGACCTTAGAGTGGAAAACAATTGCAACAAAATGGTGGGAGTAGAAGTCCAGCTGCCCTAGGGTTAAGGGGCAGAAAGGAAGAAGGGGGATAGGAAAGGGAAAAGAGAAGAAGAAAGTAATAAAAGGGAAACTGAAACTCTTCAGATGGAAGGGACCTTCACAAGGTCATGGGGTTCATTTAGAATTGCTCTTCCCTGTCCCTTTATGCATGGCCAAGGAGGAATTGGGCAGAGCCTTCAGCTAGTGACTGTTCTATCCCACTCCATCTTCACCTTCTCCAGTAGAATATATGGTGAAGAATGGAAGGAGACAATACTCTCTTATCTTTTCCCCCATTTTCTTCAATCTACCTCTTTCTCTACCCTTCCTGGGACTGGAAACCCTGAGAACAGAGAGGGTCTAGTAAGGTGTGTGTGGGGAGGGGGTAGATTTGGGATAGCTCCTGCAGCTATCCCCTATAATACCCACCTTTTGTTGTGCCCCAGGCTATGGGAACCTGAGCCCCCAAACTATGGGTGCCCGTCTCTTCTGCATCTTCTTCGCCTTTCTGGGAATCCCTCTCAATCTTGTGCTACTCAACAGGCTGGGACGCCTCATGCTCTCCTGGGTTCAGCGTTGGACCCACTGGCTGGGTGAAGCCCAGAAGGTAAGAGAGATTAGAGGGGTAAGAGAGGACTTGGAGGCATTGGCAGAAGTCTGGGAGAAATGGAGCCAGGTTTCCTGCAGGGAATGTGGGGATCATTTCTGAGGATGGAGGATCCCTTAGAAGGCAGGAGATCTGGGGGAAGCATTAATGAAGGCAAGAGTCACTCTTGAGCATAAGTGATAAGAATTAAGGATGGGAAAGGAAAGGTCACTGCTTAAAATGGGGGAGTTACTGATTGATTTGGAGGGCCTGATGATTTGAGGGCTCATTTATGGGGATGGGGAAGGGCCTTTCTTAGCTGATAAGGGAAGACACCCAGAGATATGGGTGTGTCATGGGAGATCATGGGAAATGCCAGCTAGCTTCATGGAGGCCCAAGGTCTAGGGGTATATAGGTGATGGAGGAGAGGATGGGCTGCTTTGGTCCCATTTCTTCATGCCCCTGAGCTCATTCTGCCTCTACCTAGGGACCGTCCATGGTCATGGGATCCATCCCTTGCCCTGTTAGATTCACTCCCTTTCTCTCCAGACATGCCCCATGATTTCTTCTTGCATTCTCTTACAGAACCAGGTCAGAGCCCGGTGGTTTGTTGGTTCCTGTGCCTTCCTCTTTGGCCTCCTAATGTTTTTCCTGTTGCCTCCACTTCTCTTCTCCCACATGGAAGGCTGGAGCTATGAGGAGGGATTCTACTATTCCTTCATCACCCTCAGCACTGTGGGTTTTGGTGACTATGTGATAGGTGAGATGCTGGGAGGGAGGCACAAGAAGACTTCCAAGGGTCATCTCAGCTATCTTCCTGCCTTCAGAGGAGACTGTCTCTCCCTCCTTCCTTTCCTAGAGATCCCAAGGGCTGATGATATCTTATCTCTGATGGTCCTTATCTGAGACTCTCATACCACAATTAGCCCCTCTGCTTCCTGGCTATGACTTTGGGAGGCTTCCTTTCCTCCTCTATAGAATCAGGAAGTTGGCCTTGATGGATGTCCTTTCTAGCTCCAGATCCTATCAACTTAGCACAGTGACTGGAACATAGTAGGTGATTTATAAATGTGTATTCCCCTCTTGTTCACTGCTTTGGACCTAAATCCAGAACTAGAATTAGAGATAGACAAGGGAGGCAATTCCCTAGCACTTGATCATAAGGAAGCACCAAGAGGGACACTTTTCACCCCCACTACATATTGATGCCCACATTTTTAAAGAGCCCTCAAATTCCACTCTTCATGGCACTTTTTTTTAGGGAAGCCTCAAAACCTCCCAGCTTCTCAGTCACATGAATTTTCAGGCATGAGAAAGCTCCAATTTTCCAACCTCACCCAAGGGTGGACAAAGGGCTAATCCTAATTCTTCCTAAATCCTTCCCCTTGTAGGTTTAATCCTTTTTTTCCTTTTGGTCTGGCCTTCAGAGGAAAATCAGGGTAGTTTGGTCAAGATTCTCCAGCTCTTTGTCCAAAGACACTAGAGACTCTGGGTAATTCAGTGCAGCAACATCCTCCTCCCTGGAGAAACATCCTCCTCCCTGGAGTGATGGAGTAATTAATATTCTCATCAAAGAAAGTTGAGGGCTCAGGCTAGTGTTTCCCAAGTCACCAGGGAGGAAGAAGGCTCCAGGGTATCCAGACTTCCTCCTCCTGCAGGCCCGTCCCACCCCCACACCCCATATTGGAATGCCCAGTCCTAAGAAGGTGGGGCAGGGGAGCCCAGTATACCACACATCTGTCATTCCAGTCATACCTGAACTTATAAGAGCTATGCTCCATGTAAGGTAAAATACATAGCTCTTCCAGGACAGAACAAGGAACTGGGTTCAAGTTTGACCTCTGACACTTCTTTTGCATTCAGTTTTCCACTTCTTTTGCATTCAGTTTTTTTATATGTAAAATCAAAAGGGTAGACCAGCATTTTCCAAAATGGGCCCCACAGAACCCTATTATCCATCAGCCTGGGAAGGGGGTGGTGAGTCTGTGAGAACATATTGCTAGTCTTTTTTCTCTAAAATTTTAAGCATATTTTACAAAATATAAATTAAGGTAATTTTATAGTGGGAAAATGGACATGCTAGTCTTTTCCTCTTAAAATTTTAAGTTTATATTTTTAAAATATTGTGGCATTTTTCCAGTAGGAAAATTGACATGTTAATTTTTCCCTCTTATATTTTAAGTCTATATTAAAACAATATTGTGGTAATTTTCCAGTAGGAAAACTGACATAGCTAACCTTTTCCCTCTAAAATTTTAAGTATATATTAAAAAAAATATCGTGGCAGTTTTCTAGTAGGAAAATTGACATGTTGCTAGTCTTTTCCTTCTATACTTTTAAGTATATATTTTTAAAATATCGTGGCAATTCACAAGTAGGAAATTCTCCTGTATTTTTCTACCAAATTCCCCTTTCCCCATCCCCTCCATCTCATTGATGAACTATGTCCTCAGGCTTCTCCCACACTTAACCAACAGCATTTATCAGTTCTGTCAATATAGCTGAAATTCTAAAGTGTTCCCTAGTCAAATCAGATTATCTCTAAGGGACCTTCTGGTTCTAAAATATTACCTGATTCTATAATATATATGCAGTTAATCAGGCAATAAGCATTTATTACATACTTACTATGTGCCTAAATATGTACAGCTAGGTGCCACAGTGGATAAAGCTCTGAATCTGGAGTCAGAGGAGGACTCATCTTTCTGAGTTCAAATCTGGCCTCATGCTTACTAGCTGGGTGACCCTGGGCAAGTCACTTGACCCTGTTTGTACCAGTTTCCTCATCTGTAAAATGAGCTGGAGAAGGAAATGGCAAACCACTTTTAGAAAACTATCTTTGAAAAACAAACACCCAAATGAGGTCCTGAAGAATCAGATATGACCAGACTCAACAACAGCAACAACCCTGTGCTGAGGGGCAGGGATACAAGGGAAGGCAAAAGACAGCCTTTGTTCTTAAGGTGATCACAGTGTAATAGAGGAGATAACACATGAATAACCAGTCACATACAAGACATAGGCAGAGTTGATCAGGGCTCTGGCCTGCCACCCACATTTCAAATTTTCAGTGTAAGCATTTACACCTCAGAAACTGGCAACTTGCTTTATTATTCCGTTGATTGTCTATACTTTTTAAAAGTGCTAATAATGCAAATTAAACTTAAAAGTGTGGGCATACATTTTTTTCTGGAGAGCATGATTTTTAATTTACCATCACACCCTTGTTTTGCTCTCTGTAAATGTTACTTGAGCTTATCAGTTTAATAGAAGACTCAGAGAATTAAATCATCACCAGACTGGAAGGCTAATGACTGGAAGATGATGAGGATGAGGATGAGGATGAGGCTGATGATGATGATGACAATGATGACGAAGGGAATTTATATAACCCTTTGATGTTTGCAAAGTTACATCCATTGTCTTGTTTGAGCCTGACAGCATCCCTGGAGTACATGGAAGGTAATCTCAGATATGTAGAGGATCCCATTCTGAAGGCAGAAAGTGAAGAAGAATTAAAGCAGCCTCTTGAGGAAGGTGGAAGAAGAGAGTGTAAAGGATGGCTTGAAGCTTAGCACCAAAAAAACTGAGATCTTGGCAACTGGTCCCATCACTTCCCGGCAAATCAAGGGAGAGGAAATGGGGGCAGTGTCAGACTGTATATCCTTGGGCTCAAAGATCACTGCAGATGACGACTGAAGATATGAAATGCTCCTTGGAAGGAAAGCTATGGCAAATCTGGATAACATACAACAAAGCAGAGGCATCACCTTGACATCACAGATCTGTATAATCAAACCTATGGGTTTTTCCAGTCCCGGCGTATGGCTGAGAGAGCTGGACTATGAGGAAAGCTGAGCACGGTGGAATCGACACTTCAAATTGTGGTGCTGGAGAGTCCATTAGCCAGCAAGGGGATCAAATTAGTCAATACTTAAATTAATTCAGACTATCCTTTGGAAGGTCAAATACTAAAGTTGAAGCTTAAATCCTTTGGCCACACAGTGAGAAGATGGGAGTCATTAGAAAAGATCCCGATGTTGGGAAAGATTGAAGGCAAAAGAAAAAGGGGATGGCAGAGGATGGGATGGATGGATAGAGTCATGGAAACAAGGAGCATGAGCTTGGACAGACTTTGAGAGGTAATAGAGGATTAAAAGGTCTGGAGTGCTATGGTCTGGAGGGTCCCAAAGAGTCAGAGGGAAAGCACTGGGGGAAGGGATGGAGGGGCATAGAAAGGCCTAGTTTTGAGTTGAGTCTTGAAGGAAGATGGGGAAACTAATAAAAGTTTCGTGAGTTTTCTTGAGGTTTTCTTGGCAAAGATACTAGAGTGGTTTGACATTTCCTTCTCCAGCTCATTTTACAGATGAAGAAACTGAGGTAAACAGGGTTAGGTGACTTGTTCAGGGTAACACAGCTAGTAAGTATCTGAGGCCAGGTTTGAATTCAGGAAGATGAGTCTTCCTGACTCCAGGCCCAGAGCTCTGTGGATGATGGCGCCACCTAGCTGCTCTCTCCATGTGCTTTACATAATTATAAGAGCACCTCATTAAGGACTTTTATGAGGAGCAAATTAGATAATTCTGGGTGGTTCCTCACAACAGCTCTCTAAGGTAGGTGATATTATTATCTCTATTTTATAGGGGAGAAGCCTGAGGCTGAGTGGCTTACCCAAGGCCACACAGCTTAATAAGCGTCTAAGGCAGGACTTGAACTCATGTCTTCCCAACTCCAGTCAGAGGACTCCCTGCCTCTTACCCTGTGCCAGCTAAGAGGCAGAAGTGAGAAGGGAGAGCATTTCAGACCTGGGGGATAGCCAGCCCACAGGCATGGGGTGAGGCCATAGGGTATTGGGTTCAAGAAACAAGTAGGTTGGTGAAGCTGGATTGAGGAACACATAGAGGAAAGATGAGAAGGGCCTAGGTTATGAAGACCCTTGATTGCCAAACACATGAGTTTTCTATCTGATTCTGGAAGTAACTGGGAGCCACTGGAGTTTACTAAGTAGGGTAGGGTGACATGGTAAGACCTGTGTTTTAGGAACAATCATTTTGGCAGCTTTGTGGTGAATGGATTAGAGTTGGGGCAAAAACAGGCTTTAATTCTTCCTTGTTTTAATTTGGTAATCCTTCAGGGGGCAAAATTTCAATTCAATTAAATTAATACTCATTTAATGCCTGCCGTGTACTAGACTCTGTACAGAGTGTGAGGGGGACAAATTAGAAAAAGACAGCCCCTGCCCTCAAGGAGCTTACAATGTAATGGTGGAAAAAGCTACAATGGAACTTGAAAAGGTGGGGGGGTTGGGGGCAGCCTACCAGAATGTACCAGCCTTCAGGTTAAAATTTCTTTTTCGGGGGGGGGGGGGGGGTGGAGGAAACAAATGAAACCAAGTTGAGCTTCTGATAGAAAATGCAGATGCCTGGAAAGTTAAGAAAGTTCCAAGCCCTCTGTAAAGGAAGGCTTTGGGAGGAGTTTACGGTTCTACCCCCAAGCAGTTCAGAAGCTAGGTGGCCTGCTACTAGGCTTGGAATCAGAAAAACTCATATTCTTGAGTTCAAATTCTGCCTCATGTGTGACCCTGAGCAAATCACTTAACCCTCTTTACCTCATTTCCTCATCTGGAAAATGATCTGGAGAAGTAAACGGCAAACCACTCCCATATCTCTGCCAAGAAGACCCTACATGGGGTCATAGAGAGTCAGACAGGACTGGAAAACCAAGTTAATTTAAAACCAGCCCTTCAGAGGGGGGAGGAAGCTGAGAAGGGATTGAGCCTAAAAAACAGAGTCAATCTTTGTGGTAAAATAAGCTGAGGGTCAGCTTATCCTAGGGAGGCTTGATGTTCTGTGGAGTGTAAACCAATTTGAGCTGTTGATGGAAAATGGAGTTACCTGGGGTTATAAGCCTTTTCCCCAAATAGAGAAACTGAGGTCCATCTGCCAAAGATGACCCTCAGACCATCCAGCGGCAGCAGGGTCATGGATGGGAGCCATCCTCACCTCAGCTTCCAGAGTCTCTTTATCCCACAAGCTGTGTTGGGGGTCAGTCCCCCTTGCCAGCCATCAGCTCCCCTCCAGACAAGCCTCTCTTCCTCCAATTGCATTTTCTATCCACTTAAGCCCTTTGCCAGCTGCCTGGTCCCCTGATATTTACGTTTGTGGCAGAAAAATGAAATAAGAGGACAGAAAAATACCTCCTTCTCCCCAGCTCCCCCCTTGCCTGCTGCTTGCAACAGAGAAATCTTGCTCACAACTGATCTCATTTTGGCTCCCAACTAAATCATGGTCCTGAGCTTCAGTAATGTAATCAACCCTAATCCAATCCAAGCCACTGAGGCAGCAAGGCTACACCATCAGGGGTGCCAGGGCCAGGGAGAGGAAGAGAAGGCGGGAGGCAGGCGGTGGCTTTCTTCCCCTTTGCTTCCTTCAGTTAGGTATTTCTGACTGCCGGGAGTTAGACCAAGAGATCAGAACAAGGGAGCAGGACAAGAGAGGAGTTAGTCTGGTGTAGTCCCTTAGCTCCAGACACAAAATATCTCTGGATCTCTTAGAGAAACAGGGGGAGGGGAAGACCCAAAAGAAAGGAGGAAAAGCATCAGAAAGGAAGGTTGAGGGAGAGGATTAGGGCTAGTTGGCTTTGGAAAAGGAAAGGAAACTGGTTTGTCTTTTTTATTATTACTATTATTCATATACGCTTAGTATTGTACCTGCACATAGTAGGTGCTTGAGGAATACGTATCGTGTTATAACATAGAAAGGTCATTCTAGGAGCTCCCAGGCTGAATCCAACAAAGCAACAAATAAATGCTAAGGAATCTATTGAAAACACACCATAAAATATGTTTTGCATGACTTCATACATATAATCAATATCATATTGCTAGCCTTCTCAAGTGGTGGAGGAGGGGCAGGAGAGGAGAGAATTTGAAACTCAAGAGTTTTTTTTTAAATGAATAATAAAAAATGTTTACATGTAATTGGGAAATATTTAATGAAATAAATTTTAAAAATTTTAAAAAGAAAAAAAGCCACTCCATAAGCAGATCACCTCAAAAAACAGGGATCCAAGAGGGAGAGGAGGCTGGAGGGGGAAAGATAGTAACCATCATTCACACAGCATTTTGAGGTTCGAAGACTACTTTGTATATGTTATGTCATTTGGTCCTTGCAACAATCCTAGAAGGGAGGTGAAATTATTATCCTCATGTTACAGGTGAGGAAACTGAGCTGAGAACGGTTATGTGACTGCCCAGGATCACATAGCTAGTGAGTTCCCAAAGCTGAGAGGATCTCTTAAACTTCTCTTTTTCCAGGGATGAATCCAGAGCGGAAGTACCCAGTATGGTACAAGAATGTCGTGTCCATGTGGATCCTCTTTGGGATGGCTTGGCTGGCCCTCATCATCAATTTGGTCATCTCTCTGGTGGAAAGTTCGACAGTCCTATGCACATGCAGCCAAAGGTACCCCTGCAGAACGTGGGGATCCGCTAGAGACACCAAGCTCCACCGACCAAAAGCAACACCTGGAAACACTGGTGGAAAGCCCTACCATAGTTGATAATGGATGAAACGAGACCCTAGTATTTAGGTCTGGAAGGAACTTTAGAGATCATCTAATCCCTCATTTTACATTAGGGGAAACTGAGGCCCAGAGAGGGGAACTGACTTACCCGAGGTCTCACATGAGTAGTAAGAAGCAAAGCTGGGATTGGAATTCCGACCAGGATCTTCTGACTCCCCCATACCCCCTATAGCAGCTCCCGTGTCACCATCACTACCTACCTAGGAGATGACTCATAGTAGAGATCGTCAATGAACCGTGACCTGTGACCTCCTTCCCTTCCTCCCTGGCTTTCTGCCAGCCCAGTCTCTTGTGTTGGTCACTCCAGAAAAACATCCTTTCCATCACACACCACCCCCCCACCACCGCCACTTGCATCATAGCTCCATGTAACTCACATCCCAGAGAGCAAAAATCAGAGGCAGAGAGGGTCAGAAAGAAAAGCCCCACTATGTGGAATGTACCCAAGAAGAAATAATTGTGTTTGTGTAAGAGAGACATAAACTCGTCTAGCACAGGGAGTCTAACTTCTGTCTTTGAATTTCCAATGCCTGTGAGAATGCTTTAAGATGTGCTTAATAAATCTTAATTTGAACTGAATACAAAGGGAGGTGGTGTTTGCTGCCCAGGATGTTAGAGGGCTTTGAGCCTGGAAAGACCAAGGGCAGTAAAAATGGATTCAGGTTTTTGTTGTTGCTGCTGCTGCTGCTATAAAAGGCTGCTTGTCCTAGTGGACCTAGAGCTGCCCTCAGAGCCAGGAAGACAGGTCTTGCCTGTGATATATACTGGCTAGGAGATATTGGACTGATTACTTAACCTCTCCATGCTCTACGGCTCTAGATCAAGGGTGGGGAACCTGCAGTCCCAAGACCACATGTGGCCTTCTAGGTCCTTGGGTGCTGCCTTTTGACTGAGTCCAAGTTTTACAGAACAAATTCTTTTATTAAGGGGATTTGCTCTGTGAAGTTCGAATACAGTCAGAGGGGCACACTTGAGAACCTAGAGGGCCACATGTGGCCTTGAGGCTGCAGGTTCTCCACCGCTCGTCTATACCAAGCCAGAAGTGTCAAACATGAAGCCCAGGGCCACTTTGCTGAAACAACACTGCAAAGAGCACAGCCAGAGCCAGATTAAAATGTAAATGGGAAATATTTAATAAAGTAAGGAGAAATATAAAAGAACGTAATGTTCATATGTGATTTTCTAAACTAATATGTTAGGCAGCTAGGGGGCAGAGTGAATAAAGTGCCAGGCCTGGAGTCAGGAAGATTCATCTTCCCGAGTTCAGATCTGGCCTCAGATACTTACTAGCTGAGTTACCCTGGACAAGTCACCTAACCCTGTTTACCTCAGTTTCCTCATCTGTAAAATGAGCTGAAGAAGGAAATAGCAAACTACTCTAGTATCTTTGCCAAGAAAACCATGTATGCCATCAGGATACACCTGAATCTGATACACCTGAAAAATAACAACAGAAATGAAAAATTAATATGCTGTCCACAGGGATCTTTATGTATGGTTTAGTGGCCCTATTTCTATTTGAGTTTCATGGTACCATACCAGGCAACTCCAGGTTCTCAACCTTTTTTTGTCTCATTAGACCTGGTTGGAAATCTGGTGAAGCCTATGGACCCCTTTTCATAGTAATGTGTTTAAATGCATAAAATAAAATACATGGCATTATAAAGGAAGCCAATTATATTGCAAAATAGTTCTGAAAATATTTTAAAAATAAGTCCATGAACCCTAGGTTCAAAACCACTGTCTGAGATGATGAACTGAAGAATTTCCTCATCCTTATACCAGTGAAAGTACAAGAACATTCCCTATTTCTATCATCGTTATTATTAAATGAGAGAAAGGGGAGAAAATGCCAGGGAATATGGATCACATCCTCTATGCTTACTAAGGGACCAAAAATCATTTCTTTAGCTGAATGCTTTTTGACGACTCTAGATAAGACTGACACATCTATCGGGAATATGCCTTCATTCCTGGACCCTCATTTTCTCTGCTTGTCCACAGAGAGATCAGAAAAACTACAGAGCACAGCTGTAACTAGGAATTTTTTCACTGGGGTAAATGATGGGAGTGAGGAATGGGACTATAAAGGACAGTCCAAATCATGCAGTCATGAATACAGTCAAGCCAGGAGAAGAGGCATCCTATCTCCTAGAACATCCAGCCTGAACCCCGACTGGTGTGAAGGGGTTGGAGGAGGGGACAGAGAGAAAAGAACCGCAGTGAACTTGGGATGGAGATATGGAGGATGAAGAGGAGCTGGGATTGTGGTTGCCAGGAAAGTAAGCACAATCTTCACCTGCAAAGACCCTCCATCCCTAGTTAGTTTGGGCTCTGCTAAAGAGCCAACTTACCTTCTCTGGGCCTCAGTAACCTCATGTGTACAAAGTTCTAAAAAGTCTATGATTCCTCCTATCCCCATGAAAACCCCATCATGAGCAAATTCATCCTTCTTTCCCCTAGGATGTTTGTGGATATGGCCATGGCTAGCAGATGCTATTGGTCGGCACCACTACCTGTCAAAATTAACAGCCTAAAATCTTTGCTCAGCAGGGCTTTGATGAGAATAAAATACAGAGGAAGCCAGCACAGGTCAGGGCCCATAGGGCATTCAGGAGTGGGGAGGGTGGCTGCCCCAATGTAAACTTATTCACTGTTGGAAAAACAGCGCAGTGCCTATCCTTCTAGCAATAAGGTCAAGGGCATCCTCTCCATGGAAAAAGGACGGGGTACAGTTACGCCACCCAGACCTACGCAGACATTGGCCTTGGAGCTCTGGGTATGCCAGGGAAAGCTGAAAGTTGGTACTAAAGTACAACCAAAGTTGGTACTCTGTTGGTAAACAACAGAGAATGTCCATTCTTCTTCCCTCCAGCTGGCTTGGGGTGTCTAAGCTGACAGGAAATTGAGTTCTTGAAGGAGATTTGAGCCTACTTTTCACACCCACCCAGGGAATTTTGAAACTTCAAACCTGAACAAAAGAAAGAGAACTCAGGGTGGCTAGGTGGCGCAGTGAACGGCACACTGCCTGGAGTCAGGAGGACCTGAGTTCAAATCCGACCTCAGACACTTAACACTTACTAGCCGTGTGACCTTGGGCAAGTCACTTAACCCCAGTTGCCCTGCCCTCCCCCCTCCAAGAAGCAAAAGAGAGAGAGAGAGGGAGGGAGAGAGAGAGAGAAACTCAATCTCTAGAGAGAGATTAGATCAGAGATAGATCAGAGATAGAGAGGCAGGATTGCAGACAGAAGAGGTTGCAACACTCTTGACCATTGTCCCTCATAGTCCCTGAACCGAGGTCCTCCCTCCCTCTGCCATGCCCCCAGAAGATAGTTCGCTCCCAAAAGTTGACCACAGGAGGTTGACACAAAGAGACAGAAACAAAGGCTCGTAGGGATTTTGCTGTTTGCCCAATATCACACATCACAAAGAACAGCATCAGGCTTCCAGCCAAGGTCCCCTGCTTCTAAAGAATTTATCCTACAATTAGCCTGCCCTGAACCAGTAACAAACACCAGTAGAATAATGTCCAACATTCATTTTCAACCTTAACTGTTCTCCCCACAAATACGTGCCCTCCCACACACACACAATCTCCTCCCCTCCACCCTCACCCCCACCCCCAGATGTACAACACTAAGGAGCTGGCTGAGAAAGGACTTGTGGAACGATGTAGGGAGTGTAACATAGGGAACTGCTCCTGATAGACCAGAATTGTTACAAGTTGAGGCCAGCAAGCAATAAAAAAGAAATATGGAGACATAGTACAGGCAAACTCCCTAAAAATTGGCAGGACAGTGAGGAAGGAGGAGAAGAATGTGCATGAGAGAAGGGAAAGGGAAAGGGAAGGAGGAAGGGCTTGACTTTGCCCTGCCCTAGGGATCTCTTGGTCTGAGATAGACACCTGGCATTTACACCAGGGCAGAATTATTACACAAGGACAAGTCACTGATAAGTTGATGAAAGATTAAAAAAAAAAAGAATTTACTATAATTTCTTCTATCTGTACAGATATACTTTAAATACAAATAATTAGAAGCAGATATTATAATTTTACTTTGAAATGAACATTTCCATCCTATCTCTATTTTCTTTGCCTTCTGCATTAAAAAAAATAGCTTTGTCAATTAATAGCTTGGTCCTTTGAGGTCTTCTTAAAATCTGGTTCTTCTAATTTAAGTGAGCTGACATCATGGGCAGATCAAAAGGGAGGATTAGGGGGAGAAACCAAGACCAAATCAGTTGATTGCCTCTGCTCAATTCAGGGGTGCTTTAAAAGCTGATTGAATGAGGGAGACATACAGCTTTGTGGCAGAAAACTTTTCTTGACCTCTCTGAGCTGACTTAGGCCTTGAGTGAAGGAGACACACTTGAATTCTGACCCATAGTGAGGGTCGCAGCCTGAGAACATTCTACTGATGAAGCTCTAGATGTGCCTTGTTTAGCCATAACATACATAGACACATATGTACACCTGTGTTTGTCATAGCTGTCTTTTACCTGTAACTCACAGGTATGTCAAATGCATATTTCCTGGCTGTTGTCAATTTTATACTTACATACTTACACACAAAGAGAGAAAGAGTAAGGACACATTCACCGAGTACACAAATTAAATGAACCAGGAAAGTATGTACCATGGATTCAAGCACCGGGGTCAGGGAATTTTGCCAGTAGCTGCTGATAAGCAGGGAAGTTTCAACATTAGCTGCTACCATTAGCTGTCCATCAGGTCCTGACTTCTGTCTGACTTCCTTCCATTCTCCTCCTTCTCCTCCTCCTCCTCCTTCTCCTTCCCTTTTCTTCCCTTCCCTTCCCTTCCTAATTTCCTTCCACTTAACAGATTCCCAACCCCTCTAAGATGTAGATAATAATATTTAATATATTAATATATTTAATATTATAGAGCATCTAGGCAGCCTTTACATGGGAGATTTGGACAGAGTACTCAACCTAGAGCCAAGAAAACCTGAATTCACATACTCCCCCATATGCTTACTAGTTGTGTGGACCCTAAGTAAGTCATTTAACGTCTGTCTGCTTCAGTTTCCTCATCTATAAAGTGTATATAATAAATAACAACACCTCCCTCCCAAGGCTGTTGTGGGGATAAAATGAGATAATGTTTATAAAGTGCTTTGCAAACATGTAGTGTATTATTATTATTATTGTTATTGTTATGTTAAAAAATTTCATCATCCTGCAGTCAACCTCCATGAACTTAGCTAGATCTGTCCTTAGATGATAGACAGACAACATGTCTATTGCCAGACCTGCACTCAGGGCCTTTCTAGCTTGGATGGACTTTGGTTGGATCATGAACTCATTCAGCAGTCTTTGAGAACCTAGAATAAGTGAATTCCACCTCAGGAGCTTACTTGAGGTGTGACCCTGGGCCAGTCAATCTCCTTAGACCTCATTTTACTCATCTGAAAATTAGGGAGTTGGACTCAATGGCCTTTAAGGCTCCTTCCAGCTCATAATCTATGATCTTATGACTATATGTGAATCATCTCCTCACCAAAATGAAGTTAACTTATATGGTAAATCTGTGATTGCCAACATTGTGTCCATTCCTTCCATTGCTGAACATAACAATCCACCTACACCTCAGCCTATGCTGTGTTGGTCTATGATACCTGATAATTCCTCTACAAAGGCCTGGAGTTCTCTTGGGTCTTCTTGTTTCTTGTGACTGTTAGTATATCATATATGTCCATATGTTATCCCTCAATCATATTACATAACCAGCCTGATTCTTTTTTCAATAATAATAGCATTTATATAGCACCTACTACATGCCAAGTACTTTACAACTATTATTTTATTTGTTCCTCACAACAACCCTGGGAGGTGGGTGTTGTTTTCCCCATTTTACAGATGAAGAAGCAGAGGTTAGGTTAGATTGGAATTCAGATGTTGCTGACTCCTGGTCTAGTGCTCTACTCACTGTCCTACCAGCTGTGTATTTCCTTAAGAATACCTTTTATTCCATTTCTTGGATGTAGGTCATAGCTGGCATATTTGTACCCATCTTTTTCCCTTTGGTTCACCCAAAACACTGATTTTTCTTGATTGGGGAATGCCAATATTCATGGCCATACAGTGTCAACTCTCAGAGAGAGGTGATTTTTCAAAAGGAAATCCAGGATCAGCTAGGCAGAACAGGGATAGATCACCAGCCCTGGCATCAGGACGACCCGAGTTCATATCTGGCCTCAGACACTTAGTATCAGTGTGACCCTGGGCGAGTCACTTAATCCCGATTGCCTCCAAGAAAAGAAAAAGAAATCCAAATCATTTGATCATCTCATTGATATGGGAATTATTCCCAGTCGTATGGTTCACAACTCTTCCATACACCTTATGTGAACTCTTATCCATGTTCTCCCAAAAGTTAGCTACAGGAGGTCCACACAAAGTGGCAGAAACTGAGGTTTGGAGGGGTTAGTTATTTGCTCAAGATCACAAAGAACAGAGTCAGAATTCCAGCCAAGGTCCTCTGCCTCCAAAGCTTATATTCTTTCCACTCTACCTACATTTAGCCTGCCAGGAACTCTCCAGGGACATCTTCACGTCCTGCCGAAAGGCATGAATCTTCCACCCATCCCCTTCCTGGAGAGGTCATGTCCAATTGCTCCATGACTCCATTCATAATCCCTGTGGACTTTCCAGACCAAAATATTCCTCCCAAGCTGCCTCCTCCATTTGTATTGTCATCCAGTATTAGAATATAAGTTCTTTAAAAGCAGGAACAGTCTTATCTTCTGAATGTTGTCTCCAGTGCCTGGCATGGAATAAGCACTTAGTAACTGTGTTTTCATTTATTCATTCATTTGTTCATTCATTCATTCATTTGTTTATATACCAACTTACTTTCCTAAAGAAGGATACTCATCCAGAAATCCTGCCTCATAGGAAGCTTCTGATTAAGAACACTAATGTTTAGAACCTTTTTCTCTGCCACTCCCTGGACCAGGGGTTCTTAGACCATCATCCTTTAGTGTAGCGGTTCTCAACCTGTGGGTCAAGACCCCTTTGGAGTTTGAATGACCCTTTCACATCGCCTAAGACCATTGGAATACACATATTTCCGATGGAATTAGGAAAGGAGACACCGCTCCTCTATCCATCTCCAGGTGGGTCTGCCCACATGCAGATATACCCAGATACGAGTATTAAAGGGTCTAGACATTAGGAAGGTTGAGAACCACTGCTTTAGTGGTCTTTGAAACTGGGAAGTCACCTCTAGTCAGTGGTCTTAAAATGATCACACACACCACACACACACACTTTCTATGTGAACCTGAGCTGCCTTCCAGCCTATCTAGGTAAAGCAGCAGTGAGGAATGAAATACACTACTGAACTCTGCCTGCTGCTTTATCCTAAAGGTTGCTAGAGGGGCTCATTTCTGGTCACAAGGATGGAATAAATTGAGAGCAATATTCCTTTGAGATTTTGAGTTGAGGCAGCTAGATAGTGTAATGGATAGAGTATTGGACAAGAAGACAAGTTCAAATCCTTCTTTAGATACTTACTATCTGTGTGACCCTAGGGAAGTCACCTTCTCAGAACCTCTGTTTTCTATCTATAAAATGGAGAGTTGGACTCATTGGCCTCTGAGGTTCCTTCTAGCTCTTGCTCTGTGACCATATGAATGTGCCGTTTTTCATCAGTGTGGATCTTCCTTATGTCAATATAGATCACAGCCTTGTCAGCCTTTTTCTAAAATTGCTTTTTTTTTCAAATAACAAGCATTTATTTTTTCTCCCCCTCATCTCTCCCTTCTATTGAAAAAGAAAAAGAAAACCTTCGTATCAAACGCCATAATCAAGCAAAACAAATTCCCCCATTGGCCATGACTAAAAATGGAGGTCTCATTCTCCTGAGAGCGTTGCTTCTCTGTCAGACGGTGGGTAACATTCTTCATCAACAACCAGACTTCTCTCTAGGCCTTCCTATTCATGCATTCCCATCCATCTTCCATAAATGATCAATCAAACTTCCTAGAAACATTGCTCTTGGTTTGTTTTTTTTCCCAATATATTATAAGTTACCATTGAACTACCTCCTGGACTGTCCATCATGTTCTTTTTTTGTTATAGTTCCCTTTCAGTCATACTTGTCAACAACACCTTATGCCACGTCACTTGCTGAGGCCGTAATCAGTGATGTACTTCATCCTGCTAACATCCACCATGAACCTTTTATATTGTCATAAGCCAATATGGCTTAGCTCTCACTCTAGTTCTTCTGAGATGCTCCATAGGCATCAGGAGATTGATCCCCAAAAAAGTGGATTTTTTGAGGCATGGAAATTGATTCAGAGTTTCTCTGACCTGATATGGCCTGCTCTTCTCTTATCCAAATCTGGGTTTGTTGTCCATATGCAGCACTTATCAAATACATAAATATTGATGAGCTCACTTGATGGTCTCCATGTGATAATCTGGAAAATATGCATTTTTCATCAACTGTTTTTTGCAGCATGGAAGCTTGGCTATCTCTCTGGTAGACTGATGGATTTTACTTAAAGGAGACTTTGTAGTTTTCCAAGACTTGATGCAATTAACACAGTGACATCTGGGAGTAAGAGCATTTGGAGATTCTCGCTACCAACAGGAATCCTTCGTTTGTTTGGATTCGGTACAGGACATTTTCCATGACGCTGGCACAATAGGCCAGAAAATACTGGCTGTGAGCCATGGGAAACAGTGTGTGTCTGCATACATACAGGGTGTTCCAAAAGTCTTAGTGCAGCTTAAGCTTTAAAATCTTAAAACTACACTAAGACTTTTGGAAAATTCTGTATATTACAAGATCATGATAGCTGTGAAGTATGTGTATATATATATATATATGTGTGTGTGTGTGTGTGTGTGTGTGTGTGTGTATTACAAGTAAAAATATCAATGGTATATATGAGTATACATGTTCATATGTGTGGTTCAGCTAAAGATATCCCATGACAATATGAGTCTGACCCATTGGGGCGTACCTACTCCCCTCCTGCCATGGACACTATCCAGATGTGACAGCTGCTTGAATACAGGAAATATTGGTCCTACTTCTGCCATTAATTCACTCTATGCCCGTGGACAAGTCACTTCCCTCTCTGAGCCTCAGTTTCCCCATCTGTAAAATGAAAAGATTTTAACTGGATCATCTCTAAGGAAAGGGGCCCCTTCTAATTCTAGTGTTATAATCTCTAACTATTCTTGCTACGGCTCCCTCAGCCCTTGTTTCTTGTTTTTAATTAAACAAACTTCTCTAGGAGAGAACGGCAGATCAGCTCCCTGACCCAAGCATCGCAGGGCTGACTTCGGAATTTGGATCCAAAGAGGCTGGGATATCGAACATCAGCACACACCCATCTAGGGGCCCTGGGGACAGAATGGAAATTGGCACCAAAACTAACTAGCATCTCACTGTTGCCTTTCCCTCCCAAAGTCTGTCCCACTTCTGAAGGGCTACACTGGGGGAGGAGGAGGAGGAGGAGGGGAAAGAGGAGAGGGGAATGTGATGGAGGGGGCTCATTCAGCTCAGGCTGGGTCGTTCTGGGAATCGAGAACAGAGAAGTGATTTCAGCAGAAGCCAGAAGCAGGGTCAAAGGTTGCAAGTGATCTGGCAGCTCCTTTGAGGTTTTTCTTCCCCTCAATCCCGCCCTCCCCCCCCCCCCCTTGGCCCCCTTACTTAATCCATTGGCTGTAACCCTCTTCCTGTCCTGGAGAATGCAAACTCAGCAGACAGGGCCGCAGCGCCATGGCTGAATACACAGCCCAGCCCAGCCCAGCTCCAACCCCTCTCTTCCCCGCTCCTCTGAACAACAGACCCTAGATACTCCATACACCTCCCTCTGATCCCGTTGCTATGTTAGTGGACAGAAGATAAAAAATAAGGTTCTAACAATCAACAGTTTCCTAGGTGTGTCCCCAGGAGTAGTGAAATACCTCACTCTCCCCAAGTCTAACTCCCTTACAATTGTGTCTGTCTTTCTTCCCCTCCCAAAGATATGTATTCTCCCCCAAACTTCCTCTAAATGTCTCTCAGAATCCGATAGCATCCACTGAGTCACGAGAGGAAGCAGTTTGAAGAACTCAGCAGATTTGGGAAGAATCTCACACCTTAATCATCCCTACCATGACCCTGTTCTCTCAGCAAAACTTTCTTTCTTTTAATTATGTATTCTTTTCCCAATTCCTGGGGAAACACCTTCTCTCTACCCCTAATTTCAAGTAACCTTGATGACTTCTTTCTACTAAGTGGCCTATGATCACCCCCTCTGATCCATCAAGCATTAAAGATCTAAAATGTTCTAGGGACTACGACAGGTTCTGGGGAAGGAAGGAAGGAAGGAAGGAAGGAAGGAAGGAAGGAAGGAAGGAAGGAAGGAAGGA
>CM053586.1:172681547-172702585 GCA_028646515.1 Pseudochirops corinnae
ACGTATAAACAAGGATGTGTAATTCGAAGAGGTGATAGCTGAGCCGGGTCTTGAAGGAAGAGATTGATTCTAAGAGACACAGGTGAGGAAGTACATTCCAGACATGGCTGATCACTTGTGCCAAAGTACTAGAATTAAAGAAGGAATGCGGAGTTCGGGGAATAGCTGGTAAGCCAGTTTGGCTGGAATGTAGAATGCCTAAAGGGGAAAATGGTCAAAAATAAGTCTAGAAAAGTTAAACCAGAGCCTGATTGTAAAGGGTTTTGAATGTCAGAGAGAGGTGAGAGGGAGCCTGGAGTTTTGGAGGCAGGAGAGTGATTTGTACTTTGAGATTATTTTTGTCTGCTATATGAAAGATGGATGTAAGAGGAGACAGATCAGAAGCAGGATTTACAGTTAAGCAGTCAACATGCATTTATTAAGCACCTTGTTTCTTTTAATCAGGTATTCCTTTCCCGATTCTGGGGAAATAGCCTCTCTCTACCCCTAATTTCAAGAAACCTTGATGCCTTATTTCTCTTAAGCAGCCCCTGATCATGCCTCTGATCCATCAAGCATTATTTAGTATCTAAAAAGTTTTGTCAGAGAGGTCAGAGACTATTCAGGCCCTGCAAAGCACTCAAGATACAAAGAAAGGCAAAATAAAAAAAAAATCCCTGCTCTCAATGCACTCATAGTCTAATGGGGGTAAGACACATACAAACAAAATATAGACAGGATAGGTTAGAGATCACCTCAGAGGAAAGGCACTAGCTTTAAGGGAGTCTGGAAAAGGCATGTTGCAGAAAAGTGAGACTTAAGCAGAGACTTGAAGGAAGCCAAGAGAAGGAGATGAGGGAAGAGTTACATGAATGGAAGCAGCAGTGAAAAGACATAGAGATGAAGGGTCTTGTTCAAGGAACAGCAGGGAGGCCAGTATCACTGGATAGTATGTTACACAGGGAGAATAAAGCATAAGAACACTAGAAAGACAGAAAAAACAAGGTTATAAAGGGTTTTAAAAGCCAAACAGAGAATTTCATGTTTGAGCCTATAGGTAACAGGGAGCCATTGGAGTGGCTCAATAAGAGGAGAAGGTGATATGATTAAATATGTCAGTTTGACAGCTGAGTAGAGGATAGACTGGCCTGGGGAGAGATTTGACATAGGAAGATCAGCTAAAAATCTGCCCTAATAATCTAGTCCCAAGATGATGACTTGGCAGTGTCAAAGAAGGGAAGGGTTATGTTACAAGACAGAATCACAAGACTTGGCAACTGATTGGATATGGGGGGTAAGAAGGAGTGAGGAGTCAAGGCCGGAGCCTAGGTGGTAAGCCTGGGTAACTGGTAGGATGGTAGTATCAATAGTAATAAGACATTTAGAAAGAGGAGAGAGTTGAGGGGAAAGGATAATGAGTTCAGTTTTGGATCTGTTGAGTTTAAGGTGCCAATAGACATTGAGTTTGAGATGTTCAATAAACAACTGGAGATGTGAGTCTGGAAGTCAGAAGAGAGATTAGGGCCAGGTAAGGAGATCTGAAAATCATCAGTATAGAGATAATAATTGAATCCATGGGAGCTGATGAGATTATGGCAAAATAGTATAGAAGGAAAAGAGAAGAGGGTCCAGGGCAGAGCCTTGGGGGACACTCATGATTAGTGACCACAACCTAGATGGATGTCCAACTAAAGAGACTGAAAAGGACTGCTCAGGCAGGTAAGGAGAACTAAGAGAGAGCAGTGTCATGAAAACCTAGAGAGAAGAATGTATAAAGAAAAAGAGGGTGATTGGCAGGGTTAAAGTCTACAGGGAGGTCTAAAAGGATGAGGACTGAGGCAAAGCTATTAGATTCGGTAATTGAAATCCTTGGTAATGTTGGAGAGAGCTGCTTCAACTGAAGAGTTATGCCAGAAGTCATATTACAAAGGGATTAGAAGAAAAATAGGGCAGCTTGGTAGACTAGTGGATAGCGTACTGGCCTTGGAATCAAGAAGACACATCTTCATGAGTTCAAATATAATCTCAGACATTTACTGCTATGTGACCTTGGGTAAGTCACTTAACCTTTTTGCCTCAGTTTTGTCATTTGTAAAGTGAGTTGGAGAAGAAATTGGCAAAGCACTTCAGGAACCTCAAGAAAACCCTAAAGAGGGTTGGACATGACTGAAATGTCAGAGAAGGAGAAGAAGGAGGAAGAGGAGAAGGAGGGGGAGGAGGAGGAGGAGAAGAAGAAGAAGAAGAAGAAGAAGAAGAAGAAGAAGAAGAAGAAGAAGAAGAAGAAGTGAGGAAAGGAAGTGGAGGAACTGATTGTAGATAGCCTTCTCAAAGAGTTTAACCATGAAAAGTCCTGTATCAGAATAACAGCCAGCAAGGATAGCTGGATCAGATGAGGGTTATTTTGACTATGAGGAAGAGAAATGGGTGTGTTTGTAGGCAGCATGGAAGCAGCTGGTAAACAGGGAGAGATTGAAGATATGTGAGAGAGTAGGAATGATAGAAGGAAAAGATGCCTAGACATGACTATTAAAAACCCATTGGTAGGGGCGATTAAGTGGCACAGTGGACAGACCACCGGCCCAGGAGTCAGGAGAATCTGAATTCAAATCTGGCCTCAGACACTTAAAACACACACACACACACACACACACACACACACACACACACACACACGCATGCATGAGCACACACACACACATAAAAACTAGCCATATGACCTTGGGCATTCTTCTGCTGGAGAAGACTGGATGGAATGGGAGACTGAATTGTTTAGGTAAGGGGATGGGAACCTGAATGAGGGTGGTGGCCAGGTAAGGAGGGAGAAGGGGGTTGATGTGAGAATATGTTTGAGGTACAATTGACAAGAGCATTTTTTATTCCTTTCAATAACATCCTTAGAGTACAACTCTGGTAGTGGCAATCAGTGGGTTAAAAACAGATTGAATAAGTTTCCAGTTCTTTCTTTGAATAAATTTCATTGTACTTTAAACAAAGATGGCACCCATCCCTAGAAGCTTAATAACCCTCAATAGAATAGTAGTTTGCCTGTTTCTCCATAGCTGCCAACATTTAATTGATCTTTTTAAAAAGTATATTTGCTAATGTAGTGGATGAAAGTTGTCGTCAGTTAATTAATGAGCATTTATTAAGCATTTACTATATGCTAGGCACTGTGACAAGCACAGGGGACATAAAGAATGGTAGAAATGTGGTCCCTGCTCCCAAGGAGCTCATATTCTAATTGGGAAGAGTGAAGCAACATGCAAAACATTGTATATACAAGATATGTACAGAGTATATGGAAGGTAATCTCAATGGAAAAGTAATGGGAGGGAGGGGTGAAGGACCTCCTGCAGAAGGTGAGATTTGAATTGAGTCCTAAAGGAAGCCAGGAGACAGGGGTAAAGATGGAGAGCATTTGTAGGCATGAGGGACAGCCAATGCAAAGGCATAGAGCATTTGGAATGAAGCAGGAAGGAAGGAAGGAAGGAAGGAAGGAAGGAAGGAAGGAAGGAAGGAAGGAAGAAAGGAAGGAAGGAAGGAAGGAAGGAAGAAGAAACAAAGGGAGGGATGGAGGAATATAAGAAGGGAAGAAAGGAAAGAAGGGAGGGAGGGAAGAAAAGGGAAGGAAGGAAGGAGGAAAGAAAAGAAAGAAAGAAGAGAAGAAAGAAGGGAGGGAAGAAGGGAAGGAAGAATTCAGCGATTTATTGGACATGGGAGTTGAGTTACAATGTCAAGTTAAAGATGATTCTGAGGTTGGATGACTGGAAAAAATGATAATGCCCTTATAGAAATAGGGAGAGTCTGGAGGGAATATACTGAGTTCTATTTTGAATGTGTTGAGTTTGAGATGCTTATGGAACATCCAAAATATAGTTCATAATAGGAATCTAGAGGTCTAGGGATAGATATGTAAAAGTGTGAGTAATCTGTGAGAAGAAGATAGTTGAACCAATGTCAAAAAGACAGGTATAGAGAGAAAAGAAGGCCCAGGATTGAGCCTCTGAGGAGCACATGGACATGGCTTTTGATCCACCCAGCAAATGAGATGAGGAGTGTTCAGACAGATAGGAAGAGAATCAGGAGTCAGTGGAGAAGGGGGTGGTCTTCTCCTAGGGAAGAGAGAGTATTCGAGAAGAGAAGGGGGCCAACCAGTAGTCAATGCTGTAGAAACTGGTTAAGTAGGATGAAGACTCTGAAAAGATGCCTAGACATGACTATTAAAAACCCATTGGTAGGGGCGATTAAGTGGCACAGTGGACAGACCACCGGCCCAGGAGTCAGGAGAATCTGAATTCAAATCTGGCCTCAGACACTTAAAACACACACACACACACACACACACACACACACACACGCATGCATGAGCACACACACACACACATAAAAACTAGCCATATGACCTTGGGCAAGTCACTTAATCCCAACTCCCTCCAAAAAGCAAAAAACCCTGAAATAACCCATTGATAAATATACCTAAGAGAATAGAAGGAAGGTCGATAGGAATCACAGACAAAGCAAGACAACTTGGAAAACAGCACATAGAATTTTCTGTATACTTAAAGGGTGACATAATCTGTCCATGGCAAAGACTTGCCAAGGCTATGTATGCAAGCCTCTTTTTCGATTCTTTGTATATTTAAACAATTGAATTGTATATTGAAATATGTACTTGGTGGTTGTTAAATTTAAAATAAAAAAGAAAATTAAAATGAAGATTAGTGGTAACCTTGTAGTAGCAGTTCTCAAAGTATTGTCAAGGACCCATGAGGGTCCCTGAGATCCTTTCAGAGGGTCTGCAAGGTCAAAACTATTTTCATAATAATACTAATTTGTTATTCACCTGTTAAAATTCTCATCCTTTTTTCAACTACATATCTTGTGAGGCTGGATTTTCTTCAAGCAAAACAGCATATCCCAACCGAATGAATGCAGAAGCAACTCTGAGAATCCAGCTCTCTTCTAGTAAGCCAAACATGAAGGAGATTTGCAAAAATATGTAGAACAGTGTCACTTTTTTACTAATTGTTTTTGTTTTGTAAAATATAGTTCATTTTAATAAAAATGTTATTTGTGATAAAGCAGCAGGCCTGCTAGTCAGTAAAACCTAAGTTCAAATCTGGTATCAGAGACTTGTTAGCTGTTTGAGTGTAGGCAAGTTCATTTAGCCTCTGTGTGTCTGTTTCCTTATCTGTAAAATGGGGTTAATAATTGCACCTGCCTATCAGGATCAAATGAGGCAATTATTATAAAGTGCTTAACACGGTGCCTAGCGTATAATGAGCGCCAAAAAAATCATGTGTCATTTGTATTAACATGTAATTGTTTAATTATTGGTATTTTAAAATTCTATCAGGTTTAGTCACTAATATAGTAAATATTGGTAGCTATATTGCACATAAATGAAAGCTCTTTGGGGTTCTCAATAATTTTAAGAGTGTAAAAGTGTCCCGAGGCCAAAAAAGTTGTGAACCACTTCCTTGGAAAGAGCAGTCAAAGGATGAAGTTGGAAGTCAGATTGTAAGGGTCTGATATTGCTGTTTATCCTTCATTCTTGAAGAGGACCATGATATCAGGAGGGAAATGCTGTGATGTGCAAGCGAATTGGATTTAAGTGAGGAAGGACTGTGCAAAGTTACCAGCCTCACTTTCTCCCCCAGAGCCATCTGGTTCCAGCGGCCAGGTATAGATCAGGACAACTAGAAATGGCCTCAGTCAAACAAAACTCAACAACAAAACAGAAGAAACTGAGGCAAAATGACTTGCCCAGGGTCACACAGCTAATAAGTGTCTGAAACCAGATTTGGAATCAGATCTTCCTGGAGTCAGGCCCACAGCTCCATCCATTGAGCTGCCATGTAGTTGAGATTAGAACATAAATTTGTAGCAAGTCAAGTTTCCAAGGTGGTGTGACTTCTTCCAGCATGTTCAGTAGCTTTGGAATAGGAACAGAGAAAATGGATGGAGAGGGTAGCCTAGGGTTGGGATTTGACAAAGCCTAAATCAGGACAGCTAAATGGTATAGTCTCAAGGTGGGGAACCTGCGTCCTCAAGGCCATATGTGACCTTATAAGTCCCCTTTGACTGAATCCAAACTTCACAGAACAAATCCCCTTAATAAGGGGACTTGAAGACTCCTGGATAGAGCACTGGGACCTGGAGTCAGGAAGACCTGAGTTCAGATCCAACCTCAGACACTTGCTAGCTGTGTGACCCTAGGCAAGTCACTTAACCCTGTTTGCCTCAGTTTCCTCATCTGCAAAATAAGCTGAATTAGGAAATGGCAAACCACTACATCTTTGCCAAGAAAACCCCAAATGGGGTCACTAAGAGTCAGACGTGACTGAACCACAACAATGAATCCTGCTGGGTAGAGGAAACAAGGGACTTGAGAGTAGAGGAAAATATAACTCAACCGGCTAAGTCCAAAATTCGTTTTGAAGAGAGGAGAGTAAGGTCAGGGCAGACTGAGGGATCAGGGAATGGTAAAATAACTAGAGGTTTAGGAAGAATGAGGCAGAGGCAAAGCTGGAAAGAGAGGAGGTTGTCACAGGAGAGAATTTCAGAATTCTGGATCGTGGAGGCCCAATGGTCACAGTCTAAGGGGAAGATTGACGTGAGAGCCCAATGTGTAACTGAGTTTCAGTGAAGTGGTCTGCCTCCTCCTCTGGGAAGCCTCCCTTGACTGAATGAAGCCTATTGGATCATAGATGTAAAATGGTTTTAAAACAGGAAAAAAAGAAAGGAATATGAGGACAAAGATAGGGTATTGAACCTAGAGAACTGGTTTAGTGAGCTTGAGGTCATCAGCGCTATAGTCCAGGCAGGAAGCCAAGAAAGTTGTGAAACCAGAGATTTGGCAAGAGAAAAAGTAAATGATGCAGAGCTATGTTGAGAGAGATGGGAGATAGGAAAAGCACCTGTCTTATCAGCAACTCCCAATGAGCCTATCTGTTCAGGATCACAAATGTCAGGTTATTCTCCCCAGCAAAAAGAAGCCATCAGCTCCAAGTGATGCCCATTGCCAAGCTGCTGCCTATCCTCAAACCAACTCTAAGTCGGTCCTGAAGAGCCAGATCTATAAACAAGATGGAAATCAATTAATCATCTTGCATTGATAAGTGCCCACTGTGTGCAATAAATAAATAATTTTAAAAGTGCCCACTATGTGCCAGGTCCTGTGAAAACACTGGGAAGACAAAGACAAAATTAAAACAGTCCCTGACCTCAAGGAGCTTCCGTTCTAACAGAGTTCGATCTCATGGAGGTGTATAGTGAACAAGCAACAAGGATTGGAATCAGGAGACTGAGGATTTCATTGGACATCTGTCTCCTACTGACTGTATGAACTTGCAAAGTCAGAGAGAATAAAACTATTATGTAGTACTGTGGAACCTCTAAGAAGAACCTTACAGCTCTAATGTCCTGTGATCTATGATTCTTAAAATCCCCATTTAGTGTCTTTAATAAAAATTTATATGTAGAGCCCATATCATATTGCAAGCCGTCTTGGGGAGGGAGTGGGAGAAAATTTAAAACTTATGGAAATGAATGTTGAAAACTAAAAAATAAATAATTTAATAAAAAATATTGTTTAATCTCCATTTAGTCTCCACTTGTCTCCGAGGCCCTGCTTCACACCTCTCACTGTGTTATATGTATTGAACTATAGGTCCAGGGAAACCAGAGACCCCAGAGGCTGGTACAGGAGTAGGACAAGATCAATGCCAGTCCAGGCTGTGGCTTTAACATTGTCTTCACCTTGATTTTGGTAATAGAAAAATAACAAATAATTGAAACTACTGGGACCCCACCAAGTCATTCCAGTACTTTCTAAACATTGTTAAAGGATACTGGCAATATATACACTCTACACACACACACACACACACACACACACACACACACACACACACACAGACATACACATATTTGTTGTTGTTAAGTTATTTTTCAGTCGTGCCCAACTCTTTGTGACCCCATTAGGGGTTTCCTTGGCAGAGATACAGGAGAGGTTTGCCTTTTCCTTCTCCAGCTCACTTTACAGATAAGGAAACTGAGGCAAACAGGGGTAAATGATTTATTTGCCCAGGGTCACACAGCTAGGAAATATCTGAGGCTAGATTTGAACTCAGTTCTTCCTGACTCCAAGCCCAGCAGTCCTGTACAACTCATGCTGACCCTTCCCTTCTCCAATCACCTGTGAGTCATTGCCCAGTTGTTTCATCGATTTACATCCTGTGTCCTCATCCAGGTTGCCAGCTCCAAGAGGTCAGGGACCTTGTGTCATCATTCTCTTATAACCTATATAGGGCCTTCCTAGTACAAGACTGAGCAGAGAACAAGCCTCAGTAAATACTTGATGCCTTCTCGAGTACTTAATGTCGTTGTTCAATTTTCAGTCATGTCCCGTGTCCAACTTTAGGTCCCCATTTGGGGTTTTCTTGGCAAAAATACAGGAGTGGTGTGCCATTGCCTTCTCCAGCTCATTTTACAGATGAAGAACTGAAACAAAGTTAAGTGACTTGTCCAGGGTCACATAGCTAGTAAGTGTCTGAGGCCACATTTGAACTCAGGCCCAGCAATCTATCCACTGTGCCATCTAGCTGCCCTTATACACATACACATACACACACAACCAAGCACACACTGGGCCATCCCCAGTGCTGCTACCAATTCCTTATGGTCAGAATCCTCCCCTGGTTCATGGTTGAAGGAATACAAAGGAAGAAAAATCATGTTCTTCCTCTACCCATGTGACTCCTCCCTTAGACTACCTCTCTATGTTTCTACATCAGACTGGGAGCCCCCTGAGGCCAAGGACTATGTCTCCATCATCAAACTGGGAGCTCTTTAAGGACAAGTACTCCATCAGCCTGTGAGCTCCCTGAAAGCAGGGCACAGCCTCCTCTATTGATCTTAAAGTTCTCTGAGGTCAGGGGCCGTCTCTTAGGAACAGGAGCCCTGTTTATGTACTAAAGACCAGCTAGGCAGCTCAGTGCATAGAGCACTTGGATTGGTGTCAGGAAGACCTGAGTTAAAATCTGACCTCAGACTCTAAGTAGTTGCGTTACCCTGAGCAAGTCATTTAACTCTACCTCAGCTGTTTTTTTTTTTTACTTATAAAATGATCTGGAGAAGGAAATGGCAAATTACTGCAGTATCTCTGCCAAGAAAAGCCCAAATGGGGTCATGAAGTCAGACGTGACTGAAAACTGACTGAACCACAACATTAAGTACTCAAGAAGGCATCAAGTATTCACTGAGGCTTGTTCTCTGCTCAGCCTTGTACTAGGAAGGCCCTGTGGAGGTAAGAGAATGATGACATAAGGTCCCTGACCTTTGGGAGCTGGCATCTTGGATGAGGACATGGAATGTAAATTGATGAAACAACTGGCAATGATTCACAGGTGATTCGTGAATGGAAGGGTCAGCATGAGTTGTACTGGGTGGGGAAAGGTTCCACAATCTACCTACAAGCATTTATGGAAGACCTACTATGTGCAAGGCCCTGTTCTAGGAACTGAGAATACTTCCAAGAAGCTTACATTCCACTAAGGGAAAACAACTTGACACAGATCAATAAAGACAAAGTAACTTCCTTTTACCTTTTTTTTATTTGTAAATAAATTATATTGATACCTTTTGTATTGACATCACCAACATTTCACAATGTTTACCTCCCTCAGTCTCCCAGAAAGCCATTTCTTATGACTAAGAATGAAAAAAGAGGGAGGGAAATAGTTTAGCAAAATGAACCCAAGTCTTTTAAAGCCTGACATTACCTGCATCAGTCCATCCCCATAGTCCCATAGCTCTTCCTAGAAAGAGGAGACTCTACATTTTAAAAATTCTTCTCTTAGGTCAAGGTTGTTCATCACAATTTCACATAATTCAATTTCAACTTTGCTCTATATCAGTTGGTACAAGTTTTCCTATGTTTTTCTACATTCATCAGATTCACTGTTTCACGGCTAACTAGTTTCAATGGGGAGAAAGCATTCATCACTCTGAGAGGGGATTAGCAAAGTTCTCCTGTGGGAGGTGGAAGGAAACTAAGGAAATACAAGAAAATTTCCTAGATGAAACAGACCTTGAAATGGCCCTTTAAAGGCTGGAAGGCTTGGGGTGAGGGGATCGTAGGTTTGGAGTTGAAGGGACCTCCCCATTGCCAAAAGGAGAGAACTCTAAGGGAAGAGTCAGGTGATGGACAGGTGGCACCAGGCAGATCAGACAGATTCTAGAATCTGCAAGGATGATACACTAGGGCTGGAGAATGGGATCCATCCTCTCTCTCAAAGCAGGGGAATTGAGCTCAAACCTCTAGCCTCGCAGACACATACCTACATGCACTACCCATCCACACACAGAGACTCCCATACATACCCAAGCTTGTGTTCCACTTACATATAAACAGACAACACATGCTCATAGAATTTGGTGTTGTCAGGGTATTTAAAGGTTAAATAATCATAGGTTCATAGGGAGCTTAGAGATCACTGAATCTATTTTACAGGTGAGGAAACTGAGTCAGAGAGATTTCTGAGTTGCCCAAAGTCACATAAGTTTTAAGTATCATAGGGAAGAATTTTAACTCAGGTCTTCCTGAATCCAGATCTAGTGGCTTATTCACCATGCCACAATGTCTCTTCTTGTCATAGCACCAGAGAGTAAGGAAGGGACTCATAGAGAGTTGCAAAAGTCTTGCTTGGTCTGGTGGCTATGGAAGACCTCTACGTGTGATGTGAATGAGCTACAAATGTAATTTTCAGGTTGAATCAACAACATGAAACCATGATTAGGGAGAAATATCAGTGTCCTCCAGGGCTCTGGCCTTCTGTTCCTCTTCTCTTCTCCCTCTATAATATTTCATTTGGTGTTCTCATTTGTTCTCATGGATTCAATTACCATCTCTATTCTGATGATTCTCAAATCTACTTATCCAGCCCTAACCTCTCTCTAGACCTCCAGTCTTTCATCTCCAACTTCCTGTTGGTCACTTTGAAACTGATGTCTCTCAGACATCTTTTTTTAATTATTTAATTTTTAATTTTTGGAATAAAGTAAGCATTTCTATAACATAGTATAATAAAAAAAGTGATTATACATGAAACTGCAAATCTGTTAGGTACAGCTTGCTATTTCTTTTAAATGTGTAATAAAGTTATCATGTCAATTTCTTTTTTTTCCCTTTTTTTCTTCTTTCCCCTTACCCAACATGTCCAAAACTGAACTCATCTTTTGCCTTCCAAACCCTTCCTTCTTCCAAACTTCTCTAGCCTTTCAACCTACGTGTAATCCTCAACTCTTCACTCACACACACACCCTGCCCCCATCCAACCTATTGTTTCCAAGAACTGTTGATTTCATCTTTAAAACTTCTCTCCAACATGCCCCCATCTTTCCTCTGACACTGTCACCACTGTAATCCAGGACCCCATCACCTCATATCTGGACTGTTGAAATAGCCCACTGGCTGCCCTGCCTGCCTCAAATCTCTCTCTACTATTCATCTTCCACTAAGCCATCAGTGATTTTCCTATAGCTCAGGTTGGGACATGCCACCCTCCTACTCAGTAAATTCCAGTGGCTCTCTATTACCTCTAGAATAAGTAGAAAAATCCTCTGTTTGGGGTTCAAAGCCCTTCATAATCTCCTTCATAATCTCCTCCCTCTACCTTTCCAATCTTCTTACACCTTACTCACTCCCACGTACTCTATGATCCAGCAACATTGACTTTCTTCATATTCCTCACACAAGATTCTCCATCTCCTTACTTGGTATTAAAACTGGCTATCCTGGGACTCTCTCCCTTCTTATCTCTATCTAGCTTCCCTGGTCTGTCTGTATTTCAAGTCCTAGCTAAAATCCTGCCTTTTACAGAAAGCCTTTACCAATTCTTTTTCATTCTAGTGCCTTCCCTCTGCTGAGTAGTTCCAATTTATCCTGTATAGAGCTTGTTTCTACATAGATGTTTTAATTTTGACTCTCCCATCAGACTGTGAGTTTATTGAGGACAGGGACTGTTTTGTCTTTTTCTGTGTGTTTGTGTGTGTCCCCAGTACTTAGCACTGTGCCTGGCTGTTGTTGCTGTTTGTCCTTTGTTTTCAAAGAGGAACAATGACATCTCAGGGTGATGTCTTGACAGTCTCATGAATTGGCTTTAAGGGCAGCAGAGTTATACAAAGTAATCAGCCTTGCTTTCTCTTCCAGGGTCACTGATGGCCAGTGTCAGGACAAAAGTCAAGACTCATGATGGCCCAGGATATAGAGGATGATCCTGGTGTCTTTGATGTCTGACCAAACTCCATGCGCTCCATAGCACCTCCTTCAGCCACCTTCATCCTGATGGAACAAAAGCCATCCATTTCTCCAGGGGAAGTCTTCACATGCTTGAGGCAGATGTCCTTCTAACTCACTTACGGGTTTGAGGCCTGTTAATTATTCTCAATTTGGTTTAGTCATCTGCTGAGACAGTTTACGGGGGTGTGGTCTCTGCACATGCTACAGTTTCCTGGAACTACAGGTGAGATCTGGGAGACAGGTGGACCCCAAAGATGGATGAGCAGCCCTGAAAAAGGCTTGGCCAGTCCACAGGCCAGAGGTGCTGGTCCTCCCCGAACATCCCATCCACCCCAGGCACTTAATAATAAATATTCATTGACTGCCTGATGGACTGGTATTCACTTGCCCAGCTCCAGCTCCTTTGGAAGCTTTCCCTCAGGACCCCAGGAGGCCCAAAGTGGCTGATCCTCCCTCCCCTGAACCACAATAGCTCACACTGGGCCCAGAGCTCATACAGCCTAGTACGGCTATTGCACGATTCACATGTTTGTCTTTTTCCCCCATGAGACTTGTCAGCTCCTGGAGAACAGGAATTGAGGCAGCAACAAAAGCACCAGCCCTAGAGGCAAGAAATCGGATCCAACCTCAGTCACTTACTAGCAAATCATTGCCCTTCTCTGGGATTTGGATCCCTCATCTGTAAAGCGGGGTTCCTAATATTTATACTACCTTTCTCACTGGACGTATGGAGTTGGGCCTAGTACATCTTAATGACGATGCAAGTAAGGGCCGCTGTTCCTGCCCCTGCATCCCCCACGGTCTAGCACAGTAAATACATGTTTATTGAATAACTCATTGATTGATGATCAGGACAAGGATCAGGTGAGATCAGTCAGGTGCCAATAGGGGAGGAGCTCCTGAGTTGGAGTAATGAAGGGAGAGCAAATTGAGCTTCACCACCAGTTAGCTGGGTATACAACATCCAGTTAAAATGTGACACTTCAACTCAGAGCAAAATCCAAATTCTGGTGTGCCCTTTTATTAAGAAGACTTAGGTTCGAATCCTGCCTTGGACATTTACTAGCTGGATGTCCAGGGACAAGTCCCTTAACTTTTCTGACCCTCAGTTTCCTCATCTGTAAAATGGGAACAATGATAGCCTCTACCGCAAATGGATATGACCATCCAAGAGACTGTAGCTCTAAAGCTCTTTATAAACCTCAAATCATATTAACATTATTTATCGTTGTTGTTGTTATCCCCATCCAAACACTAGACAGTCTAATGGGTACCCATGAGTTAAATAAAGTCTGAGCCTGCTCTTCCAACTTTTCAGTAGAGCTACAACTAAGGTCTTTATACATGGGATAAGTAAGAGAAAAGATCCCCTCAATTGTGGAAAGAGATGGAGACCCTAGGACACTGGCAAATGAGGGGGAAAGGATCTCACCCTTACAGCTCATCTAGTTGCTTCTAAGCCAATTCAACAAGAATTGACTAGGGAATGGAATAAGCATTTATTAAGCACGCACTATGGGTCAAGCATTGTGCTGAGTGCTTTTTTATAACATCTCATTTGATCCTCATAACAACTCTTAGAGGCAGGTTTTTTTATTACCCCCATTTTACAGTTGAGGAAACTAAAGCAAACAGAGGTTAAGTGACCTGCCCAGGGTCACACAGCAAGTGTCTAAGGACAGATTTGAACTCAAGGCTTTCTGATTCCAGCTCCAGTGCTCTATCCACTTTGCTACCTGATGATACAACACTCACTTCCTACTACATATAAGGGGCAATGCCAACTGGGGACACAAAGACGAAATAAAAAATAGTTAAGAAGTTTACATTTAAGAAGGGAGGAAACAACGTGTAAACAGATAAGCAGAGACATCATAATTCTAGTAGGGAGAGAACGCTAACATTTTTAGGAAGGTTTCCTACAGCTAGCCACTAGCAAAGCAAACCCTGATCATGGTCAGGGGGTGAAAAAGAGGCAGAGGGAGGAAAGCACTAAGTGGCTGCTGGTCATTTGGGGATGGCTGAACAAATTGTGGTTTGTAAACATAATGGAATATTGTCGTAATGTAAAAAAGGATGAAAGAAATGATGTCAGAAAATCCTGGGTCGTATGAACTGATGTAGAATTTCATTCAATTACTTCCATTTTTCAGTCATGTCCAACTCTTTGTGACCCCGTTTAGGGGTTTTCTTGGCATAGATACTATAGTGGTTTGCCATTTCTTTCTCCAGCTCATTTGACAGATGAGGAAACTGAGGCAAACAGGGTTTAAGTGATTTTTCCAGGGCCACATAGTTAACAAGTGTCTAAGGACAGATTCCAGGCCCAGTGTTGTATCCATTGCTCCATTTGGCTACCCCCGCCAGCCCCGCCAAAAAGAACAGAATTAGGCCACAATTCATATGAGGGCGACACGGTAGCTTTGAAATACTAAAGGACTCCAGTCATGGCAGTAGGCAGCCGTGCCTCCAGACCACCGCTGATGAAAAATATCCATCTTCTGACGGAGCAAGGATGGACTCCAGGCACAGAAGGAGCTGCACATTCGTGGAAACAGCCGCGCTACAGATTTGTTTATCTTGACTGCATGTTTGTTATAATAAGATTCTATTTTCAAAAGTCTAGTGGTAGTTGGTTACAGTGGGGCTCCCAAACAGAAAAAATCCCTGATTCCTAACTTAGATAATTCATAGTAGGAACAATAAGTTTCTCTCAGTGAAGAGGTGGGGTGGGAAGAAGAGGGTACTTAGCACTAGTGATACCCACCTTACCCCCTCCAAAAGAGGGCCATTTAAATATTTCTTAAAACTCATAAGAAAGGGGCAGCTAGGTGGTGCAGTGAATAGAGTACCAGCCGTGGAGTCAGAAGGACCTGAGTTCAAATCTGACCTCAGATACTTAACACTTACTAGCCCATGCGACCTTGGGCAAGTCACTTAACCCATTGCTCTACCTTTCCCCCTGGGGGAAAAGAAACTCACAGCAAGAAGTACAGAAGGAAACATGGATAAGCAGTTTTGTTTGGAAGTAAAGTATATACATGTATAACATATACTTTTTTAAAAGCAATGAAGAAACTATGAAGATTCATAGTTCTATATAGAATCTTCTATTTTGGGGGTAGGTGTTCTGTATACAGTATGTGAAAGTATTCTTTGTTTTTGGTGTTTAGATTCAATTTTTCTAAAGAAAGATTCCTGGAGGAGGTAATATACAAGCCAAACTTTGAACGAAGGAAAATGTGTTTGGCGTTTGTCCTTCGCTCTTGGAAGAGGACCAATGGCATCAGAAGGGTGATGTCTTGACTTGCTCATGAATTGGATTTAAGTGAGGCAGAGCTGCACAAAGTCATCAGCCTCACTCTCTCCTCCAGAGTCATCAAAGTCTAGTGACAAGACAGAAATCAAGAGGATGGCCATGGCCCAGGATGCAGTGTGAGGTAGGTATTAGAGAAGGTAAAGACAAGGAGAGAGGGTATTACCTAGGATAAGAGGGATAGCCTGCACAAAGGAACAAAGTCAGGAGATGGGATGATGAGCTCAGGGAACAGAAAGAAGGCCAGTTTGACTGGAATGTAGAGTAGGGAGAGAATGCTCTTTCAACCTCTCCCTCCTCTCCCTTCCACCACCATCCCATTTAAAAACAGAGGAAATCTGTTTTTTTCCTGCTATGAAGGGAAGTAATAGGAGATAAAACTGTGTAGTTAGGTGGTATGGTGGATAGGACACTGGGCCTAGCGTCTGGAAGACTACTCTCCCTAACTTTCAATCTGGCCTCAGATACTTATTAGCTGTGTGATCCTGGCCAAGTCACTTCACCCTTTTTGCCTCAGTTTCTTCATCTGTAAAATGAATCAGAAAAGGAAATGGCAAACAACTCTGGCATTTTTGTCAAGAAAACATCAAATGGGGTCATGAAGAGTCAGGTGCAAATGAACGACAACAGGTAGGCTGGAGACAGATTCTGAAGGGCTTTAAATACTGAACAGAAGAGGTTGTCCTCTATTCTAGAAGCTACTTGAGCAGTGAAGTGACATGGGGGAAGGGGAGGGGTCATTTTGTCGGCTACAGAGAGGATGGATTAGAGAGGGGAGGTATTGGAAGATAGAAGTCTAGGAAGCTATTGCAATGGTCTTGAATGATGAGAGAAGATGGTGACCTGAACTAGTAGAGTAGAAAGAAGGAGACCAATGTGAGAAATATTCTACAAGTAGAAACAAGACTTGAATCAATTAATCCACAGGGACTTATTAGACAAATGCTAATGTGCCAGGCACTATGCTAGGGTCCTAGGGACACGAATACAGATATTATTAGACAGTCCCTGATTTTAAGAATCTTATATTCTACTGGGGCAAGGGTGGGAATGTAAAATGCTTACAAAGAAGTACATATAACATATGCAAAATTAATATAAAAGAATTTCATGGGGACACTAACAACTGGTGAACTGAAAAAAAAATAATCTTGAAGGAATCTTGCACAAGCCAAATCTTGAAGGGAGTTGGAAGAATTAAGGGGTAGAGATGGGGAGGGAGATGGAACATAATGTATGGGGAGCTCATCACTTCTGATTCTATTCACTTCACTATATGCATCAGTTCATATAGATCTTCTCAGGTTCCCCTGAAAATGTCCATATCATCATCTCATGTTGCCTTACATTTACATGCCATAAATTGTTTAGACATTTCTCAATAGGTGGACACTCTGAGTTTTGTTTTGTTTTTTTTGCTACTATGAAAAGAGCTGTTTTGTAAATATTTTTGTACCTAGAGATTCCTTTTTCTCTTTCTTTGAATTATTTGGGAGCATATGCAGGCGTGTGCTGGTAAGTGTTTAACAATCATCTATCTCTCTGGAAAAAAATACACACATGACACACTTTTTCGGAGGCAATCAGGGTTAAGTACTCCAGATCACACAGTGGGTGAGTGACTTGACATACATTTTAAGTTTAATCTGCATTATTAACACTTTCTCCATCACTTTTTTAAAGACTAAACAATCAGCGTAACAATGAATTCACCCCCGAATTATAGTCCTTGCCAATACACAAGATATATACACTCACACTGAAAATTTAACAATTGGTTTTCTACAAGCCACTATATGAACTGGCTCCAGTACATTTCTGGGTATATCAATCAATTGATAACATTTACTGAGTACCTATTATGTGCCAGGCATTATACCAAGTGCTAGGGATACAAAAAGAGGCAAAATCTCCCACATTAAGATCTAATAGTAGAAACAACAAATAAAATGCATACAAACAAACTATATACGTGATACATACAAAATAATTAACAGAAGGAAGGGACTAGAATTAGGAGGAACTGGGAAAGGTTTCCTGTAGAAGATGGGGTTTTAACTGAAATGTAAATGAAGTCAGGAAAGGCAGTAGGCAAAGTTGAGGAGGGAGACCATTCCAGGCATGGGGGAACAGCCAGAGAAAATGTCCAGAGCCAAGAGATAGAATATTTTGTGAAAGGAACAACAAAGACTGGTGTCCCTGGACTGAAGAGTATATGGTAGGGAGTAAGGTGTAAGAAGACTGGAAAGGTAGGAGGGGGCTAGGTCATGAGGGGCTTTGAATGCCAACCAGAGGATTTTGCATTTGATCCTAATCTATCAGTGCTGCTAGAATTTGTTGAGTGGGGGACAAGGTGATGTGACAAGGTCAGACCTGAATTTTAGGAAAAACACTTTGGTGACAGAATGGAGAATGGATTGGAGCAGGGAAAACCATCAGCAGGCTATTGCAATAGTTTGGGGGTGAAGTTATAAAAGTATGCATTATTTGGTAAGAAAGATAATGAGTTCTGGTTCATGCATGTTTAGTTCAAGGTGTCTACTGGATGTTCAGTTTAAGATGTCTGAAAGGCTGTAAGAGATGTGAGACTGGAGGTCAGCAGAGAGGTTGGGGAAGAATAGGTAGATTAAATCCATGGGAGCTGATGAAATTACCCAATGAATCGCATAGAGGGTGAAAAGAAGAGGGCCCAGAATAGAACTCTGAGGGGTACATACAATTAGAGGACATGATCTGGATAAAGATCCAGAAAAGGAGATTGAGAACAAATGGTAAGATAGTGTAATGGTAAGGGAATTTGAAGATCATCCTTGCCCCTTAATAGGCCCAGGGAATTTGAAGACTGTCCCTTAATGGGCCTCACTTGGAGCCCAACAAGAGAAGCTTTCTTAGGGGAGACTTGTTTTTGAGGAAAGCACATACATTTTGTTACTTTGTAATTAGGCAGTGGGTCAAGAATGTGATGTTCTCTGACCCTGGAGAAGGTTTTGCATTGGAGCTCACTTAAGGGAAGAGTTGTGTGATTTAGTTAGATGAGACTCTGGGCAGCTGTTGAGCACCCCAGCTTTGAAAACCCAGATGTTGGTGCTTTTCTCTCTGCTTGTATGTGATGGTCAGACAGCTAGAAGCCCTGTCTTTTGGTCTGTTGAATTGCGTTGTTTTCTCTGTCTGTATTTTTTGTCTGCTTGTAATTTCTGTTTGTATTTTCTGAAGTTCAGGGTGCTGTCTTTTTCCCCTGAACTAAGTGAATTTTATATACATACATATATGTGTGTGTGTTTGATTAAAGTAAGACTGTTAATCCCTTTTGAGTCGCTTTCCTTTAGAAAAGCAGATCAAAGAACCTGTGCTAGCAGCCATCCTGGATATGCTAAGGTGCTTGCTGTTACAGATAGGTAGGAAAGAAAGGGTAATGTCCCAGAAACCCAAGGAGAAGGGAGCATCAAGGAGGAGAGAGTGATCAGCAGTGTCAAAGTCTGCAGAGAGGTCAAAGAGAATGGAAACTGAGAAAAGATCATTGGATTTGGTAAGTAAAAGATCACTGGCAACTTTGGAGAGGGCAGTTTCAGTGGAAGAACAAGGTTGGAAGTCAGATTGAAAGGAGTTAAGAAGAGAGTGAGAAGAGAGAAAGTAGACGCATCTCTTCTAAATGGCTTTTTTATCCACAAAAGGCAGAAAAAGATATAGGGAAAAAGTTACAGGGAATGGAAGAGGATTTTTTGAGTGTTTTTGAAGGGAGTTGAGGGGTTTTTGATGATTAGGGGAGACGAGTGTGTTTTAGGAAGTAGGAAATGATGCAGTAGGTGGGGTAAGATTGAAAATAAATGGAAAGGTGGGGATGATTTCAGGGCAAGTCTTTTAGAGGAGATGGGATGGAATGGGATCACTTGAGTAGGTAGAGCAGTTAGCTTGGGAAAGGAGTAAGGCTACCTCATCATGTGAGACAACAGAGAAGAGATAGCCAGAGAAGGCACATAAGTGATATGAGATAGAGAAGAGGGATCTGAGAGTAAATGGCTTTGATTTTTTAAAAATATGAGCCAAGGTTTTCAGCTGAGGGAGCGCAGGGTAGGTGGAATCACAGAGGGGTTTAAAGAGGAATGAAAGAATAGCCGCTGTGGAGATTGAGGTAGTGAGTTGATAAGGGAGGTGTAGAAGGATTGCCTAGAAGCAATGAAGGCCCAGTTAAGGTAACTTTGTAGTTAATAAATTTGTAGTGAACTCAAGCAGAACAGTTAAGTGATTTTTCCCCACCTTCATTCAATAAGGGTATGTAGGAGGAAAGGTGGCAAATGGTGAGAGCGATCCAGGAATGAAGTTTGGCATGGCACAATGGAAAAAATAATAAAGGGGCTAAGGTTTCAAGAGAAGAGGGTAGTGTTGAATTGAATTGGTTCACTAAGAGGTCAAGATGGGAAGAAAAGAAGAGAATGGCTGATATAAGAGAGATAACCTAGGAGAGAGGTGAGGGGTCAAGGCAGTTCAACAGGTATGCATTCAATGTCTCCACAGTGCTCAGCACTGCTAGGTACTGCAGGACAAATGAGGGCAATTCTTGCCTTCAAGGAGCTTAGAGTCTAGCTGAAGAGGGAGGAAGATTTCAGCTAAATTTATACAAGAACTTCTTAACAATTTCAACTATCTAAGAATGGAATAGACTGTTTTGCAAAATAGTAAGCACCCCATTATTGTAAATGTTCAATTTAACAAACGTTTAGTGGTATACACAAAGTTTAAATAAAAGTCAGTCCTTACCCTCATGAAGCTGATTGTCTACTTACTAGAGGGATAGGATACTTACACAGATAAGTAAAATTCAAAATAATATGTGGTGAGACATAAGAGAGGTGGCAAAGTGCTGTGTGAGAACAACACTTTTGTGGCGACAAAGAGTTAGAAACAAATTTATTGACTGGTGAATGACTAAACAAATTGTAGGGTGTGAATGCAATGTAATATTCCAGAGCTGTAAAAAAACAAACAAAAATGAAACAAAACAAAACATAGGCAACTAGGTGGCACAGTGAATAGAGCACTCGCATTGGAGGCAGGAAGACTCATCTTCCTGAGTTCAAATCTGGATTCAGACACTTATTAGCTGTGTGACCCTGGGAAAGTCACTTAACTCTGCCTCAGTTTTCTCATCTGTAAAATGAGTTGGAGAAGGAAAGGGAAAACACTCTAGTATCTCTGCCAAGATAACCCAAAAGGAATACCAAACAGCTGGACACAACTGAAATGACACAACAACAAAAACAAAACTATGGGGAACACAAAGAAATATGGGAACAGTTACATGAACTGATGCAAAGTGAAGTAAGTAGAGCCAAGAAAACAATATACATAATGAGTACAATGATACAATGGGACAAAAACCCTTGGGGGGCAGAGCCAAGATGGCGGCATAGCAGCAGCAACATATCGTAGCTCTCACATAGC
>CM053586.1:172703085-172747479 GCA_028646515.1 Pseudochirops corinnae
AAGATTGCCCATGAAATTGCAAGTTTCTCATGTATAACTTGCTATTCATTTTAAAAATATAATAAAGTTATCATGTAAATTTTTTTTCCTTTTTTCCCTTCCCTTCTCCTACCCCACCCTAGAGATAGGTACAATTAGACACAAATATGTGTGTATGTATATACACACATACCCACATATGTGTATATATGCATATATAATCATTTTGTACATACTTCTATTTATCAGTTCTTTGTTACATGAAAATATCCCAGGTTCCTCCAGATGAAAATGCTTGCTCTTTGTCTCTCTCTGTCCTTCCCTTTCTCTTGACTCTCATCTGTAAAATGAGGAAGTTGAATTAGGTGACTTTGAAGAACTCTTTCCAGTTCTAAATTCACAATCCTAATTCTTGAAGGACATCCAAATAAAATGGTCAGGAATAGAATGAAAAGCCAAGAAAGGAGACTGACGAGGAGTTGGTAGAAACATGAGAGAATGAAGGGAACCAAGAGAACATAGCATCTCTAAGGCTAAGGGACGAGGACCTGTATTTAGTAGAAGAGAGTATCTACTGGATGATTGCTAATGGAAACACACTGGTAGGGGTTCATGAACTACAGTATTACATGGTTATCTTCTTGTGAGGTAGCGGTAACTTCACCCCCTTGACCCAGCAACCATTATGAGGTCTGTTTCCAAAAGTGGTCAGTGAAGAAGAAAAATAACCCCTAAATTCTGAAATGTTTATAGTAACTCTTTTTGTGATGCAAAGGACTGGAAATTGAGGGGATGCCCATCAATAGGGAAATGGATGAACACGTTATGGTATATGGTTATGATGGAATACTACTGTGCTATAAGAAATGATTAGCTGGTTGATTTTAGAAAAACATGAAGAAACTTGCATGAAGTGAAAAAGAGAAATGAGCAGAACCAAGAGAATGCCGTACATAACAGCAACATTGTTTAAAGAGTGACTGTGAATGACTAAGCTATTCCGAGTAGTATAAATATTCAAATCACTATAAAGGACTAAGGAAGGAAAGTGTTATCTACTTCCAGAAAAATACCTAATAAATGGAAGTATGCAAAGTATGTTTTACACACACAGACACACACACACTGTGTATACATATACATACTATATATACAGATATACATATTTGTATATGTGTGTAAAGTGGTGGCATCCTGCAGTGCAGGGAGGGAAGGAGACAGTTTGGAATTCAAAAATGTAACCAAAAAATTAAAATTAAATTTTAAAAAATTCAATCTCTGAAGTATAAATTTTGGAGGATGGAGTAGAGTGTGTTCTATTAAAAAAAGTTTAAGATATCCTAACATGTCAAGGCTCAACATGTTTCTAATGAGGTCCTATGTTCAAAAAGTTTCACAAAGGATATGAGTGAAGAAATCCATGATTGGGTAAAGATGGTTTGTGTTGTTTATGTTTTTCGTCGTAGAATACTACCTCCACAGACACAGACTGGCAACTCAAGTGTTCATCTGTAACTTATGGTCCTAGAGAGGTGAAAGAGAAACTCAAAGGTTGTATGTCTTCCTTCTCAGTGTGTTCAAAGAGGACTAGCACCTCTGGTGGGAGGGCTTGCTGAGACCTCAGGGCTGCTCATCCACCTTTGGTGTCCACATGGCACTCAATTCTCACCCATGGCTCCAAGGGGCTATGACACATACCATAGCCAAACCCCAGTAAACTGTCTATGGGCTAAACCAGGTGGAGGGAGTTTCCTCACCTGGGATTTTTCTTTGTCGTTTTTCAATCATGTCCAACTCTTCGGGACCCATTTGGGATGTTTTTGGCATAGATACTGGAGTGGTTTGCCATTTCCTTCTCCAACTCATTTTACAGATGAGGAAACTGAGGAAAATCGAGTTAAATGACTTTCCCAGGGTCATAGTGTCTGAGACCAGATTTGAACTCAGGAAGATGAGTTTTCCTGACTTCAGGCCTGGTGCTCCATCTATTGCACCACCTAACTGCCCCCAACAACCCTATGAGGGAGATATTTACTATTATCCCCATTTTACAAATGAGGAAACTGAGTCTGAGATAGGTTAAGTGACTTGCCTAGAGTCACACAGCTAGTAAGTATCTAAGTCAGGATTTGAACTCAGGTCTTACTGACTCCTAATCCAGCCTTCTTGCCCACTGCGATAGATTGCTACCTAAAATAACAAACTGGATATGGTAACTATACAAGAGGGGTATAAAATGCTATGAAATCAGATGAGGGAGAGACCACTGTATGCTGGGGGCATCGGGGGGTAGACTATATTTGGACTGGACCTTAAAGAATAGGAAGGATGTCAATAGGTGGAAGGGGCATCTAGGTGGCACAGTAAATAGAGCACTAGGCTTGGAATCAGGAAGACTCATCTTCATGAGTTCAAATCCAACCTCAGACACTTGGTTGCATGACCCTGCACAAGTCACTTAACCCTGTTTGCCTCAGTTTCCTCATCTGTAAAATGAGCTGGAGAAGGAAATGGCAAATCACTCCAGTATCTTTGCTAAAAAACCACAAATGAGGTCACAAGGAGTTGGATGTGACTGAAAAGATACACCAACAACAGTGGATGGAGGTGAAAATAATAGAGGAAATAGAGGAGTGCATTCCTGAAACTGGGAACACACTAAGAAGCAATGTGTGAGTAAAGACAAAGTGGTAGAAGAGCTTGTTGCATGTTTGGATGATGAATTGTAGTGTAGTTTAGCTAGAGTACCGGACCATAGAGTACCATAAGGAGAACAGTGGGAGACAAAGATCATACAGGAAGTAACCTCAGAGGCTATCTCATCCAACCCCTCCATTTATCGATAAGGAGCCGAGTCCTAGAAAGGTTAAGTGATTTACCTGGGGTCACACAGCAGTATCTAAGGTGGCATTTGCACCCAGCTCTTGCTGTCTCCCCCTCCATGGTTCTTTCTACTACTTCTGGAAAGGTAGGCAGGAGCTGGGTTGTAAAGGGATGTCTTTGAAAGCCAACGTTAGGAGTTTGGACTTAATTCAACAGATGATAGAGAGCCACTGAAGAATTTTAAGCAAGGAGGGATTTTTAAAAATATTTGTGCACCAGCAAAACCTAGCTTGTAGCAAGGTGTAGAGAGAATAAGGGGAAGACAAGATTGCAGGAAGAGAAAATGGTTAGGAGGTTTTTGCAACTGTCCAAGCCAGAAGGAATGAAGAATGGACTAAGGGATGGCAGCAATGGGAAAAATATCCCATTTCTTCAGATCTTTATTCCCAGCTAGTTGTCAGGAAAGCAAGAGATATGACAGACTGTAAGACTTTAGACTTAATGATAAGTATACTGAATAGCTTCCTAGACTACAAAATTTGGAAGAAAAGGTGGGGTTTTTTTTCCTTTTTGTAAAGGCACATTTTTTTTTGCCCAGAAAATTCTATTCACTGTGATCCATTGACATTAATTTTGTGATAAATCACATTTTTTTGTTGAATCCTTTCAGTCATGTCCAAATCTTCATGACTCCATTTTAGGGTTTTCTTACCAAAGATATTTGGCAAAGACACTTGTCATTTCCTTCTCCAGCTCATTTTACAAATGAGGAACTGAGGCAAACAAGGTTAAGTGACTTGTATAAGGTCACATAGCTACTGTCTGAGGCTGGATTTGAACTCAGGTCTTCTTGACTCCAAGGCAGAGGCTCTATCCACTGTAAATGCCACCAAGCTGCCCTTACTTTGCAAGCACTTAAGAAATGCTCACTCTCTCTATCTCTTTTTATATCTATTGTCTCATTCAATCTTCACATTTGCTATACAGATAGTTGATAAGACTAGTACCTCTTGGCTAAGAATTGGAAATTGAGGGGATGCCCATCAATTGGTGAACAGATGAACAAGTTGTGGTATAGGATTGTGATGAAATATTGTGCTATAAAAAATGACAAGCAAGTTAATTTCAGAAAAACCTGGAAAGACCTACATGAACTGATGCAAAGTGAAATGAGAAGAACCAGGAAAATATTGTACATAGTAACAGCAATATTGTATGATGAAGAATTGTGAATGACTTAGCTATTCTCACAATGATCTAAGATAATCCTGAAGGACTCATGACATGCTATCTGCCTCCAGAGAAAGAAGTGATATTGTCTGAATATAGACTGAAGCATACGATTTTTCCCTTCCTTCTTTCCTTCCTTCCTTCTTTCCTTCTTTCTTTCCTTCCTTCCTTCCTTCTTTCCTTCCTTCCTTCTTTTTTTCCTTCCTTCCTTCCTTTCTTTTTCCTTTTTTCTTTCTTTCGTTGTTTGAGTCCTTTTGTAAAAAATGACTAATATGGAAATGTTTTACATGATTGCACATGTATAACCTATATCAGATTGCTTGCCATCTCAGGGAGTGGGGAGGGAAGGAAAGGAAGGATGGATAGAATTTGGAACTCAAAACTTAAAAAAAAAATTAAGAATTGTTTTAACATGTGATTGGGGGTAAAATAAATATTTTTTTAAAATAAAATATTTTTTTAAAACAGTAAACCAATTAAAAAAATAGTACCTCTACTGTAAGGGTAGATGAGCCCATCTACCTTTGGTGTCCAATTGCTACCCAACTCACCTGTGGCTCAAGAAGCTGTATACAGTAGCTATACTCTAGTAAATGGTTTTGGCACATGGGTTTAACCAGGTTGAAGGTAATGGACAAGCCTCAAACCCATTTGTGAGTTATAGGGATGTCTACCCCAAGCATTTTCCTTAGCAAGAATGGGCAGATGAGAACAATTTGTTCCAAAGGTCATGAAAGTGGATGCCAGGGTCATCTACGTCATCCCAGGCCATCATCAGTCATTTTGATTTTTGTCTCAACTGGACTTTGATGACTCCGGAAGAGAGAATGAGTAGCTCTTCCTCACTTAAATTCAATTTATGTGCAAGTCAAAAGACATCACCCATACCATTTTACCATCTATTGTCCATCTCTACTTAACTCAAATTTATCTTGCACTTGGAGTTCTGCAAATCACTTTACATATATTACCCCCATTTAATCCTCATGACAACCTGGTGAAATTATTATTATCCCCATTTTACAGATGAGGAAACTGAGGCTCAGAGAGATGAGCTAACTTGAATTGCCCATGACCACACAGTAAATGTACAGGCAAGATTCAAACTGGTCTTCCTGACTGCAAGACCAGCACTTTCTCCACTACATCCCACGATTTCTCAATGAAGCTTTGGGATAAGGTCCAGGGTGATTTCAGTATAGTCTGACATTAAAGAAATTAGATGAAAGTTAAATACTGGATTAAATGGGTGCTCTTTGAATCCCTAACTATGATAGTAGAAAGCACATTCAAGTTGAAATTTTATTGTTGTTCAGTCATTTTAGTTGTGTCCAACTCTCTATGACTGTTTGGGGATTTTCTTGCCAAAGATGCTGGAGTGGTTTGCCATTTCCTTCTCCAGCTCATTGTACAGATGAAGAACTAAGGCAAACAGGGTTAAGTGACTTGCCCTGGGTCACAAAACTATTAGTGTTGGAGGCTGGATTTGAACTCTCAAAGCTGAGTTTTCCTGATTCTAAGCCCAAGGCTCTATCTGCTGAACCACCTAGCTATCCTTAAATTTGGAATTAGAGATCCTGAATTCCAATTATTGTTCTGGTACTTACTACCCGTCCCCTTTTTGGGCCTCAGTTTTATCACTTGTAAAATGAGAATATTGGACTGAATGATCTCCAAGCTTCTTCCAACTCTAGGTCCCTCTGTCCTGGGGAGTCTACAGGACTGACAGATACTCTCTGCCCTAGGCAAGTAATTTCTGACTCATCTATTTTCCTGCCAAGTCCCTTAACCTCATGGTGCATTCTTAACTATTCATTCTGTAAGTAACGCACTACTCAGGAATCCAAGGCCCAAATCGTCCTTGTGACAACGTTCTGTTTATTGGGCAGCTTGGACTTAGACCTTTGCTCTTCAGGAAGAAATCAGTCTTCACTTCAGCCTTCCTCCTCTGCCTCCAATCAATCAGTGAATTCCCTCCTTCCCCTCCTTCTGACTGGACAAGTAACCCATTGTCTTAGATTCCCTCTGGCCCCCAGGATCTATGTGCTGTGTAGGGGCCCCAAGAAGGTGGGCAGGCACAGGTATCTGGGTCAGGAAAAATGCCATCAGAGGGTCCTGAAGCCTAGGGGAAACAATGGAGAATCACAGTTTATCAGAACTGGGAGGGCCCTAAGAATACAAAATGTGAGAACATAGAACATAGAATGTCAGAGCTGAGAAGGTCCTTACAACTAGCTAGAATGCAGACAGACTCTCAGAGTTGGGAGGAAACTTAGAAATCATTTGGTTTAACGTGTCTATCCCACCTTTGGTCCTCTCTGAGTGAGAGCAAAAGTTTCTGGCCCATTGGGAAATTTGGGAGGCAGAATTCACCAGGTTCTCTCTAGACAGTGGCTAGAAAGTATCAGGGTAGGTGTAGGGGAGGTAAACTGTGGGTCAGGTAAGGACAACAGCCAAGGAAAGCAGTGTTATCTCTTTACACAAAGGACAATTGTACCCATGGACCAATTGCTTATATCACAGGCACAACCTAATTAACATTAAAGATCCCCAAGGCAGGGAGAAAGCTATATCTGAAAACCTGGCTACAGAGGCCTGTAGGGATGGTATAGGAGAAATGACAGGTATACCTGAGGACTGGTTGCCCTCGTTCTCTCTGAATTTCATGTAAGAGACTTAGGGACTACAATAAGAAGCCAACTATCTCATGGGAAGCACACAGGAGAGAACCCCCTGAAGTATGGTTTCTGGGTTGCTGGGTAGAAACTGTAAGTAACTTTTTGAAACCCAACAAAGGGACAATTTCTTGCTTAATGATATCTAGAGTAGAATGTAGAAGAAAGGACAGGTTAGGAGGGAAAAACTTTAGGAAAATTTGAAGAGAGAAAAAAAGTATCTGCTAGAGGGTTGGTATCTCATTTAATCCTTAAAATAATTCTAAGAGACAAGTAAGGAGGTATTTTCATTTTGCAGATGAGGAAACTGAGGTTCATAGACTTAAGATTGTTGTTGTAATTCAATCCTTTCAGACTCTTTGTGACCCCATTTGGGGTTTTGTTGCTAAATTACTGAAGTGGTTTGCCAATTCCTTCTCCAGCTCATTTTACAGATGAGGAAACTGAGGCAAACAGGGTTAAGTGATTTGCCCAAGGTCACACAGCTAGGAAATATCTGAGGCCAGATTTGAACTCAGGAAGATGAATCTTTCTGACTCTAGGCCCAGTGCTGTCCCATGAGACAGGTAAGGAGGTCTTATCTTCATTTTGTAGATGAGGACATTGAGTTTTGTAGAATTAAGATCACACAGGTATTAAGTGGTAGTCAGAACTTGAACCTAGGTCTTTTCCTTAAATGCAAGTCTATGTCTTATCTCCTCCAGCATAGACACTGTATTTATCATGTTATTGTTTAATTCTTATCCCAGATTCAGGGTTTTCCCTGCTATTAGTGCCTCACATCACACAGAGATACCTGGGTACTCTGCCTACCTTCCTTGTGAGGCCCTTTTTGTTCAGATCTGGTCAAGCAGGCTAAATTTGGAAATCTCTGACTATAATATATGAGGAGGTAGCTCTATTGCTCCATGCACCCCAACCTTCTACCCCTCTCAAGGCAACAGAAGTGAGGAAGCCACCTTGATTTTCTCTTCTCAGTAAAGGGGGATTCCAAAGGAGCTACCTGACTGTCTTTAAACCCAAATCACTCAGGTTCTCACTGATTGGCCAACAATAGGTCCCAGCCGGAGTCTCACCTGCTCATTGTTTGGCTCAGAGTGAGTGTAAATCCCAGTGGGGGCTTCTGTTCTGAGGGTCTTTCCCTCTCTGACTGATTCTTTTGTGAAGGCAAAGTAGGCCATCTTTTGCCTCACTTCTTACCTAGCTTTTAACTACTGAATGGGTGTTGCTTCAGACAAACTGAGACATGGGAAAGACTGTAGCTTAAAAAGGCCATCACTAGTCATCTTGTCCCTGGACTGCAATGACTCTGGAGCAGAGAGTGAGGCTGATGACTCTGCACAGCCTGCTTCACTTAAATCCAATTCACTTGCAAGTGAAGACATCACCCTCCTGATGTCATTAGTTTTCTTCAAGAATGAAGGATGAACAGCAATCTCAGTAAAGTTAACTGATACTTCTGAGAAAAGCGTGCAGGTTGAGTTAGGTGGCAACACTTAGGGCAGAACATGGTAACGGAACAGAAGGGACTGGGCAGGAAACTGCTTTAACAAAGGGGAGCCAAGGCTGAAAGGGTATGTAGGAAAACATGCTAAATGAATAAAGAGGGGGGAGGGGACTCGAGGGGGGAGAGACTGGAAGACATTGAAAAAGCAGGAGAATAAGGAAGAGACCCATAGAGGAGTACAAATCTTGCCTCAGACTAGCTGTGTGACCCTGGGCAAGCAACTTAACCTTCCCCCAGCTTGGTTTCCTCATCTATAAAATGGGGATAATAACAGCGTCTGTCTCATAGGGTTCTTGTAAGGATCATTTGATCTAATGTTTGTAAGGTGCTTTGTAAACCTTAAAACTACATATAAAAGAAGTGATGATAGTCATTAGATACGAAGGATTAAGGAGACACAGTAGACAGAGTACCAGGCCTGAGTACAAACCTGGCCTCGGTCACTTACTAGCTGTGTGACCCTGGACAAGTCACTTAACCCTACTTGCCTCAGCTTCCTCATCTGTCAGATGAACTGGAGAAGGAAATGGCAAACCGCTCCAGTGTCTTTGCCAAGAAAACCCCAAATGGGATCACAAAGAATCAGAGATGACTGAAACGAGTGAACAACAATAAAATCAGGAGATGCAGAGGTGGCAGTCATAACGGCTACTAAAAATGCCAAGTAAAAAGCTGGTCAAACTTTTAAACAATGTCTGGCATATAGTGAGGCTTAATAAATGCTAGTTGTTAAAAAAAAAAAAGACTCTTTCCACCTTCATTCTCATCTCAACAACAACAAAACTATAATGAAGATTTCTTTTCTCTCTCTACCTTCTCCCCGCCCCCCCAACCCAACTGAGACAGGAGTTGGATAAGGCTCTTGAAGAGGCATTCCCCAACAGAAAGGAAATTTGTTCCATCCCTACATTTCCTCCCACTCCTGTCCGGCTGAACTGTTCACACCAGCTTCAGTTCTCACAAACATGTATTTGAGTTCCATCCTCTCAGAAAGGGGAATAAGCTTAGAGAGAATGGGAAATGTTCCTTTTAGATAACAGAGGACAGGATAAAAGGTGATCATGAAGACCTTGGTCTGTGGTGTAGGGAAGGCATTAGGAAGGAGGGTGAGGTATGTAGAAGTCAGTCCCCTAATGTCAGCTTCAGGCTAGGAGGAAAGAGAGAAAGTGTTTGGGACTGTAGTACATGGGGACCCAAACCTTCCTCTTGAAACAAATGACAAAGGCACTACTAACACGAGTACACGCATAGGCACGTAATATAGACACCAGCAACAATCATTGCCACCTTAGACATTAAGAGCTCTTCACTGCCTCTCCCCCTCCCACCTGCACACACTACATCACCCCCTCCCCATTTTTAGCTGGCACATCTCTCCCAGATGGCCATCCTCACCCCTACAGGTAAGAATTTTTTGGACCAAAAAAAAGGAAAGTGTCCAGTCCTGATGTTTTTCCCTAGGAAGGTACACATGCTTACCCTTAGTTTCAACCGTCAAACTTGCTTTCCTGGAGACTAGCCAGGAATGGGATCCAAAGGAGGGGCATGTTTTTTCCCATTGTTGCCACCCCTTAGTTTATGTCTTCTTTCTCCTCCCTCCCTTCTTTCTCTTCCCCAAGAGCTGTTCACAGTCAAGATGATCAAAGAATTTAGAGATAGATTGTAAAAGAGATAGACAACTTATTCAGTTGTGTCCCGACTCTCCCTGATCCCATTTGGGGTTTCTTAGCAAAGATACTTGGAGTGCTTTGCCATTTCTTTCTCCAGCTCATTTGACAGATGAGGAAACTGAGGCAAACTAGGTTAAGTGACTTGCCCAGGGTCATACAGCTAGTACGTTTCTGAGGTTGTATTTGAACTCAGGTCCAATTTGACTCCAGGGCCAGCACTCTACCTACTGCTCCACCTGGCTGCCCCAGACAACACTGACCTCCCTTTATCTTACAGACAAAGAAATGGAGACTTGTCTAGATCATACAGGAAGTAAGTAGTTAAGCCTAGAAGGCAGTCTACACCTGCGGTGAAGAAATGTGCCTCCCAAAGGCTACCATTAGAATGGAAGGTTCCAGCTAACTGGGACTGAAGCTGTAAGGAAAACAGAATTCCCCAACTGTTCCCAAGGGACTGTTTATTGTTTTTAAGGCATTGGAAGCCACCTGCTTCTACTGGGTTCTCCAGCCTTGCAACCTGCACCCTATTCTCTTGCCCACTCCCCTTTCTCACCATCAGTTCCATCCCTCCCCTCTTCCGCTCCCGCCCCTCGCTTTCCTCCGGCAGGTCTCTAGCACCCTCGGAGGAGAAGCGAAATAATGACAATTACAAGCACCTACACCAATACAAATATAATAATAGGGATGCCACTGCGCTCAGGGAGGTTCCTCTAGGCCAACTCCCAACATTTCCCCCTTAACCTCCCTCCACCACCACCCTCTCCGGCGATGGGTGCCGGGTTGGGGTAATGCACCTGGGCTATAGGTGCTCTCAAGCCTCTTCCTCGGGAGTCTGGAGGAAGAGATGGCTAAGCTTCCTTCCAAGTCCAAAACTGTAAGCCTTAAACTCTAAATTCCACCTTCTCTTTTCTCCCCCCACCCCTTTCCCGCCGCCTGCAGACTGGCCCATCAAGGCGGGGCGGGGCCGGCTTCGCTCCCTCCCCTCAGTCCAGGGTTGGGGAGGGCGGGGGAGCCGGCTGGCCCCTCCCCGGGCCCGGAGGAGTGCGCTCGGGGCCGCTGGTTAAAGAGGCGCAGGCAGGCGAGGCGGGTGCAGTGTAAGGCAATAGCCGGGTGGCGGGTGGAGAGGCTGCCCACGTGTCTTCCACATAGAGTGGGATCTGGAGCGCCCACTTCTTTATCTCTACGCAGAACCGCTCCTCCCCAAAGCCCCCCTTGTGTTCCCAACCCACAGGGTTGTGCAAATCGAGGGTCCTTTCCCCCACCGATCACTATCCCCCGGCTACTCCAGAACCCAAGGCGGGCCAACTTGGCGAAGAAACTTTGCCCTGAGAGGCGCTGGGAGAGAAATAAAGGGGTACTGCGCATGCGGAGCTCCAAATTCAAACAGCTGTTTCCAGAGGCTGCGAGGGAGGGCTGTGGGGAGCACGGGGGTTTGGGGGGCCACTTGCCCCTGGCACCGTCCGCCCCTAGTCTGGCGCAGGCCGTGAGTGACCGGCCCCCTCCGGAGCCATGGTGGACCGGGGACCTCTGCTGACATCGGCCATCATCTTCTACCTGTCCATCGGGGCGGCAATCTTCGAGGTGCTGGAGGAACCGCACTGGAAGACCGCCAAGGATAACTACCACACTCAGAAGATCCAGCTGCTTAAAGAGTTCCCGTACCTGGGGCAGGAGGGCCTGGACAAGATCCTACAGGTAAGCCTGGGCAGCCAGCCGGCCTTGGGGTCCTAGCTAAACTCGGGGAATTGCTCTTGCTTTTTTTGGGAGGTGACTCAGTCTCTCCCTTGTCCCGCCCTAGTGGCTCTCCCCATCTTCTAGGATCGCCTGTTCTAGGGCTTGGAACATATAGGGATGGTGGGGTGCTGACACTTTGAAGCTTTAGAAAGGGATTGCTGAGAGGAACCTACTCTCCCTTCCCGTCCTGTAATATTCTCCTGGATTTAAGCTGTCTCCTTTCCTCTGGGATTATTCCTCCTCTTGACTGAACTCAAAGCCTGGAAAACCTCCTGGGGAGGTGGGGAGGAAGGATGGACCTTCCCTGGGACGATGTAACTTTGGAGGCTGAAGGGAGCAGTGTCTTGTCCGGAGATCAATTTAGCACAACACTTTTCAAGCGCCTACAATGTACCGGTTACTGTTAAGAATCTGGGGGAAATACAAAGATGGGCAAAAAACGAGGGAGTCCCCGCTTTTTGGAAGCTTTGTATTTACTAGAATACCGGGAATGGTTCGGAGCCCTTCGCATCCAGGGACATTGGGAGGTCCGCTTTGGCTAGACCTAAGGATTGACCCTTCCTTGACCCTGGAATTGGCCCTCTCTGAGCTGGTGTATGCAGCCAGTCCATCCCTCGCGGAGGAAGGGCTGGAAGGGAGGACAAAAGCTTCTGATCATGCCTTGGAGCCCTCCCTGCCAGCCCTGGGGAGATCTTGAATCCCCTCCCCACTCCGTTGCTGAGAATCGTGTGCGGTGTTTCCTCAGTTGCCACGGTGAGGCTGGGGTAGGGAGTGGGGGTGCGAGGTATGGTGCAGCCCCGGGGCTCTGGCTCCCCGATCCTGCCCCCACGTGCTGGCCTGCCGAAAGCCTCTACTCCCCCAGCGGGGCCTCAGGGGAAGGGAGATGGGGAGCAGGTAGGATGTTGTGACCTGATAACTCTGGAGCAGCCGGAGGCGAGTAAGGGGAAGGAGGACACCCTCTGGGAGATGGGGTCTATGGGGAGGGGGAGGCGGGGCGGGCTGAAATGAGAGGTTGCTGACCTCACTTCCCGAGGCGCCTTATCTTCCCCAGACACTGGGGCTTAAAAATACTACTGTTGGAAAGGAGGAGGTTAAAATGCAACCCTCTCTACTCCCCCCCCCCCCACCAAAAAAGCCAAAACAGAACAAAAAGAAAATCTCCTAAAACTTAGATCCCCCTGGATCGCCAAGTTTTGCTCCAGGCACAGCCCCCCAAGTCCTTTCTTGAGGTAAAGCGAGGGGACTGAGGGTAGATAGCACTAAATGAAGGCGGGAATGGGAGTAGGGGGGAGCCTCTAATCTTTGGTCGGTACACACCCCATCGATCCCGCTGACCTCACTGTTCAAGCTGCCAGCCGCCCATTCTGGGTGGTGCTGATCTTTCGGGGTGCGAGCGAACACTGCGCTAGCATGGGGGCGGGGAGAGACCACTAGCAGTCTCTTGGCACTGGGGTCTTCTAACAACCTCTGCCTGCTGGTCTGCTCTCCCCTCTCCTTCTCCTCCTCCCTCCCCCCCTCCCTCCCTGTGCCTGTGGACAATGGGGGGAAGAAGCTAAGGGGGCCTGGGTAATTCTTAGACTGTGCAAAGTAGTATGTGGAGCTTACTGCTGGGCTGTTTGTTTAAGATTAGGGTCGGGGTTGAGAGGAAGACTTGTTTTCCCCTAGTATTTCCTCGGTGTTACCTTGGACAAATGGCACACCAAGCCTCAGGTTCCTCATCTGTAAAATAGGGAAGGGAAGAAGAGAATAAACTCAATTCCCCTCTGAGATTCTTAAAGCTATAAAAGCAGTGTATTTGTTAGGGGAGCTCCCCAAATATTCCTTCCAATCTTTAAGAATGCAGGTTCTAGTTTCTTAAAGTGTCATAGTTACCGAGATGGTTCATGTGGTTGAGTAGAGGCACTAGCAGAATTGGCTTGTGTAGACATGCCTTCTCTAGAGAAGGAGCCAGAGAGGACTTTCTGCCTTTTCTCTCTCTGGGTCTGTTGGGGTGAGGGTGACCTACCAATGGGGTTCCACACCCTTCTAATGTGCCAGGTCCTAGAGAAGTCAGAGATGGAAGACTGAGGGTTCAAAGTGGGGGCAGGGGAAATCCTTGGACAGTTCATGGGAAAGAGAGTTTTGGGGAACCAGTGATTTGTAGTAAAGACCCTTACCAGTTTCACTTACTGGAGTTCCTAAGAGGATTCTGTTGCTCTGAACTACATTACTGGTCTCAGCTGACTGGGGAAGAAGAGGGAGGAGAGTATCACTGGATGATTTCCCTTGAGGAAACAATTTCCCTGGAAAACAAAGTTTTGGTGTAGTTTTCTTTCCCTCTTTGTTTTGGTGGTGGTTGAGGGGGGTGCACATCAGGAAGGGTTATAAAGCCTTGTTCTCTCCTCTAAACGTTTCCCTTTTAGCTGCTACAGGACTGTGATAGGGGAAGGAAGGAAAAAATCCAAGGCTGAATGTGGGAAAATAAATTTCAAAACATGAAGGGAAAAGGGAGGGGGGAGAGGCAGCTGGGTACAGCTGCTGGTGGTACTGCAGCCGGCTGGCTTCCTTAAGGTGTTTGAACAAATAAAATGCCTCTTAATTCTGAGATCCTGCTAAAACTGTAAACAGAGCTCCGGCCCTCACTATAAAGTGGGCAGGTAACTTGAAAAAAGAATTTGGGCATCAGTCCAGGGCTTTGAACGATGTGATTGAAGAACATCGTGGACAGGTCCACACATGCACTTTTTCTCTTCTCCTTCCCCCCCATCCCCAACTACTGACCCCCTTTTTCTTTAGCACCTCTCCCACCCAACATAAATGACCCAAGTGAAGTATTTCACCAACTTCAATTTCCCCTGTGCTAACCTGCACATCTCCCCTTTATGATGTATGCTTTTGGGCTGAGAAAATAGTTTAGAGAGAGAATGAAAGAAATCCTCTTCTCTGGATGGTAACTGGGCATTGTTGCCCACCTGGCCATTTTTGAACATGAGCATTTAAGGACCGAGTTTTCCTGTTAAATCTCAGTAGGATGGAAATTCCTTGAAGATAGGAACTGGATTTTGGATCTGTTTCCTTTTTTTAGGTCTTTATGTCCCCAGGGCCTCAAACATAAGCAATAATAAGCAGCATTTTATCTAGAGCAGTGGTTCTCAACCTGTGGGTCAAGACCCCTTTGGGGTCGAACAACTCTTAAACAGGGGTCACAGGGATCGCCTAAGACCATTGGAAAACACATATTTCCGATGGTCTTAGGAACCTCCTCTATCTGTCTGCAGGTGGGTCGCCCACATGCAGATACTCCCACATATGAGCATTAAAGGGTAGTGTCATTAGGAAGGTTGAGAACCACCTGATCCAGAGGATTATCTAGCTTATTATCAGCTAGGTGACCGAGAGGATAGAACAGTAGACGTGGAGTCAGGAAGACTCCTCTTCCTTAATTCAAGTCTGGCCTCAGACATTTACTAGCTGTGTGACCCCAGGCAAGTCACATAACCCTGTCTGCCTCAGTTTCCTCATCTGTAAAATGGAGCTGGAGAAGGAAATGGCAAACCACTCCATTATCTTTACCAAGAAAACCCCAAAAAGGGGTCAGGAAGAGTACACAACTGAAATGACTCAACAACTTCCTGATTTAAAACTCTATCCATTGCACCACCTCTTAAAATCTAAAAGCATAGGAGTGGAGACTGGGAAATTCAAGGGGGAGATCCGTGTGGGTGGGGGGAGCAATAAGGATAGCTGTAGGGTGTTTTTTCCTTAGCCACAATAAAGCATCTCATTTTATAGATGGCTATTTGGAGTTTGATACACCTTCACCTAGAAAAACTTTCTTGTCTTCCTGGTGCTATGATTTGAATATGTCGTAGAATGCTAGATTCAGACCCAAGGTCATTACTTATTACCTCTGTGACCTCTATGCTGATCACTTTAAAATCTACTCATCGGGCTCAAACCTCTCTGCAGACTTCCAGTCTTACGTCTTAGACTACCTAGTGAACATCTCATAGTGGATATCCCATGAACATCTCAACACAGTCAAAACTGAACTCATTATCTTTCCCTGTAAATCCTTCCCCTTCCTATCACTGCCTAAAACTTAGATATTACACTATCTTCATTACCTTCTCTCTTCTCTTCTGATGTTGCCGTCACTCTATTGCATGACCTTGTTCCTAATCTCACATCTGAACTATTGAAACAGTCTACTGGTTTTGGTCTTCCAAGTCTCTTCCCTCTTTCATCTAAACTTCAGGTCTGATCACGTTACTTACCTATTCAGACTCTATCACCTCTACAATCAAATATCAAATCCTTTGTTTAGCATTCAAAAGTCTTCATAATCTGCTCACCCTGACAATTTTTCTGATCTTAACTCGTACTTAGTTTCCACCTTGTTGATGTTCTATTGTGTCTGATTCCATAGTGTTGTTCAGTCATGTCCAACTCTCCAAGATCTCATCTGGGGTTTTCTTGGCAAAGATACTAGAGTGGTTTGCCATGTCCTTCTCCAGATTATTTTACAGATGAGGAAACTAAGGCAAATAGGGTGAAGTGACTTGCCCAGAGTCATATAGCTAGTAAGTGTCTAAGGCCAGATTTGAACTCAGGAAGAGAAGTCTTCCTGACTCCAGGCCCAGCATTCCATCCGCTGTGCCAAGTAGCTGTGGCTACTCCCCTCCATATACTCAGGGATACACTGACACTCTCCTTCTTGCTGTTCTCACCCTAGAGAATTCATTTCCTGGCTCTGAGCATCTACACTGCTTTCGACTTGTCTGAATTTCTCTTCCTCCTCATCTCAAGTCCAGGCTAAAATCCCATCTCCTATAGGAAGACTTTCCCAATCCTCCTTAATTCTAGTGCCTTCCTTCTGTTGATTATCTCTGATTTATTCTATGTAGATCTTGTTTCTACAAAATTGTTTGCCTCTTGTCTCCCTCATTAGATCGTGAGCTCCTTGAGAGCAGGGACTGTCTTTGGCCTTTCTTTGTATGCCCATCCGTTAGTTAGCACAGGGCCTGACACATAGTAGGCACTTGACTGACCTTGGGCAAGTTACTTTAGCCCAAATGTTTTCATCTATAAAATGAGGGGTTTAGGCTAGCGTGCATTTAAGGCTACTCCAGTTCTAAATCTATGATTCTAAGCACTTATTTTATTTATATTAAGTAATCCTCCTAATTTCCTTGGTTTTTACAGTGTTCCTATACACAGTTTTCTTGCCCTTAAAAAGAACTGCTTCTTCCAGTTTTAGGTGTTCTGCCTTCCTCCCCTTCCTGCACTCTTTCTTAATTACTAAATTGGAAGAGGCAACTGGGACATTTGGAGGGAAAAGTACATTCTGGTTTCTAGACTTGTCTCTGCTTTTCTGTGCCTTAATTTCACCACCTAAAAAATGGAGGTTACAGTTGCATTAGCCCTCCTCCCTCACTAAGTCCTCATGAAATTACCCCAAGGTAGGAGCCAGAAAGGGGTTTGCTGGAGTATATTAGTAAGTCAGCCTTCCCCAATTAACTCATTAAACCGATTAACTTGCTTTCGGAGTCACTTAGGTACTCAGTTGCTTTTAGTAAATGAGGAACTGGATAGATTGCAAAGTCCCCAGAGGCAAGGGCTCATTCTTTTTGTAGGGAATACCCCCTTTTATCTTAACAAGTCTGGATGGACCTACCTAAATGTCCCTTGATTCCTCCAGTGACCACAGTTGTCTCTCTTTTTGACCTGGCACTCATTGTCCATACCATAGTTAAGCACACATCTGTCTTAATTGTTGCACATATGAGTCTTGTTCCCCCAGCTAGATTTTGCAAACTCCCCGAGGGTAAGCCAAGCTCTCTCATTGTTGTTGTATTTCCCTATGGTGTGCTGGGCTCATAGATTAGCTGGGAAGAAATATTAATAATCTTTCAACTCTCTCATTTCCACCCCCTGAAGAAAAACCCAACCCATAATGTTATATGAGGGAAGCATTTATACCAATCAACAAGCATTGTTAAAGGGGTAAGCATTTATAAAGCACCTTTTATGTTCCAGACACTCTGCAAAGGTCATTTTATGAATATTTCATTTATAAATATCCCACACAACCCCATGTGATAGGTACTGTTGTTATCCCCACTAAGAAAACTGAGGCAGAGTTTAAGAGACTTGCCAAGAGTCATATAGCTTGTAAGTGTCAGAGGCAGGACTGGAACTTGGGTCTTCAGGCCCATCACTCTATTCCAGTCGCCATTAGCACCTTCTCTGTCAGGCACAGTGCTAGGGCATAGTCATACAAGACAAAAATGAAACAATTCTTGCCCTCAGAGGGCTTATAGTCTATCCTGGGCCTGTACAAAATATGGTTTCTTTTCTATGCCTTTCAGATAAATAAAGGACCATCCTTGATCCAGGATAATCTGGTTTTACCTCTGATGCTAATTGGGAGACCTTAGGCCAGCTACTTAGTCATTGAGCTTCTTGATGCTTAAATTATAGATGTGTTAAAAGGCATATATACAGTGATTCTCTATGTAGAAGGAATTGCAGGCATCTCCAGAAGGTATACTCCTATCAAAGTCATGGACTGCTCAGGGAAATGAGGTCTTCCCATGAATTAGGTAATTGATGGTCATTTCAACTGTGTTGACATCTATGATACATTGGGCCATTTTTCAGTCTTTATACTGCATGAGAATGACCAGGACTTTTTTTTTTTTTAACTGGGAGACATTGAAAATTCTTTATCCTGAATTAGAATTCTTGTTTTAGGGGAATGTAAATATGGTAATGATAGGAGAAGTCAGTATTTAGAGAAGGAGACATAACACTAGGTTCTTCTCACAGCTGAGGGCAGCAAAGAGTCAATCTAATCTAGTTAAATGAAAGTTTTTCTTATTAATTGAGATTTTACTGTAGGTTTTTTTTTATAAAAAAACAAACAAATGTAGGTTTTTATATTTTTGAGAATTTGCAAAAATTACTACCCTGTGAGCACCATGATCAACTCCAGGTAGGGAGTTGCTGAGAAGAGAGTACTTAGACCGAGTGTTTCATCCATAGGTTTAAAGCCAAAAACATTTCCCCCATTCCATTTTATAGATGAGGAAACTGAGAACAAGAGAAGTCATTTGCCCAAGATCCAGACTCTTGACTCCAAATCTAGTCTTCCCTCCACTGCCCCAGGATGCCTTTGAGGGGAGGGAGGAGGATTTCTGTGTTCAGTGAGGAGAAGTGAGATAGGGAAGATGGTGCCTATTGCCCCTGAGAAGGGGGGGCAGTGTCACACTTTATTTATAGTCTGGCACTTAAAAGAAACAAAATCTCTTGGTTTGGGTGCTTTGCTTCAGTGACCCTGACCTTAAGCCAAGAGCTTTCATCTTTGAGCTTGGCTGGGTTGCTGTCTGATCTGGCTAGGTCTCTGAACTCTTCCCCTTTTTTTTCTTTTGGTGGTGGTGGTGATGGGTTGGGAGTGGGGGAATGGGATTTAGAGAGATTGCCAATGAAGCTTTGTGTGACAGGCACCCATGGTGCCAAGATCAGCATGCCAGAGACCCTCTTTTCAAACTGAGACTTTGTCTAAGTCAAGGAGCCAACTCTTTGAGGAGATGGAATGGTGGACTAGGATGGGGGCAGGCATGAAGTATGGGGAGAGGAACACAGGAAGTGAGGGGCCCAAATAAATCTCGACTCCTTTCCTTGGTGTTGCTTTGGCTGAGTGCTGGAGGATTTCGCTGAGGGTCAAAAACGTTTGAAGCGTTTCCCCAGGCAGGACAGAGATGTCCCTCCCAGAGGGCCAGGTCTTTGGGGTCTGGGAGTGGGGAGGATGGAAGTAAGGCTTGATTGAGTCTGTTCTCCTGGGAAGAGAGTGTCTGGTGGACCCTGGGGAAGGGAGAGGAGGGACAGGAATGAAAAAGGCCATGAATGGCTCTGTATTCACTTCCCTCCCTCCCTCTCCATTAGCCACAGCTGCCCTTGAAGCTACACTGATGTCCCTCCTCTGAACTCTGGCTGATTTTGCCCCCTCAAAAAAAACATCCTTCTGTGGGAATATTCTCCCTCCCTCCTCTAGAGGTGTCACTATGAGAACACAAGGTGATTTCCCACCCCCACTGCCACTGGCAGCTGGCTTTCTTTCTTTTTTTTTTCAATATAACTAGTTGATAAACCAACAGCATCTCTCTGCAAGGCTGAGGCTGTACTGGGGACGCCTCCTCCTTCCTTCCCCTACACCCCCCCCCCCCCAACAGATTACTGAGCAATTTGTTTCTAACGGAAACTTTTTTTTTCCTCTTTCCCTTTGAGTATTAACTCCATGCCCAAAACCACCCAAAGGAGCTCTTGTAGATCAGGGGATGGAGGACCTTGTGTATGTGTGTGGAAAGCCAGTCTAGGAGCTTGGAGATCTGCTTACCTGACCGATCGCTCCCCTGACCCTTGCCTCAGTGACTCAGATTTTCCAAAATGATTTTTCTGGTTCCCCTTTGTCTCTGTCTCATTCCACCTTCTATCAATTATCTGTATACAGATTTCATCTCCCTGTTAGATTATGAGCTCTGGAAGAGCAGAGACTATCGATTTTCATCTTATATCCCCAGCATGTTTTATTTTTTGTTAACCAGACCTATGATTTCCTCAGAACTGGGAGCTCCCAGAGAGAAAACTCCTGTTAATGTAAACCTGCAATTGCGCTATTACTTAAAATCTTGAAGAGTTGTCTGGGGCAGAGAGGTTAAGTAATGTGCCCAAGGTTGGTCACAACCCATTTATCATATGTCAGTCAGAGGTGGGGCCCAAGCCTTTCCAAATGAGCTTGACTCTAGACGCTCCACTAGACAACCAACTGCAACATTTAGTCAGTTGTTTCCAGTCATGACCCCATTTGGGGTTTTCTTGGCAGAGATACTGGAGTGGTTTGCCATTTTCTTCTCCATCTCATTTTAGAGATGAGGAAACTGAGGCAAACAGGGTGAAGTGATTTGCCCAGGGTTACACAGCCAGGAAGTATCTGATGCAAGATTTGAACTCAGACAGATGAATCTTCTGACTCCAGGCTCAGCACTCTATTTAGTGCGCCAGCTTGCTACCCAACTTATATACAGGATCATTAAGGGTTCATGGAACTTTAGAGGTCATCTAGTACAGCCCCTTCATTTTGCAGTTGAGAAAACTGAGGTCCAGAGAGAGAAAGTGACTTGTCTAAGGTCACACAGCTAGTTTGTTTTGGGTGAGATTCCCAGCTTGGTCTTCCTGACTCAAGTATATCATCATGCTTTTATGTAGGTACATTCAAGCTGTTTTTTTTTTTAATTAAATCTCTCCTTTGTGGAAAAAACAATTATTTTTTTTTCTTGCTCCCTTTCTCTGCCCGTTGTAAAGATTGTATAATGACTGAAACTTCTCCCTGTGAAATTATTTCTAAATAAGCCTAACTCTTAGGAGAGGGGAAAGAAGAGGGATGTCTCTATGTTGGAGAAACTCTGACCTCAAGCTTCCCTTTCTGCAAAATGGGGATCGTGATCGTTACAATATCTGTTTTGGGAGGCAGTGTGTTAGGGCCAGAAAAGAGGGCTGGATTTGGAGTCAGAGGACCTATGTTCAAATTCTGACCAAGTCACTTAACCTTCTCTGTCCCTGTGAATAGAAGGCTATTCTAAAATCACTGGTTTATAGAGTGCTTTGAAGTGTGCACAGAGCTTTGCCAACTCTCTCACTTGAATAAACTCTGTGCAGGAGTTTGGGTTTTTGTTGTTGGAGGATTGACTGGGCATCCACCCCACCAGCTGTGGTATTTGATACCTCTGAAAACTTTACCTGAGGCCAGAGAGGTTGAGTGATTTGTCCAGAGTCACATAGCCAGTGGGGCAGTTAGGTGGTATAGTGGATAGAGTGAAAGACCTGGAGTCAGGAAGACTGGGTAAGTCACTTAAACCCGTTTGCCTCAGTTTCCTCACTGATAAAATAAGCTGGAAACAGAAATGGCAAACCACTCCAGTATCTTGGCCAAGAAAACCCCAAATGGAGTCAAAAAGGTTTAGACACAACTGAAATGATTAGATGTAGCCAGTACTGTCAGAAGTAGGAGGTCAGCTTTTTATCCATGACCCCACAATGTCTTTCATAGAGTGGTTATTATGCCGGTATCATTGTTCTTATTTTAGACCAATGAGGGCAAAAGAGATTAAATAACTTGCTTAGTGTCCCACAGCTCATGCCAGAGGCAGATTTTGAACTGGGTGTTACTGAGAATGGGGCTACTGTAGCCTGCCTTGCTGCCTTTGCAATAAGGGAAGAGTGAGCCTAAGGGTATAGGAGTTTGGCAGGGGAACAGGGGAAGCGGGATAAGGTTTGTGAAGAGGTGGAACTAACCATTCAGGGTCTCTTATCTTCTGCCTGGAAGATATTTGTCCTCCCCCCAGTCCGTACAGAGGCCCAGCTCCACCCCATCAGCTGTTTGCTGGGCCCCAAGTTCCCGGTCAAATCACAAGGGTGAGGGTGGCTGCCTTCATGGCCTTTTTAAATCAACAATAAAACCCTCTATGTCCTGCCTATATTCTGCTCCCACCACCACCCCCCTTTCCCTGACCTGCCCTTATTTTCGGGTCTAGATGAACTACCCACAATTTTCTTCTTATCTACCGAGAAATTTTTCTCCTCTTCGTTCAAAGAAGGTTTGAAAAACTTTGGAAAATTGGAGGCTTTTTGCATCTCTCTGCCTTCCTTCCAGCTGGGCCTCTTCTCCACTGGCTGAGTGACCTGGGGGAAACCAGTGAAAGGTTTCCTCTGTTCCAGGCCTGGCCTGCTTCAGCCTTGGATTAACCCTTCTGTTCCTGGGGGAATCTTCAGTCCCTTGACCTGACAAGACTGGTCTTGTACATGGTCAGAGTGATGGGTCAAGCTTTCAGATAAGGGATTGGGAAAGGGGGAGGAGACACCAACCAACCACCTCTTCTCCCTTAATGTACCTTAGAACCTGTTGGAATCATCAGTCTCATAAAGCCCATTCAGGCTTAGTTTGAAAGTTTGCATCCCTTTTAAAAATCTTTTTCTAAATACTTAGGCTTTCTTTGGTGGTGTTTAGCTAGGGCTGTATAATTTCTGTTAACCTTTAGTAAGCACTTTTTACCTCCCTCTCCATCCCTGACATGCCTAATAAGTAGCTAGTTGTACCTTTTCTGGGGAGCAAGTCTTGGGAGTTAAGATATCCTTCCCCTGGGTCTGGGAAGGAAGGACCTGGGAAGTCATGATCAGGGATGGTCACGGATCTATCTTCCACATTGACTCTTGGCCTCACAGTGTTAACTATCCCTGAGAGTTACATTCAATGGAGGGAAAAAAGAATTTTTATTTAAATGTTTTATTGATGTCCTTTAGGGAAAAAAAGCCCAAACACTTCACTTACTAATGAATGACTCTATCAGCATCTATAGTTTGTTACCTTTCTTCTGAAGGGTGGCAAGAATGAATGCCTCCACCCTCTCCATCAGGCCCCATAACTGATCACTGAATTATTTGGAGTTGTCTTGTTTCATTCAAACCGTTGTATGTTCCTCATGACAATTGTTTCTCCTTCATTTTGTTCTTCAGGTTCTATTAATTTCATTCTCAATGAGTTCATTAAAACCTTCCTAAGTTTCTTTGATCTAAGAGTCATGGAGCCATGGAGTTGATGGTTTAGACAAGGAGGGAGCGGGACCCTGTGGCCTCAAAGCCACATGTGGCCCTTCTAGGTCCTCAAGTGCAGCTCATTGACTGAATCCAAACTTCACAGAACAAATCTTTTTATTAATTTATTAAAAATCCTTTTATTAAACTTCAGAGGCACAGGAAGGGAGAAAGAAGACCACGATTTCCTACCTCACCTGGATACTGACTTTTGCTTCGTATTTGGTACAGCAATGAGGGTAATTGGAGTCAGCATCTGCTAGTGTATCCTCTCTCCAAATGACCTTGTAATCATTATGTATATACGCATTGCCTGTATATGAATGAATGAAAAAATCATTTAGGAGCAGCTAAATGAAGTAATAAATAGAGTTCCGGGAAGTGGATAGAGCTTCCTGGAGTCAGGAAGACTTGAGTTCAAATCTAGCCTCAGAAACTTACTAGCAGGTCACTTAACCTCTGTCTGCCTAAGTTTCCTTGTCTGTAAAATAGAGATAATGTGTGAGGATCAGATGAAATAACTGTAAAGTGCTTAGAACAGTGCTTGGTTCATAGTAAGTACTATGTAAATGTTAGCAGCTACTACTACTACTACTACTACTACTACTACTACTACTACTACTACTACAACTACTACTACTACTACTACTGTCATTAAGCCAATACTGTGTGCCAAGAATTGTACTGGTGATGTTGTTTGGTCCTTCACTTATTCATTCCTGTCTAAGTCTTCATAACTCCATGGACCATAACATGCTAGGACTTTCTGTCCTCCACTGTCTCTCAAAGTCTGACCAAGTTCTTTCTCAAAGCTATCCATCTGATTGGATCATTTGCAATCTCTTTTTTCTTTTGCCTTCGATTTTTCTCAGTATCAGGGTTTTTTCCAAAGAGAACCTGTCTTTTCATTATGTGGCCAAAGTATTTAAACTTCAGCCGCAGTCCTGGTGGTAAGAATGGAAAAACTGAGACGTAGTCCCAGGTCACAAGGAGCTCACACTCTAAATTACTGGGGAAGACAACACATAAAATAAAGTCCAACTGCAAGGCAGATAGAAAAACCCAAGTTTTTTGGTTAGTTATTTAATATGTTGAAATATGTTTCATAATGTAAAATAATATATATAAATGTATATATTTAAGCACTAAAGGGAGAGAGAAGGACTTGGAGGAAAAGGATATTAGGAGGCAGGGGCAGGACTGAGGGTAAGGCCTGGCAACTCTTCATTTCATCCAAAGGAAAAGAATTATTGACTCTCATCTCCAACTAAGGCCTGGGAGTCTTCTAACAGCCTGGGGATAAAGGGGAAGGGTTGTCTTTCCTCCTTAGAACATAAGCTTCTTGAAAGATTTTTCCCTTTTGTCTTTATATCCTCCATGCTTAACTCAAGGCTTCACACACATAATAGACACTTAATAAAATGCTTCATGATTGATTTCTGTACAGCCCTACCTTCAGGGAAGTTCACACAGAGAACTACCCAAAAAAAAAAAAAAAGTCAATGATGTCATTAGAAGCATAGATCTAGAATTGGAAGAGACTTTGGAAATGTATCTAGTACCACCTCCTCATTTCTCTGAGGAGTTTTTGGGTTGGATTTAGGAAAATAATGTGCCTGAGGTCACATGGTACTTAGAAACCCAGCAGGACCTGAAGCCATGTTCTCCTGGCTTCAAACAGAGAGTTCCTTCCAATAGGCCATGATTGCAGGTGAGAGCTATTGGAGCTTGCAGCTTGGTGACAAGAATCCAAAGTCACCTTGCCCCAAGGTGAGGCATCAGTGTAGGGCTTTATTGCATGAGCAGTCTCTATCTATGACTTACATAGAAAGTATATAATCAGATTGCTCATACAATATATGATTTTATGTGTAGGATAGATAGATAGATAAATAGATAGATAGATAGATAGACAGTATGAACAATCTATGAAAAAACTTAGCCAGATGTTCAAGTATAGTAAGAACAGAATGACCCAGACCAAAAGAAAATGGGTGGGAATAAGGAGATTCAATCAATGGAGATATATATGTATATATACCCAGAACTGTAGTAGCAACCAAGAGGAATACAGAAATATAAAATATGTTCCTTACCTTCCACTAGCTATAGGATATTATATATGTGTGTGTGTGTGTGTGTGTGTGTATACACATATATTATATAGTATGTCATATCATAAAGTGGTGGTGTTGGTGGAAAATGAAGCTGCACAGCATCAGTAAGAGAATATGGCCTCTAAAAAGTGAACTTTGACACCAAAGGGCAGCTTGGGATTGTGGAAAATTTGGTGATTTATTCCCATGAAATAATGTGTTGCAACAATGCAGTTAGGTCTATCTCTATATGGATAGAGCTCAGGACGTGGAGTTTAGAAGACCTGAGTTAGAGTCCAACCTCAGACCCTTGCTAGCTTTGTGGCCCTGGGCAAGTCACTTAACACCTTCTGTTTCCTCATTTGTAAAATGCAGGATGATCACTGGGTTATGAGGCTCATATGAGAAGATAGACACAAAGTACTCTGCAAACCTTAGATGTATAAATCTTAGCTACTGCTATTATTATGTTAAAACACAGATAAAGCCAAATATTGGTGAATATTTGATAATGTTTTGGGTGGTCATATAGAGGCCAAGGGTACTTATGGTTACCAGGAGGGACAATGACTGTTTCCCTTGAGAGATTGGGAATATAATCCAAAGGGAATTGGTTTTGAAGTCTGGAGACCTCAGTTCAAATTCTGGGCCTAGCACTTAATTAACCTTGGTACCATAGAAAAAACATTCACTGGCTATGGAGTTGGGAGACCCTGGGATCAAATACTGCCTCTGAATGACCTTGTAGAAAGTCACCCTGGGGCCTCAGTTTGTCATTTGTAAAATAAAGGGACTGGCCAGATGGCTGCTGAGGTCCCTTCACCCTTTTAAAGCATTTCATTTGATTCAGTGACTTTAGGTGGCTTCCTTGCTCTCCTCACAAGATGGTTCCACATACCATTTCCTGACTTCGAATTTTCCCTGGGACTCTCCCTCTGAATCTCCACCTCCTTACTTCTCTGGCTTCTTCCAAGTCTTAGCTAGAGACCTTCCTTTTCAAGAAGCCTTTGCTCGTCATCCTCCATCTTAGTTCCTTCTCTTTGAGATTGCTCTCAATTTATCTTGTATATAAATTATTTGTGTAGAACTGTTTGCTAAGGTTTCCCTCATTAAACTCCCCCATTTTGCCTTTTTGGGGGATCCTCAGCTATTAGCACAGTGCTACACACATAGTAAGCCCTTAATAAATGCCTGTTGACCAACTGAGCACTAGAGCTACAATCCAGGACAAGTCATTTAATCTTTGACTTGAATTTCCCCCTCTAGAAAATGGAAAAATGGTACTTGGAGCATCTTTTTCGGTCGGTCATTGTAAATCTCAAGTGATTATTGGACCGCTTGCACCTAGTGAGTGGAGGGAGTACTTGGGCAGATGAGAGGATGCATAAAAGTAAAATTATTATTGTTGCAGACCCAGTTGACTCCTGGGTTCACAGATAAACAGGCCAATTGTAGAGCCTGGAGCCTGGAGCCTGCCTCAGCCTGGGGCAGGGAGGAAAGGGATCATTGAGAAGGGAGACCTAGAGTCCCTTGTGATGGATAGGAATGCTTGGAGGCCACTGACCTGCTCCCCTGACCCATAGCAGACCCTAGGGAGCTGCCCCTGAAGCTGGAGTTGGAGGAGGGAGCCTTCTCAGCCTAGAGGGGAAGTGGAGCTGAGTGATGCCTTCCCTTTCCTGTGAGGGAAGGAGGGGGAGAGCTGAGATAGAGGGGGCCAACAGTACTATATGATTGTAGGATTTTGCTCTGGAAGGAGCCTTAGAGATCATTACTTCAGCCCCCTACTCATTTTACATAAGAGGCTACTGGAAGGCCCAGAAAGGTGGTGGCGTCTCCAAGGTCACATAGGTTTTAAGTACCAAAACCCCAGGATTCAAGGGATGTGAGCAGAGGGTGTATGTGGAGAGGGTGGAGATTAAAGGTTGGAAAAAGCTTGGAGTGGAAATGGGGTGTTAGCCACCCAGCCCAGCCCCAAGTTAAGTCTCTATTCAACTGCTTCTCTGTCTCTCACCAAAGGGCTGGAAGCTAGCCCTCTCCTGGAAGTACTGACTGAATTTCTCTATTATTATTATTATTATATTCTCTTGTTACAATTATGAATTTAAAAATTCAGGAAGGATCCCTCTCTAGTAGAAAGAGCACTGGCTCCAGAAGACCTAGCTTCAAATACTGACTTTGCTACTTGCTGTCTGTATGACCTTAGGTAGTTACTTAACCTCCCAAGGCCATAATTTCCTCCTCTATTAAATGAGAATATTGAATAAGGCAACCTGAGGATATAGTTATTAGATGTAGATATAGCTGTAGGTAGACATTACATAAGGTTATATATCTAGATGAAATTTTCTATCTTCTTTCTCCCCATACACCAGCCAGAAAATCAGGCAAAAAGATACCTAGGTATTGGTTTATCTCCAATTCCTTTGACTTCTCTCTCTCTCTAGGCTCAGATATGATGGAATTCATCCCTTGTCATTGTCTAAGATTGGGACAAGAGGTTGAGTTGGGGAATGGAGGTGGTCAGGGCAGAGTGGGAAGAGACATTAGAGAGACTGATTGGAAATTCCTAACTGGTAAGGAAGTCAATGAGAGGAGTTTTTTCCAGTGTTAGTGACAGACCCCAGATTAGAATGCTGGGCCCCTAAACTATCAGGTCCAATTTCTTTCCATCATCCTGTACTGTGGCCTCAGCAGATCCATAGTAAATACCTATTGGTTGATAGATTAGGAAAGTAGGGAGGGAAGAGGAGACTGCTGGGGGAGAATGCTTTGTGCTGAGTGGGGAAGACCCTCCAAAGGCTGACTAAGAAAGACAGATGTTCAGAAAAATGTGTGGGCCAGTACAAGTGAGCATCGTGTAAAATCAGGCTAGAAGTTGGGGTGCTTGAGGGGAGGTCAGAGCCACATCCCCCTTCCTTGAGAAATAGCTGCTTAATCTCCAGAATCTTCTGAGGAGGAAGAGGTTGGGGGCATGTTTAGGTAAACAGGGGCACATCCTCTGTTGTTCCTGCCGCCTCCTGTGCTCAGCAGGTGTTTCCCATGGCCCAGGCCAGGGACCCTGCTTTTGGTTTCTATCCCCTCTCCCCACCTCAATCAAACAAGGGCACCTGCTGCTGACAAAGGGTGTTGGCCATAAAGACAGAGAGAGTGTTTTCAAGGTGTTGCTTATTATGTGAAGAGGTCCCTTGGGTCACATCTATCCCACCAGTCACCTTGGTCACCTAAATAAGGAGTTTGCAAACACTGGGGAGGTGTGTCACTGCTCTTACCTCTTCCCCAAATAACCAACTTTATTTAAATTTATTTTTATCTCATTTCTATTGATATAGCCTAATCTTTATATCACATTCCTTTCTGAATATGTCCCTCCCCTGTTCCCTACCCATCAAACCATCCCTTATAACAAAGAACTAACCAGCTATCGCTGGCGGCAGACAGTATAAGCAGTATTCCATCCACAGTCCCCTAGTCAGGCAGGCAGTAAACCATTAAGCTCCTACTCTGTACTGGGCACTGTGCTAAGCAAATAGCTAAGAAGAAGAGATGAGCATTTTCTTCACTGTTCTCCTCTGATTCGATGAACTTGCATATTAAACCTTCACAAGGTAGATGGAATAGGCATGACTGTTCCCGTTTTGTGAACTGAAGTTCAGAGAGGTGTGAAGTCAGAATCCAAACCAGAACCCAGGACTCCTGATTTCCAAGTTCAGAGCTGTCTTCTCAAAACCAGGGCCCTAGAATGGCTTTTGGCTTACAATAAGCCTACAGATGGAGCAGCTAGGTGACCTAGTGGATAGAGTGCCCGTCCTGTAGTCAGGAAAGACTCATCTTTCTGAATTCAAATCTGGCCTCAGACAGTTACTAGCTGTGTGACCCTGGGCAAGTCACTTACTCCTGTTTGTCTTAGTTCTTCATCTGTAAAATGAGCTGGAGAAGGAAATGGCAAGCCACTCCAGGATCTTTGCCAAGAAAACCTGAAATGGGGTCACAAAGAGTCAGACAGGACTGAAAAAAATGTCTGAACAACAACAACAAAGCCTGTGGATGTCTGTGCTGCCTAATTCTAATCCTGTGTCCTTCCTTTGGTATTTCAGATGGAAGGTAGTTTGTTTACAAGAAGTCAATGACGTAAAAAGAGTTGAGCTTCATGGCTCTGGTGATGAATGTGACCTTGGGCAAAGTCATTTCTCATGGAGGGAGGGAGGTCTCTGAGTTTCCTCGTCTGTAATGGAGTAGAAGGGAGGCAATGGATCTGTCTCTTATCTCCTGTTCCAGCTCTTAAGTCCTGTGGCTACTAATCACATGCCCTCCATCCTGAACAAATGCTTGAGAAAAGGAGCAGTCAGAGAGGCTCATTCAAGGAAGGCTTCCTGGAGGTGGCAGCTGGGGGTGAGGAAGGCTGGGTTGGTAAATGACCCTTGGAGGGGGGGCAAGGTGGTACAATAGAAATAGCATTGCTTTAGGAGGCAGTGGATCTTGTTTCAAATCCTGCCTCTGATGTGGATGTAATCTTGGACAACTCGACTGCCCTGGTTTTCAGTTTCTTTATCTGTAGAATGAGGAGGGGTGGTAAGGAACGGAGGAAGGGTCATTAGATGGACTCTGATATCCCTTCCTGCCCTGAGTCTGTGATTTCTGATGTTGGTGTTGAAATAATGGCTGATCTCCTCATGCCTCAGCCGTGATCAGTGGGCAGTACCCAGACCTAATTCCAGCAGATGTAGCTGCTTTTCCAGCCTAGCGGATGCTGTGGCCTCCAGGTTATGGGCTGTTTATTAATTACTCAGTGTTATAAAGAACCTCCCTGGTTAAGGCCAGCTGGCCCCACCCTGTCCCCAAGATGTCTTCAAACAAGCCAGATGGAATCAAAGGCCTCCAAATGCCCCTTTGGAGGTTTGGTCAAGTCCATTCCCAACCTTCTCCTAGGTAGTACAGGATCTTTATTCATCCATTTCAATATGCATTTATTAAATGCCTACTATATGCCGGAGCTGGGGATCCACAGAACAGACACAAAACAAAAAGCCTAGCCTTGGGGGCACTAAATGCTGTTGAGGGACATCTCTGGGACCAGATTTTGGGCCAGGGGGAAGGGAAAGGGAGAAATTGGACAGGAATGGAAGAAGGAAAGGGGGGAGACAGATTCTAAAGCCCAATAAATTGTAATTAGATAGCATTACATGGAGGGTCATCTAATAATGTTGGAGCATGAGGTTAAAGATTTAGACCTGGAAGGAACCTTTTAAGTCATCTAGTACAACCTTCTCATTTTACAGGTCCTCACCTGTAAACTGAGGCCCAGTGAGATTAAGTGATTTGCTTAAGGTCATACAGCTTAGAAATAACCTAGCTGGGCTTTGACCCCAGGTCTCCTGATTCATACCTGGCCAGTGTTCTTTCTACTGCATCTCATCTGCCTCTCCAAGTCACAGGATCATAAAACGTCAGGACTAGAAAATCCCTTAAATCTGTCTAGTTAAGCTCTCACCCCCCATTTTATAGAGAAACATCCAAACCACAGAGCAGAGAAGTGACTTTTTGGGGGCCACATAGGGTCAGTGGTAGGTACAGCCTGTTCTGGTGCGGTACTACTTTCTCTGTACCAGATAAAACCTTAGCCACCCTACCAATGAAGAGTTTTGTGGGTTTGGTTTTGTTTTATTGGGGAGTAGTACAGCGCCTTGGGTATATGTCCAAATAAAATGATACTCCCAGAATTTTCCTCTGAGATAATTTTATTTTATTACAAAGTATTGTCCTCCTGCTTGAATGCTCTCTGGGGTTTTGGAAAGGAACCTCCAAATTTATATATCAATTTGCAGGCCTAGTTTTCCCTACTACCTGGATTGCTTCCTCCAACAACAACAAAATCCTTTTCTCAGCAATAGCAGCTTAGTTCCTCCTTCCCCTAGGAAGCCCCCTGTGACTTCATCACAGCTCTCCTCCTTGGCTAAATAACTTTTTTACTTGGAGCAACTCTTGCTGCTTGCAGTTCTCTCCCTGGCTAGACTCTAGTTCCCTGAGGGCAAGGACAGCCTATCAGATTTCTCTGTCCCCATCCCTGGTGTCCAGCCCTGGACTGTAGCTGACTAAGCACTTAGTACTCATTCTGTTCATTGAGCCGCGTTTGCTGATAGGTGCTATGGTCATATGTTGGGACATAGACACACAGGGGCCTTTCTGTATTACCACCTTAAATATGTCATTAATAAGCAAGCTCTGAGGCTGCCTTATATAAGAGGACATTATAGGAAGAAGGCTACCAAATCCGTCCAGGTCCTTCTCATAGTATTTACTAGTGACTCCCATTCATATTCTGTAAAGGTTTACAAAGTGGTTTTCTCATAACGACCCAGAAATAAGATCATAGTTTTAGAGCTAAAAGGAACCTTAGTGATCATCTAATCCAACCCCCTTATCTTACAGATGAGGAACCTGAGGCCCATAGAGGTGAATTGACTTGTCCAAGGTAACACAGGTAGTAAGTGGCAGAGTCAAGATTTGAACCCAGGTTTTCTGATTTCAAATCCAGCAGTCTTTTCCACAGTGCCACAGCTTTGGGATGAAGAGCAGGGCTTAGGGAAGAATGTTCTACCATTGACTGGTTCAAAGTTCAAGTGATTCTGTTAGGGACCTTTAGAAAGCGTTTCTCTGAGCCCTCAGACCTCATCACTTCCTGTGACTTCAACTTCAGTTGAATTTTCTAGATTTAAAGTTAAACCCGTTTTGCTGTATTGCTACATGTAAGTTCCTGGGTTTGCTGTGAGGGTTAAATATTAATGGAACCAGTCTGCCTTGGGAGATTGTGCAAACTCTCCCTCTACTCCCCCCCACAGAAGTATTAAATACCTCAGAATCCCCGAGGAACCCTGTGTCAAGGGGCAGGAAATCTCCTTGCTTTGCAGTTACCAAGGGATAAGGGAGCCCTCTTCCTGAGATTTTTTTTTTTCTGACTGGGGAGGTGGGGGGCACAGATTTCCAGTGGTGACAAGAGTTTATTTCCATGACTCTCCTGCCCTGCAATCTCTGCCTGTCCTTCCTCCTGTTACTGGCAACAGGTACCTGTTCACAACCCTCCCCCACCCCCCCAGGATCACTATCATCTGTCCCATCCCTTTATGCTGCTCCTGTTCAAATAAAATACCTCACCTCTCTGGCTGTGGAATGCATCCTCAACATGTTGATTTTGGAAATCCGCCCTTTTTTTCTTCGGGATTCCCACCCCTTTTTCAGAGTGGCCAAGTAGAAGAGTAGGCACTGTGTTCTTCCCCTGTACATCTGGTACCACCACCGGAGCGGGAAGGGAAAGAAGGTGTCATATTGCATTGGCCTTCAAGGCCTTGTACCTGTTGTTCTCTCTACAAACACAAACAGACGCCCTCTTCTCTGTTCTAGCCAGACTAATTCAGTTAACAATTTGATTCAATAAGCATTACTTTTTTTAAAAAAAATTATTCTTCTTTTGTTTTGAGAGTACCATTTCCAAATCTCCCTCCTCAACAAGGTAACAACACATAAAATTGGGGCACAGATGGGAAGGTCATTCTCCTAGAACTTGCTTCTCCGCCCTCTTCATCTCACATCACCCAGATGCCCTCTGCCGCTATCTCCTTCATCTCAGGCCCTTAAAAGAGGTGATCCTTCTCCTTGTCAAGGCAAACCCCTGTGTGTGCACAAGTGATCTCATTCCATCCCAACTCCCACCTGTCTTTCTAGCTTTCCGGCCCTATTGGCTGCTTCCTTACTTTCTACAAACATGCTACCCCATCCTCAAAGACCCCTCACTAGATTTATCTATCCCCTGATAGCTGTCATCCCATATTTCTCTTCCTTTTTGTGGCTAAACTCCTTGAGAAGGTTGCTTATAATAGATTCCTCCACTTCCTTTCCTCTCACTCTCTCTTTCATCTAGCTTTAGACCTCACCATGTCGTCTTTTTCTCAGTCCTCATCCTTCTTTTTTTCTCTGCAGGCTTTGACATTGCCAATAACTCTCTTCTCCTTAGTACTTCCTTCTCTCTAGGTGTCTGTGACATTATTCTTTCCTTCTTTTCCTCAGTTTCCTTTGCTGTATCTTTGCTCAAATCATATCTGATAAACCTGAGTGTCCCCCCAGGGCTCTGTTCTGAGCCCCCCTGTAGTATTTCACTTGCTAATCTCTTTAGCTCCCATGGATTCAATTATTATTTCGATGCTGATGATTCTCAAATCTACTAATCTAGTCACCCTGCTGACCTTGGCTCTTCCACTTCCAACTGCCTATTGGGCATCTCAAACAGGATGTCCCTCAAACAGCTTAAGTTCAACATGTCCTAAACTGAACTCATTCTTTCCCCAGCCCACCCCAAACTGTGTCATTTTCCAAGCTTCTTCATTACTATTGAGGGCACTATCATCTTCTCTGTCATGCAAGATCACAGCCTCAACTCCGTATTCTCACCCCCCATATTCAATCAGTTGCCAAATCCTGTGAATTTTACCTTTGTAACATCTCCCAGACACGCACCCCCCTTCTTGTTGGAGACTTCTACCATCCCAGTTCAGACCCTTATCATCTCACAGCTGGATTATTTCAAGAGCCTGCCACAAATCCCAGTCCATACTCCATGTCAAAGTGATCTTCTTAAACTGTCTTGACCATGTCATTCCCCCACTCAAACTCCAGTGGCTCTCTGTCACCTCCAGGATCAAATATGAAATCCTCGGTTTGGCATTCAAGGTCCTTTATTATCTGCCTCTTTCTCCCCCTACCTTTCAGTCTTCTTACAGTTTATTACCCCCCCCCTCCCCCCCACTGTGTGATTCACACAGTGATATCCTTCTTGCTGTTATTCACCCAAGACATTGCCTCCTGACTCCTTACATTTTCACAGGCTGGAATACTCTTCCTCCTTCTCTCTGCTTCTGGTTTCTCTAGCTTCCTTCAAGTCCCAGCTAAAATCCCTTGTACTCAGAATGCTTTTCCTAATCCCCTTTCATTCTAGTGACTTCTCTCTGTTGATCATCTCCTTCACACACCTTGTTTTTGTGATATCTCCCCCATTAAGACTGAGCTTTTAAAGGGCTGAGAATCCCTTTCCTCTTTCTTTGTATCCTCAGGGCTTAGGAAAGTGCTTGGCACGTAGTAGGCCCTTAAATGTTTGTTGGCCCACTGAAGAAAGCAATCTAATAAACCCAACTAACATTTGACTAAGTAGGAATATAGAATTCAGTAAGAATTTAATAAGCTCTTACTATATACAAAGTTCTAGATGTTTAGAGATAAAAAAGAAATCACTCACACTTTTCCTTTAAGGACCGTATGTTATACAGAAGCATTAGATTGTAGAGTTTGAGTTGGTGGTCTGGGAACCAAAAGGCCTTAGGTAAGGAAGATAAGGCAGCCCTCTGTCCCCTGTGGGGCTTGAGCCAAGCCACCAGAGGCAGCCTGGGCCTAGGGAAATGAAAGAAGCATATTTTGTTGGGAGACAGGAGACCTATGTCTTAATTAGGGCCATGCCACTGCGTAGCTGGGTGATAGATACTACTTGAGCAAATCTTTTTCTCTCTGGACCTCCATTTTCCTTTTTTGTCTTCCGGTCTGGTCAGAGGAGCTCCCTTGCCCTAGGAGGAAGGGAATGGGGTGATGCATACCTGAGGTAACATCAAAGGAACATGTCCTTATTTAGCCTGCTCCTGATTAGTGTATTTAGAAGTGCCTGGGGTCTGCTTGCTGTAGACTGATAAATGTATAAAGGGCTCCAGTTCTCTTTGCTCTCTTTCTTTATTATAGAACAGTGTGTCCACCCATGTTCATGACCATTAAGGCTATCCTTGTGTGTGCTGTGGCATGTCTTATATCTGTACCAAAAGGCCCCTGGCAGTCATATACTGACATGTGTCCTTGCTATATCTTTTGTTTTCTGACAAATCATAGCTAAATAATTTCTTTCTGAGTATGATGACCCAGTTTTCTTCCTTAGTTCACAATTATAAAATGAGGGTTGGACTAGGTCATCTAGGACACAATAGGTTGCCATGATTCAGAAGCCATTGAGTCCAGCCATCTGTCTCATTTATAGATGAGGCCTAAGGAAGTTGCCCGACTTGCCCATAATCCTAAAAAGGTAGGCATAGTCCTATATGCCCATAGTCCTGTAAGGCAGAAGCAGATGGGATCATTCAGTCATCAATTCCCACTACGTGACTTTTTCTCTGTAGTGTAAATTTGTGCTCTGGTTTAAATCATTTCAGCCCAGTTAGGTGGGAAGATGAGATTAAGAGTAGGTGAGATTGTAAGATTGAGTCATGGTTGGAATTTGAACCCAGATCCTCCAACTCCAGAACAGTGTTCTTTCCAATGTTGTTTTCAATCAACAAAAATCTGTTTTCTCTCTCCCTCCCATTGGAAAAGCAAACAAAATTCTTGCATGGACTATGTCTAAAAAATAAATAACCAAATCTGAACCCTGATTTATTGCCTTGATTAAAGTTCTTCAGAGTTGGGGAAACCTGTGACCTCAAGACCACATGTGACCCTTCTAGGTCCTCAAGTGAGGCCTTGATTCAAACTGAATCCCCACCCCTGTTTAAGTCTTTTAAAATTGTTTGTCTTTATAGTGGTTGTTGTTTGGTTGTTTCTGACTCTCTATGACCCTATTTGAGATTTTCTTGGCAAAGATACTGAAGTGGTTTGTCATTTCCTTCTCCAGCTCATTTTACAGATGAGGCAACTGAGGCAAACAGGGTGAAGTGACTTGCCCAGGGTCACACAGCTAGTATGTGTCTGTGGCCAGATTTGAACTCAGGAAGATGAGTCGTCCTGATTCCAAGTCCACTTTCCTATCCATTGTGCCAACTAACTCGGTGCAAATATCAATTCTGCCATTTATTAACTACTTGACTTTGGGCATGTCATTTTCTATCTCTGGGCCCCAGATGCCTCAACTATAAAGTAATGGGAGTTGGACTAGATCTTGAAGGCCCTGGATGGCTCTAAATGGGTGATTCCACCTATAGCAGTGGTTCTCAACCTTCCTAATGCTGCGACCCTTTAATACAGTTCCTCATGTTGTGGTGACCTCCAACCATAAAATTATTTTCATTGCTACTTCATAACTGTAATTTTGCTACTGTTATGAATCTATCTGATATGCAGGATGCATTTTCATTGTAACAAACTAAACATAACCCGCAAGTTGAGAACCACTGACCTAGAAGATGTTCTTTGGTTCCAGCTCTGGAGAGGTTAGAAGAAGCAAGTTGTGAGCAGGTTATTGGAAGCCCAGCGTTGATAACCTGACAAGTGTAAACTTAACTTGGCCTTTTGCCATAGTGTTGGAATCAGCATTTTTCTCCAGAGTCCCAAAGGGATACTTCAAATCAATTATTTAACAAGGCCAGGGACGCAAGAAAAACAGACCAAAGTCCTTTCTTGGGACTTTTATATAATTTGTTTGGAGAGAGAAGAAAGAGACAAGAGGTACTCAGGACAACATGTGAGCAATTGTAAGATTGTTATTGTGTAATATGGGCAATACATGCTATATAGGTCAGAGAAAGGAAGCTGAAGGTGGCTGAGAGGGGGCAAGGGAGAACTTTGTGAGAAGGGGAGAACGCTGCAGTAAATGCCATCTACATTCTGTCCCAATGTGGGTCCCTTTTTCCTCCCCAAGCAGTTAACCATTTTTGTGTTATGGATTCCTTTGGCAATTATGTGAGACCTGTTTTTAAATGCATAAATTAAAATATATAGGATTACAAAGAAAACCAATTCTTTTGAAATACAGTTATTGGTATATTAGCAAAAAAATTTAGAGACCACAAGTTAAGAACTGCTAGGTTGGAAATAAGGCAGAAGCAGGTGGGATGGGGCTTTGTACCGTTTAGAGGTTTCATTCAGTCATCAGTTCCCACTATATGACAGTTTTTCCTCCTAAAGTGTAAGTTTGTGCTCTGGCTGAATCATTTCAACCCAGTTAGGCGGGAAGATGTGGTTAAAAGTGGGTAAGATTATAAGCCTGGGGGTTGGGCAGTTGAAGGTGGTGTGGTTTTTCAGAGAACTTAGAAAGGAGGGGAGTAATTCCCCACCCACTTCACCTGGAGCTAACTTCATAAACAAGTGCTGTTTCTCCTTACAGCAAATAAAATGTTGGGGCTTTGGGGACCCAGAGAGGGAGTCTGGGCAGGTTACCCTGAGTAGTGTGAGCGTATGAGTGATTTCTAGAAGTACTTAAGAAAATTCAGACCCCAAAGAAGCACAACACAAGGCAAGTACTTAATAAATGTTTGTTGTTGAATGTTTATTAAAGGAAGAGGAGTCAAAAGGGGGGACCAAGGCCTCCCAGCCCATTAATGTAATCAGCAGATCCTTGTTAAGTGAGAAGTTGAGGGAGCAAAGTACTTCATAGTGATGTGACTCTTAGGAGGAAGAGGGGGGTATTTTTTTTGTTTCCTCATTAAAATCCAGCTTCTCTTCCTATCCCTAATTTCCTAATGACCTCAGGCCCCAGATTGTTTCCTCTGACCCTATGTTGGCTCCTCTGCTTTGAAAAGTTTTACAAGATTTAAAAATGGCTACTTCCTCCTGGGACTATTTAGAGCAGGTGTTCCTAACCTATAGACTTGCTTTGTTTTATTCTGATTTTGTTTGTTTTTAGTATTTTGATAACTTTTCCAGTATATTTGGTTTCCTTTGTAATCTTATATGTTTTATTATATGCATTTAAAAAACATTCAAAGAAGAAATTCATGACCCAAAAAAAGGTCCAAAATTCCTGATGTAGTCTTATCTTTGTGGGCATCAATGGAAAGTTTGAGAACTCTTCTGATTCTTTCTCCGGCCATGAATTGTGAATTCTCCTTCACTTCTGTTCTCCTTCCCCATGTGTAGAAGAGAAACTACAGGGTGACTGAAAAGGAGGAAATTCTGCAGTGAAGTTACCCAAGGCAGAACCCCTGTAAGGACCAGACCAGTTGAACAAGGAGGAAAAAAGGATCTAGAATTAAGGATTGAGTCCCTGTCAGGGTTATAGAAGTGGCCTTATTTGGGATTTGGGGAAGTTGGAGCTGCCATCATTGGAAAAATAGACATTTCTATATCACGGAACACTTTTCAAAACATAAGGGCAAACCCCGTGTCAAATGAAGCAATCAAGGGCCTAAGGTCATTAAGAATTTAGAAACAAGAGAAGCCAAATCTTAAAATCTATCCTCCCTCATTTATCTTATCGCCTTGAAGAACAACATTCCCCTTCCCTCTCACCAAACAATGTTAATAGCTAGCATTTTTATAAGCACCTTACGGGTTACAAATATTATCCCATTTTATCTCACAACAACCCTAGGAGGTAGATTCTATTATTATCTCCATTATACAGGTCAGGAAAGTGAGGCTGGTTAAGTGACTTGTCCAGGGTCACACAGATTTGAACTTTGGTCTTCCTAACTGCTGGTCAAACAGTTTACTCTCTGTGACACTTAACCACCTCAAGTATCTGCTAGTTACATCAGTAGTCTGGGAGGCCAACAGATCCCCCTTCTTTCAATAAACATTCAACAACAAACATTAAATACCCATGATGCACTGTGATTTCTTGGAGCCTAAATTCAGTTTTGCTTCCAGCCTCGCTTAATTTGTGCCTCAATATACTCATCATATATTGGAGACATCTATATTATATCTATATTCCCCCTTCTACCCTTTGGTGAAGGTATGAAGCTGGAGAACTTAGCTATTTTTTGCCCATGAATGCTAATATTCCACCTCAAATTCTCATTTGTGGAGTCTATGTGTTTTTCCCCCCATTAAGACTCTGAGGCATTTGCCATTGAGTCTTGTATTATTACCCTGGGTGCCAATAAACATTCAGTTGGTCCTTAATTAAATTGAGTCTTAATGGATGAGAACTACCCATGCTTAGAACTCCTGGAGGCAAAGCACATTTTTTCCTTGTGCGTGTAGTCCAAGACACTAGGATGCCTGGCCAGATGTTCTCTCTGGGTTGAGTAGTCACATCTTCAGAAGTACTTAGTGTGCTTAGCCTTCCAAGAAATGAGCATTATTAGAGAAGAAAGGGACCCTAGTTACTACCTGACATATGGGAGGGAAGATAGAAGTATCCTCTGCCTTGTCTTAACTCCTCTCTGGGTGGTGATTGAGGAGAGCATCAGGTAGCAGTTAGGCCCATTTTACAGATCATTAATCCAAGGCTCTGTGAGGACAGAGTATGGGGGCAATCGAAGTCCCCAACTGACAAATGCGGTGTGATCTTTATTTGTCTAAAAGACAGGACCTTAATGAACATCCAGTCCTCTTTTTACAGATAAGGAAACGGAAGCCTAGAGAAGGTTTTATGGGAGGCCAGTTATCCAGTGGCATCAGGATTTGAACTCAGATCCCTTAACTCCATATTCACTTTCTATTATACCACCACAGGCCTAATGTTTATATTAAAATATAATTGTATGTTTAAAAATAGCTTTATATTCATTATCTCATGAAAGAGATTAGACATTATGGGAAAATCAACAGTGGCTCCTGGCTGTGTATGACTATAAATAAACCACAGGATCTCTCTCTTAGCCTATTTCTCTGCCTGTGAAATGGGGGAAATAATATTTGAATTAAATATTTTGTAAACTTTAAAATGGTGTGGAATTGGGGAAAGTATTGTTAATATTTGGAACTTAAAACTATTACCACAAATGATAACACTTCTGTGATAGTTAGTAAACATGTGAATGGGCATTGTTCTAGACAATGGGGATACAAAAAAAAAAAGCAAAAACTGGTGCCTGTGCTTAAGGAGTTCCCAGTCTAATGAGGGAAATAACACGTAAACAAGGGCAGCTAGGTAGCCAGAGTGCCAGGTCTGGAGTCAGGAAGACCTGAGTTCAAATTCAGCTATAGACACTTACTAGCTGTGTTATTCTGAACAAGTCACTTCACCATCTTTGCTTCGGTTTCCTCATCTGTAAAATGAGCTGTAGAAAGAAATGGCAAACCACTCCAGTATCTTTGCCCAGAAGACCCCAAATGGAGTCACAAAGAGTTGGACACACCTGAAAATTGACTAAATAACAACAAAAACATGCAAACAACTATGTATGAACAAGCTATGTACAGGGTAAATTGGAAATAAGTAATTGAGGGAAGACACTAGAATTAAGAGGGATTTGAAAGGGCTTCCTGTAGAATGGCTCAGACTTGGAGGAAGCCAGAGAAGCCAGAAGAGATATGAGGAGGTAGAGATATATCTGCCAGTGAAAATGCTTGGAGTCAAGAGGACGTAAGAGTATCTTATTTGAGGAATAGCAAGGAGACCAGTGTCACTGCATCAGAGTAAGTGATGGGATTTAAGATAAGGCCAGAAAGGTTCCTGCTGGGGGCTGGGGGGGGGGGGGGGGGGAAGTGGCAGGTTATGATGGACTTGGAGCAACAAACTGAATTCTTTATTTGATCCTGGAGGTGACAGGGAGCCATTAGAGGTTTTGGAGTAGGAGAGTAACAGATCAGATCTGTGCTCTTGGGAAGTAATTGATGCTGAGGATGAATTAGCAAGCTTCTACAGTAGTCCAGGAGTGAGGTGATGGTGTGTACCTGCTCAGAGTCAAGTGTCAGGGACAGGATTTGAACTCAAATTCCCTGACTGTAAATCCTGAGCTCTTCCCACTAATCCACTCTTAACATAAACCCTCATCCTGTCCCTACTGTAACATAGTGCAGCATCTGCTGGAAAACTTGGGAAGAAATTATTTGTGGACCTGGGTTAGATGGCAAAGGGTTAAACATAAGATTGGAAACTGCTCCTGGTTGTAATCTCTTCCCCTGGCCTGGTAAATTTCCCAGTGGTATTCCGTGGAAGGAGAAATGACTTTCATTTCCTCTTGCCAGCTAGTCCCCAGTCTCAGGGCCTGGCAGAAGAGGGAGGAAAAGTTAGGTAGGAGAGCTGGACCAGGTTTCCATCTCTCTCCTTCTACCCCCACCCCACAGTCAGCTTTGACCAGGGCTTGGCTGTATTTTTCCACACCATGAGCATAGAATAACTTGATAGTTACTAACCCTGGTCACGTCCCACTCCTGAGACAGGCAGTGTGGGGGGCCAGACTGGGTACGATGACTGGTGATTTTGACTTGAAATTCCTAGGGAGAATAGAGGTGGCAGACATTGTTTGTCTGCCCTCTTCCTCCAAACCCCAAGTATTTAGCTATCAGTTCCTGGCGTAGCTAGTTACAGGTGTTAGAGGACAGTAAACCATCCGGGAGGACTTTCTGCCCCCTAGCCCCACCCTGTGAGGTTGTTGTTGTTCAGTGATGACAACATTTGGGACTTTTTTGGCAGAGATACTGGAAATGGTTTGCCATTTTCCTTCCCAGCTCTGAGGCAAACAGGGTTAAGTGACTTGCCCAAGGTCATATAGCTAGTAAGTGTCTGAGGCCATTGGGAAGATGTGTCTTCCTGGCCCAGCACTATCGTCTTTGATACCTAGCTGCCCTCCAACTCCCATGCAGGGAGTCAATTCCTACTCCTTCTTCCCACCAGAAAGCCGGGATATTGCTATTCCTTTCCGTCCCTTGGGGGGGAAAAACAAACAAACCAACAGTCCTGGCCCAGCACTCCACTGCTCCTTCTAGCTGCCTTCCAACATATGGGGATTCCATTATAAATTGTGGTACCGACCTTCCCCTTAACACTCAGGGAAGTGACCCTGTCTACAAAAGCTTAATGTGGAATTTTTGAAGTTCAAGTTCATTGCAGGTGGACTGAAACCTTGTAACCCTGGTAACTTAGTACAGAGGTTTCAAATAGTTGGCTAGCAACACTTCTGAGTTCAGTCCCAACCAGATTTAGCTGTAATTAGGAAATATTTAACAAAATAAATAAAAATGTAACAGAACAGAGATAATGTTAGTATGTGGTTTTCTATGTCAATATGCAGTCTGAAGTAATCCTTATTTATAGTTTAGCGTCCCAGCCCTCCCTTTCCTTTTCCATTTGAGGCTGACATTCTTGAACTAGAGGTGAAAGGAGGGCAACCATAAAGAACCAAGATATTAATTATGATTCCTGACTTGTAACTTTTCTGGAGACAGTGATGGATAACCACTACTCCCACCCCCAATTAAAAAAAAAAATACCTCGCCTTCCCTGGCCCCTCCAGGAAGATCTGATAGATTTGTGTACAATTTATTCCAAGCTCGATGGAGAACAGCTGCTGTCCTTCTCTGCCCAAAAACGGAACCAGAGGAAATGGGTCTGCATTGCAGCCTGAGGGACTTGGGTTAGACAATAAGGAAGAATTTCCTGACAGGTGGTGGTTAGCCCTTGGGCAGGGTCTTGGGGAGTGGGGGAGGGAAGCAAGGAGCCTGTGGAATCTCCCTGCCAGGAGAAGTGTTAGGTGAGGGTCTTCATGGAGGCAGGGGGATGATTGAGGTGACCTCTAGCTGCCCCTTTCAGCCCCTCCAGAAGCTGTTTTATAAACAGGAATGGATGTTTTCATTTCCCAGTCAGGAGTGTGTGGAAACACCATCTTTCTACCAAGGCTTTCTTTGTTTTTTTTTTTTAGTGGACAGGCTTAGAGTTGAACCATCAGAGTGATCTTAAAAAGAAAATAATAAATGGGTTGGGCTAATAAATCTCTTATCACATAAGTCCTAGGCTTCAAGGATGAGCGGTTACTTATTACCCAGAACCACCACTGCCCCTCCCTTTCAAAGCCCATTCCTTTAGCCCTCGATTTGGGAGGAGTCCTGACCAAGCAAACTTTTTTCTTCAAGTGCCCTAGAAAGGGGTAGAGGGAGGGGGGAAGAGTAATTGCAATCAGCCTCAGGCATTAAAAAAAACAACCCACGAAGTGCTCGTTAGTGGCTATTGGGTATGTAGGTATTGGGTATCCAGGTTTAGTGGCTTCAGGAGGGGTGGGGGAACCACAGTTTAACCTGGAAACACCCCACCCCCACTTTCCTTATATGAGGGATCTATAAACACCACTACAGGTGGAAGGGGCATGACCAGGCTTTTGGCAGAAGAATGTGGGCAGGCTTTGTCAGGAGGGGGCAGATCCAGATCTTTGGATTTCTTGCAGAGAGTTCCGGGGTAGACTAGAGAGAGAGCATCCTCAGGATTGATATCCATATTCCCAGTGTGGGTTGGGGGTTGCTGGCAGCATTTGGAAGAACCGGATCTGTCAAACCCAAACTCTTTCCTTCTTCCCCATCCTCCCCACTGACTTAAAACTTTGTCTGGAATTCATATGGTTTCAAAGTATAACCGAGAAGCTGAGTCCATGGGGAGAGGGTCTTTGGAGGTTTTGACCTTGGAGGTGGATCACAGATGATACAGGAAAGAGCAGGAGTTATCAGGCTCAGCACTGGCTGTCTTCTTCACACCCAGCCCCACTCCTTGAAGCATCTAACATTCTCTATCCTCTATCCCACACTGGGCACCTACTGAAATTTAAAAACCATTGGATAAGGGCCAATAGCTATGGCCCTCCCAGTACCTGTTGGCTCAGTTCTGATTTAAAGGCAACTCATGGTAAAGGCATCTCTCTCAGGGACTCAACCTGCCCACTCGCCTCCCCAGAATCTTCAGAATTCGGCAGTCATCAAAACTGAAATGAGCTAACGGGTCCAAGAACAATTGGATTTGTTGTGGGATAGGTTTGGGGGGGATTTCTAATGAGAAATCCTTTCTAGGTTCGAGTCTGAAAAGAATTACCAGCTCAGCTGTCTTTTGGCAGATTTACAAAAGTTTATTGATCCACAGGACCAAAAGGGATAGGGTGAGGAAACCTGGCTAGGGGCAAGGAGAGGAGTCAGGGAAAGTTTGGAAATTTGGAAGTGTGATGCTCTGCAGGGGGCAGATAGCCTACTAGAATGCCTACTTGACCTGGCAGAAAAGGCAAGAGCTACCAAGGGCCGTCTTCGGAAGTTCTAAGGGTCCCAGGGGCATTCTTAAAGATACCAAGCTGTCAATCATAAGTTCATTAAGCTAATGAGGTGTACAAAGGTGGAGTTAGGGAGGAACCTGGGAGGAGCCAGGGAGTGGCCAATGCTTAAAGGGACATGCA
>CM053586.1:172747979-172800620 GCA_028646515.1 Pseudochirops corinnae
TGGTTTGCTAGGACAAAAGGAGGTCGTACCTTGAATGAAGAGTTAATGGTTTGAGAGGAAATACCTCTAGGCTGGGGCAAGGGGAAGGGGAGAAACAGTTAAGAAATGTGGCTTTTACAACTTAAGACAAAACCGAATTAAAGTTCCCCCAAAATATGCTACATAGGCCACCCAGCACCTCTTCAGATTCATAACTGTGATGAGCCATATGTCAGGCAGAATTCCCAATAAAGCTGTATAGAGTCCCTGCTCTCAGGAAGCTTACAATCTTGGTGTCCAAGTCACTCTTGACCTCTTCAGTCTTGAAAGTTTTGAGTTGTCTAAAATTATCTCCCCTTAGAGTAGCTGGGAGGAGGACATCCAGCCTATGGAAACTGACTTTTCACATGCCTGTGCCCACAACTGCATCCTGGTCTTGGTTCATTCCTAGCAGTCTCACACAGACAGGTCTCAAAAAAGGGCTCTTCCCCTTGAAGGACCCCAACCCACCTCAAAACCCTGGCCCCTGAGGCACTAGAGTTCAGAAAAATAATTTAAAAATAGTTGCCCAAATTGGGAAATGTTGACAAAAATAAATAAAAATATGGTATAACATGGGAAATGGTGATTTGTGGTTATCCAAGTCAATGTGCCCCCAGCACAGATTTATTTCTGTTTGACCTCACTCCTGACAGGCTGCTTCTCCTATCTGTGCATCTGAACAACTTTCTAAAACAATAAATCACAGAGACAATGCTGACCTCAGTTTGTAGAGGGTGTTTCTTAATCCAAGGAACCCGGATTCCCTTGCCAATGAAATTATAGGTCTGGTCTGTATACCATTCCTCATATATATGACTTATGATTTCTACCTTGCCTCCAAAATGAATTGGAAATCATTTGCCTAGGGACTTTTGGCAGAGTGACCTGTACTTCTCCTTCCCTCTCATCTTCCTCCCCAGTCTTTCAGATAATTCTTTCCTGGCCACATCTTCCTGGGGGTCCAGACAATAAGTAGAAAAAGGGACAGAATCAAGAATGAACTAAGTCTCTGCCCCCAGAGAGCTCCCAGTCTAATTCAGAGGACGAGAAGCAATAGCACATAGATGAGCCCAAACTTCAGATAACCCTAATATACTTTCCACTTGCCTTTGCTAAGGGCTCTTTTCAGTAGATTGCCCTTCCTAAGTCATGTTGTATTGGGTAGTTTTGGGTTTGCTGAACTGCATAGTTAGGGGAGAGTAGGAGGGCACCATCAAAGGAGGAAAGGGTCATCTGTAAAGAACACTCCCTCATCACTCCTCCCCTCTTGCTAAAAAGTTAATGGACTGGAGGACTGTATATATCATTGACTTAGGACTTTATGAGCAGAGGAGAATGGGTGAGAAGTTTCTTTCATGTGTCCCTAATCCTGTATTCTGCATCCTCAAGTGACCGTTTCCTATCACTCTTCCCATTTCCCCTCTAGACAGTAGCTCCATTACTCTGAGAGATGTGGGACCATAAGGTTTGAGATGTAGGGCAGAAGACAACCTTAGAGGTTATCTAGTTCAACTTCCTCACATTACCAGTGGAGAAGTCGAAGCCCAGAGACCTGAAGCAACTTGTCTAAGACTCTACACGGGTGGGAAGGGGGCAGAGTTAAAATTTGAATTCAGGTCCTTTGACTCCAAATTCAGCACCTTTCCATTGCAATATAAAAGAAGTATTTCTCCCAAAGTTGGGAAGGAGCAGACCCCTAAACACATCCTAAACCTCCATCTCAAAAAGCAATAACATTAATAGAACCTCTTTATAGTTTCTGTTCTTTTGCCTTAAAAGACAAACAAATTAAAACTGCAACCTCTCCACACCAAGCAGGAATATTAAGGGGAGGTGGAGTTGATGTGGTCCAATGGGATAACTTCCCTCCACCCCCATTTGGGGTTGAGACTGGATGTCTAATTTTGGTTCTGCCACTGATTTAAATCAGTGACCTTGGGTAAGTTAAGCTCTTTGAAACTCTTTCTAAATCTGTATATTGAGGGAATTGAATTTACTAGGTGGATGATATATGGCTCCTTATCTAGGGATCAAGGTGGGGGGACTCTTTTTTGCCTAGGCCATGGTGGGATACTGTCCAGCCTCCACCACATTGCCTTCCCCCACCCCTTATGTAAATAAAGTAATCGGGATTAGGTGACTTGCTCAGGGTCACACAGCTAGTAAGTGTGTGAGACCAAATTTGAACTCAGGTCTTCCTGACCTCCAGTGCTAGTTCTCTATCCCATTCCATACAACCTACCTGCCTCTACTTTAAAACTCTTGTCTGGGAGGGAGAGAAAACAGGGATCTCAAAGCACCCACTTTGCAGACCATTTAACTTGTCTTCTTTGCTCTCTCCAAGACTGGGCCTTTGTGTTTTGTGATTCCCTCACTGGTACTATCAGACACTGTGTCCTGCCTCTCCTGAATCTCTGAGGGCAACACCCAACCATGAGTCAGAGCATGGGTGAGAAAGGTCATCAGGGAAAAGAAGAAGAGGCTACTCAAAACCTGACCTTAGCCTCCAGGAAGAGGTAAAGTTGATAAAATAAAAGTTGATAAAATTCTCCAATCTTCTGGCATCAGCTGAGATCTAGAGAGCCACTTCCTCATTCTTCATTCACTGTGAGGGAGATGGGGCCTGGAGAGCTCAGGGGAGAGCAACACAAGGGATTCATACGACTTGGACCCTTATCAGCCTCTTACCAAATATTTCAACATGAAAAGGACCAGGTGTATCAATTGATGCAAAAAAATTATTTTACTTTGAAAAAAAATTTTCATCTGATATCTCCTGTCTTATGGATAAAAGATGTTACTACATATGTTGACACAGTTTGGTCCTTTAACATATACTTAACTTCTGTTCCTTTTAGTGCATAAAAAGTATTATTGATTTGTTGGTTTTATATTAGTTATTTTCAAGTAGAAGGCATGTAGGTGGCCTAGTGAACAGTGCTTGGGCCTAGAGTCAGGAAGACCTGAGTTCAAATTTGACTTTAGACACTTATTAGCTGTATGACCCTGGGCAAGTAACTTACCCTGTTTGCCTCAGTTTCCTCATCTGTAAAATGAGCTGGAGAAGGAGATGGCAAACAAGTCCAGTATCTTTACCAAAAAAATCCCAAATAGGTTCACAAAGAGTCATATATGACTGAAAATGACTGAATAAATGTATAAATTGGTTGTCTGGTCAGGCGGCTAAGAGCCAGGCTCACAAATGAAAAATGACTAAACAACACTTTTTCAAGTATACCCCCTTTCTTCCCTTCCCTATGCCAGGGAGTAAAAATTTTTTTTTAAAGGTTAAGCAAAAGTAACCAACCTTTATTGCAGTTTTCTGGCTGCTTATACCAGTAGTTCATACCTGTAGTCCCCCACCCCTCCAAGGAAAGGAGGGAAGAGTCTCTCTTATAACAGTCCCCTAACTGGTCTCCCTGTCTCCTTCCTTCCTAAGACATCCTATACCCCACCGCCAAAATGTTCATAAATTACATTATTTCTATTAAAAAAAGCTTTAATAATGCCTTGTTGTCTCTAGGATAAGAAGCAAAGTCTTCAGCCTGAGATTTAAAGCCTGCTATAATCTGACCCCCCCCACCTAAATTTCAAGTCTTGTTTCTTATTACTTCCCTTCACCCCATTCCAGTCAGATTGACCTGATAGCTCATTTCCTTTCCAAGAGATGGCACTCCATCTCTGGCTTCTATGGTTAAGAGGTCTCTCTTACCTGGAATCCAGTTCTTTCCCACCTCCAGTTGATAGATTCACTAGCTTCTTTCACAGCACAATCCAAGTACCACCTCAAAGGCCTTCCCAAGTCCCCCTTCTTGACATGCTCTTACTTTTTTCCTTTTTTTAAAAATTTGTTTATTTTCAGTTGGCAATATTTAGCATGCTCTTATTACTCTGTTGGCTTCTTTGCTTGCGTAAATAATAGATTGACAATAGATAATAGATTGACCAGAGAATTTATTAAGTACTTTCTGTTTGTTAGGGTCTAAACTAACCAGTTAGGAGGTTCAGTAAGAGCAGACAAAGACAGCCCCTGCCCTCCAGGAGTTTATGCTCGCAATGGTGGACCAACAGCTAAGGGGAGCCAGGAAGGGCAAAAGGTCTTTGAAGTGCATCCTGGGCAAGATAGGACTAAAGTTGATCCATCAGAGTCCAGGATGGTTCCAGTTTCCAAGGTCTTGTGGGAAGGGGTAGAGCTGATGGCTTCGCTGAAGACAGCATGGCATGGAATTGACCTGGAAGTATTAAGTCCACCCCCCCTACCCCCATCCTCCCTATAGCCACTCCTCCACTTTGGGGGTTTGGCCTTTGTTCTCCAATCACCTAGCACAGTGCTTTGCCCACAGAGTTATTAAATTGGTCGGTGAAAGCTATGAAGAAAGAGAATGGTGTCATATATCAAAGATCATTGAAGATCTTTCTTGAGGTCTCTCATCGGTGATGAGCAGGATTGCTACTTTTGAGGCAGTCAGAGGGCCTGGGCTTCCTACCTGGAAGTGGGTAAGAAGTAGATTCCAAATAAGAGAGACCTCAGAAACATAGACACCTGGACCTGGGCTCTACTACTTACCTGTGTGACCTTAATTTTACGGTTTGCCTGTGTGCTTTCCCCCTTCTGAGCCTCAGATTCCTATAGAATGAATTGTTGTTTAGCCGTTTAGTCGCATCCAACACTTCATGACTCCCTCTTGGCAAGGATACTGGAGTGGTTTGCCATTTCCTTCCCCAGTGGATTAAGGCAAACAGAGGTAGAGATTGAATGAGTCCCCCAGTTTCTGAATGAGTATCTGAAGTCGGATTTGAACTCAGGCCTTCCAGACTCCAGACCCAATACTCTGTAGTACTCTGTCCATTGAGCCACCTAGCTTACTTCATAGAATGAGTGGTTTGGACTAAATGAACTTTATACACCTTTCAAGCTCAAAGGCTCCTAGAAACTGATAAGTAGGGGTATATAGAGTTGTACATTCCAACGCCCTCCCCCTTCTCATCATATAGTCTGCCAAGGTAGCTTTCTCTCCCCCATCATTCCAGCATCTCTAGAAAAATCTAATTCCTGGGGAATCTTCCCAGACAAATCAGAAATGAAGGGGCGGGAGGTGATTATGACAAGGTCTTAGGAAGGAAAATGGGTTGGAGGTGAGTGGGGAATTATTCCCATCCAACAAGGAGAAATATACACCCCATGTCCCCCTTGCTACCCTCCCTCCTCTGTGCACTCACCCCATATTTCTCTAGACTTTTGTAAGGACTTTCTTCCCAATAGATGGTAAAATTGAGGCTTAGAGAAGTAAAAGTATCTTGCCTCAGCTTAAGCAGCTAGCAGAAGTCAAAGCCAGATTTGAAAATAGGTCCCTGGACTCCTGAGTTCAGTGCTCTTTCCACTAGACCTAGATAGTGTGCCAAGGAACTGGGAAAAAGAGATAGTGATGAAGGATCCAGGGTCCAAAATGACACATCACCTGTGTTAACATGCTTGGGGATTTCCAGTTTGTACTGCTTCTCCTGTCCCCCTCCCCGATCCAGGGCCTGGGAATTACTGCTGACTTCCCATTCCGAGCCCAAAGCTACGCCAACTGGTTTTGTTTGTCTTAACCCAAACCTGTATCCCACCCAGGTCAATCCCTGACAGTAAAGGTTTTCATTTAGTACTCTCACAGGCTGTGAGATATTGGAAAGGGGTGGAAGGGGCCACGGGGTTACTGTGCAAGCCTGGGAACAATGGTTGATGAACGAGTCACCCCACCTTTTTTGTCCCCCTTTGTTCCACCAGAAGTTGGACAGTGATTCCCAGGCATGTGAAATTCGGAAATCCAGAGGTTTTTGCTGAAAACGTTTTCACATCTGGCACGGTATTCATTGCCTAGGATTGTAACACAGCAGCCCCCCTCTGGGCTCCCATAATGTTGCTGAGCAATGAGGACCTGGGAAGGGACAGGGTGGGTCAGGATGGGATAGGACTGGCAGGGCAGAAAAATAAAAAGTGAAAGGTGGCAGTAAATTTGGGGGTGGGGGGAACAGAGGAGAGGAGGCTGCTTTAGTTTAGGATTGTTTGGTTTTGGGGTTTTTTTTGCTGCCTTGTCCCAGAGATGACTTCAAGACTGGCTAGAGTCCCTAACACATGTGGCAGCCCAGTTTGACCCTAGTCCCCCCATATCTACCTCTTAAAGAGGTGTACAAAAGGGAGAGTGGGCAAAGAAGGGAGAAAGAAAGAACAGAACAAGCAGCTGAGGCCAAGGATAAAACTCCAGTGGGAGGAGGAGGCAGCATCTATTCTGGGAATTTGGTTGTAACCTTCCTTGTACCCTCCCCACCCAAGTGCCTGGGATTGGGAGGAGGCCAATGTTGGGTGTGGGGGGGAGGTGAGTTCATGGAGGAGGAGGGGTAGCAAGGGGGACATGGGGTGTGTATTTCCTCCCTGTGCTGGTTGTGGTCGACCTAGTTCCTGTGGTTTTCATTTTAGGTTGAGAGACTCATAAGGGGGGGATATTGAAATCCTAAAGGCTGTCCAGGCAAAGGGGAAAGGAATCCTGGCTTGCCCTCAAGTGAAGACAGGGATCCAGTGGCTGTTTCCTTTCTGGCCGGTGCCAGAAAGAGCAGGATAGAGCAGAGGTGAGAAAACTGGGCATTATTTTAAGGCCTGAGGAGGAAGATAGAGAGAAATGAAGCAACTCACACATGGGAATAAAACTTCTCTAGATTCAAATACTGATTCTGCCTCGATACTATTTGGGGTTAGGCTGGATGGGACTCTCAGGTACTTTCCAGATCTGAGCCTCTGATTCTGTGAAATGATTTCCCTGTTCTAGTCCTGTTTCCTCATCTGTAAGATTGTATGATCTCTAAGGCCCCTTCCAGCTCTGAAATCTTAGGAAAGAAGATGGAATGGGGAGCTTAGGTATATGAAGAGTAAGGTGAGTGAATTCAGAACAGTCCCTCGAACTGGGACAGCTGGCCAGTTGGAGCGGGGGAGGGGGGGGGGGGTTAGGGGTCATGGGAAGTGATTGTGGGGTGGGGGATATAGAAAGAAAGCATGGAGAAATTACCCAAAGAGCAGTGCCAGTGAGGGAATGGGGTACAGAGAGGGGAAATACTGAAGAGACATCAATAATTTGATGATTTTGTCCAGAATGCTTCTACCATAGATAGCCTTCTATTGATCTGCCTCTTACATGCTCTAATACTTTTTCAATCAACAAAAATCTATTTTCTCCCTCCCTCCTATTGGGGGGAAAGGTGGGAAGGCTGGGGCGGGGAGAAATCCCTGTAACAAGATACACACGATTAAGCAAACAAAATTCCTGCTTGGATTATATCTAAAAAATAAATGGCTAAATCTGCACCCTGATTCTTTGCTTTGATCAGCATTCTTAAGTCTTTCAGAAGTGTTTGTCTTTATAGTGGTGGTTGTTCAGTCGTTTGGTTTTGTTTTTTGTTTCCAGTCTTTCCTACTCTTTGTTGACCTCGTTTGGGGTTTTCTTGGCAAAGATACTAGAGTGATTTACCCTTTCCTTCAGCTCATTTTATACATGAGGAACTGAGACAAACAGGGTTAAGTGACTTGCCCAAGGTCACACAGCTAGTCAATGTTTGAGACCACATTTGAACTCAGATGATACTCTTGACTCCGTATCCACTGTGCTACCTCGCTGCCCCTTTACCATGTTATCATCATATAAATTATTCTCCAGGCTCTTTTCCATTTGTTCTTTATCGATTCATACAAATCTTCCCAAGTGTCTCTTAAAGAATCCTCCTCCTCGTTTCTTACTGCACACAATAATGTTACATTTCATTCATCTACCATAATTTCTTGAGTCTTACCCCAATCAATGAGCATCCCCTTATGGTCCAGTACTTTGTAAAGAAATTTGGCCTCTCTGACTGGTGGAGATTTGTTGTTCTAGGCATTTACTTTATCTTTTCCTTGCTCTATTCCAAACCATGCTGTCTCTCATCCGGAACCTCCTTCAGTGTCTCATTGCCCTGCAACATCCACCTGGCGAGAGTGGGGGAGCAGTTCTTCTCAATCTGGACCATCTGTCTGTAAAGCTTGCCCCCTTCTCCCACTGGGGTGAGTTCCTTCTGGAATCTGCTTTTTGTGGAAGAATTTAGCCTCTCCCCTCAGTCCTAACTTCAGACTTTTCAAACCCTGGCTGTCCCATCTTCCTTTACTCCCTCTCCCTATTCTTGCTCTTCAGCAGCATGCTTTTGTTAGAACAGTTCCTGGCACATAGTACACACTTCATAAATGCTTGCTTCCTTCTTTGCTTCCTTTTTGGGCTCTCAGATCATTAAATCAGTGTTTTAAGTGAGGTTCAAGCCCCACCAATCTTGTCTGCAAAATTAGTCATCATTTAAAAAACCACTTGTACTACCAGGCTTCTTGCAAAGGATTTGGGCTTACAAATAAAGGTAACAACACCCTTTCTGCCCTCCAGGAGATCACTTTCTAAGGGTGTTAGGGGGATTACCTATAAATACAAAATAGAAGTCTTTTATGTGCTAATAACTTGTTAAGACTATAACCCTTAGTGCCAAAATCATTATTGGAGTGCATGTAAGTCACCAGATCAACTTAAGCAGATTTGTTCATTTTGTGGGTTGTTTGGGGCTCTCTATTGTGTTCCTTCCCTCAATCACCTTCACCTTGATCTCCCCTTTTAGAATTTTTTTGTTATTCTCCTTTCTGCCAGCCTAGCCAGTGAACTACCACGCCCTCAGGGGGTTCACCCTCTGCAAGATTTTAAAAGCAAAAAGTACCTACATGATAAAAGAAATGCAGAGAGAGTGCGCTAGAGGAAAGCCTTTACTTCTTTGGAGAAGTACCTTGATAGTTTATTGTGAGTTGGTGTGGGAGCCCAGTTGGGGTGAGGACTGTGCCCCAAACACTAAGCATGTTAGCAAATCATGCATGTGTCTAGAATTAGGCTTCTCAGTTCTAGTCTTCAGCTAGTGACTTGCAGTCAGTGCACTTGAAACTGGCTGAAGAGGCGGGCTTTGTGGCATTTCCTGGATGCTTTTGCCTGTTCTGACTTGCTTGGATGCTTTGGCCTGTTCTAACTTGCTTGGCTGGATGGGAAACTGGTCAGGGTTGCCCTGTGGCTCCAGATGGGTCTGAAGCCTGGGGGAGCTAGCTCTGGAAAAAGGCATCAGTACATATTTTTAATGTATATCCTGTCCCTGCTGTCTTCTTGGAAGGCAGAGAGCACAAGCACCCATGTCTGTCCCTCAGAGTACTGCTCTCTCTCTTCTCCCCTTTCTTCCCCCAGCCTGGTGCACACATACCACCCACCTTCCCTCCTGCTGTGAGACATTACTTGGCTCCCTTTCTGCTTCTGGTGGCTTGTCGCCCAAGTGGCAGCTGGGAAGTTCCCCAGTGACCTGCCCACACCCTGGAGGTTCTCCTGGTCTGCTGCTGCCTTCTGGTCCCTGTTGCCTCCAGGAGCAAATAAAAAATGCTCCGTTTGGTGTTAAGAGCCCTTCAGGACCTAGCTGCCCCCTCTCTTCCCGGTCTTCCTACACTTTATTCCTGTACCACGTGCACTTCTTGATCCAGCAGCACTGGTCTCCTGGCTGTTCCACAAACAGCATAGTCCATCTGGGGGCTCTGGGCATTTTCTCTGACTGCTTGGCTTGCCTGGAATGCTCTATGTCTTCTTTACCAACTACAGACTTCCTTTAAGTCCCAATGGAAAATCCCTTCTTTTACTGGCCACCTGCCAATGAGCTAATTACTTCCTATTTATCCTGTCTAGCTTATTTTCTATTTACTTATTTGCATGGCCTACACCCATTAGATTGCAGGCTCCTTGAGGGAAGGGACTGAATTTTTTTTTGCCTCATTTTGTATTCCCAGAATTTATCTCACTGCCTGGCACATAATTGGTGTTTAATAAATGTTTTTTGACTGATTGATTGATGAAAAGGGAGATTACTTTTCTTCCAGATGATTGACAGAGTTTGAATTTCATAAAGCTTTTTTAAAATTTTTATTTAAAAAAAATTTTTTTTTTTACTTTTTGGAGGGCAGTTGGGGTCAAAGTGACTTGCCCAAAGTCACATGGCTAGTAAGTACATCAAGTGCCCAAGGCTGGATTTGAATTCAGGTCCTCCTGACTCCAGGGTTGGTGCTCTGTTCACTGTGCCACCTAGCAGCCCTAAAGCTTTTATTTTAAAAGAGAAGGGGAGGGCAATGGGCATTTTAAAAAATTTTATTTTCAACTCACAAGCAAAACAAACATTTATTCAGTTCCTGCTGTGCAAGGTTCCATGCTAAGCACTTTACCAGTGTCTCGTTTGATCCTCCCTATGAGACAGGGGCTATTATCTTACAGTTGAGCAAGATGGAAGCAGAGGGAGGTTAAGTGATTTGCCCAAGGTCACCCAGTTGGGTAAGTGTCGGAGGCTGGATTTGAATTCATGTCTTCCTGACTTCAGACCCAATGTTGTATATCCACTGTTTCACCCAGGTGCCTCATTTTAAAAGATGGACCAGGTGGGGAGGAAGAGAGGGGCAGGGGGCAGAAAGATGAGCTGGCCATAGAGCTTAAGTGGCTTAATGGAAAGAATGTTGAATTTTGGAGACAGAAGACATCCATTTTGAACCCCATCTCTGCTGCTGATTTGTATTTTCTTAAGCGAGGCATTTTTCGCTTTCCTGGGTTCCTCTGTTTCATCCTCTACAAATGATTGTTCTAGATTAACCATCAACTAAGAGGCAGATACTGGGGACCCTAGAGCCGGGTACAAAACAGCCCTTGCCCTCAAATAAGCAAATACCAGTTCGTAGCCAAGTGATTACAGAATGACAGGGCAGACTAGAAGCAGCTAGAGGGGCCTGTAAGAAGCTGTTTCTTTAAAATATATATACCCACACATACATATATATATATACACATATACATGTATACAGACACGTGTGTGTGTATCCACATATATACTGACGCCTTTTTGAAATCAGGAAGACTCCTTTTCCTTAGTTTAAATCTTGCCTCAGACACTTACTAGCTGTGTGACCCTGGCAAGTCACTTCACCCTGTTTGCCTCAGTTTCCTCATCTGTAAAATGAGCTGGAGAAGGAAATGGCAAACCACTCCAGTATCTTTGCCAAGAAAACCCCAAAATGGAATCACAAAGAATCAGAATCAGAGAAAAATGACCTAATAGCAGCAACTGTATTCAAAGCCCTATGCCTAGTGCTAAGAAGACAAAGAATAAAACAAAAATAATCCCTGGCTTGCATTCATAACTCCTTGACAAAGCGAGAGAATACAGAGATAGACCACCTCGAAGAACAGCCAACTGGTCAGGGTCTGGAGAGAATCATGAAGTCAGAGAAGCCACCCTTCTCCACCCCTCTGCCACCAACCCTGCATTCCAGAAGCATCTGCTCACGGGGGCAGGTAAGTTCTCCCCAAGCATAGTCTTTCATTGCTTGGTATACACTGAACATATTCCCATGAATGGCAGTGGAGCTGAGGTAGAGATAAAGTCTCCCTTTGCTTCAGAAACCAGGGGAGAGCCCCCTTCATTGTCCCAGGAGCCCTGAACACAGTCATGAGGTCCTGGCCTGTGTTCTTGTACACCTCCCCCCCACCCGCACAGCCTTTACATTCCAGCTTCCTTGAGTCTTTCTCTTCTATCTTCATTTGTGCCCTGACGATTTTCTTCTCGCTTGGTCCCTTTCCCTCTACACCTTGTTCCATCTCTTCTCAGCCTTCTCCTTTTGACCCTGCCTGGCTCCACTTTTCCTTCCATGACTCCAGTGGGACCGACTCTCCGCAGGGAGAGACTTGATGGTATTAGTTCTGGCAGCTTACACATCCCCTAGCCTGGCCAGCACCACTGTGGGATATTTGATGATTAGATTTCACTCTTTTCCTCCCTCCCTTCCTCCCTCACTGGATCAGGCAGCTCAGGGTCCTGGTAGAATACTCGTGGGTCTTGCTGGCCACCCCAGCATACCCAGACTGTCCGAGTTGTTACTGCAGGATCCGACTGAAACAAAACTGCAAAAAGATGTCATCCACCCTCTACCCACCACGTCCCCCAAGAGCCAGCTGGAGTTGGAGACACATGTGAATTGCTGGTGGGGCAAATAGAATGGGAAAGATTTTGGATGCCTTGCCTGCCTTCTTTAAGGCCACTCAAACCAAACTATATGCCTTGGTTTCTCCTGGCAGGTGTTTCTGCAGAGCTGGAAGGAGATCATACCAGAAATCAGTGTCACTGGTCTTGGGTGTCTCATGCATTTAGGAGGCTAAGGCTGTATAAAGGGAGCCAAGCATGGTGGACCTGAGACATCCAGACTTAGGTTTCTGGATCAGATAGAACTTCTTAGTAGAAGGAACTGATCCCATGGGCCTAAGCACTGGGTCAAAACCTTCAGTTAGGGGGAGGTTGAGCCAGTCATAAAGCTTAACCTTAGTTAAAACCTTAGTCTCTTTATCTATAGTCTATTTTGCAAACTTGTGTTAAGGACTTTTCCCCAAGGAAGGGCGCCATGGTGGCCCTGCGTACCTCTGTTGGCATTGGAAGGAGTCATGTGCCTCACACAATCCTTGTCTCCCTGGGAAAATGAAGTGTGGTGTGGGGATAAGAGCACTGCTTGCCCTCTGGGTTCTAATGCCTTTTTTGTCCCCGTCTAGCTGGGAGTTTGTTGACCCCTCTAAAAAGGATGTGAATCATACAATCTTTGATTTAGGGCTAGGAGGAATTTTAGAGTTCATTGAGTCCCACCCCCTATTTTGCAGATGAAGCAACTAAAACCCATGGAGATGAAATTATCTGACCAGGGCTTTCAGGTTAGCGGAGGATTTCCTCCCATCAGCCTTGTGAGGCAGATAGATGATATATTATCTCTGCTTCACAGGTGAGAGTTTGGATCTTATCTTGAATCTAGTATTCCCACAGGTGGTATTAGGGCCAGGACTGGGAGCCCTAGTCTCTTGACTTGAGTCCAGAGCCAATTCTGCTACTTAGATCATAGTGCCTCCCAGTATGTATGGGATAGATAAAGTCCCTAAGGACCCTTCAAGGTCTGGTGCTCCTACAGTCAAAGATACTGGGATTTCCCTCTCAGGAAATACTGATGGGTTTCTTAGGAAGAATAACTATAAGATAGCATGGGGACAGCTAAGTGATGAAGTGAATAGAGTACCAGCCCTGGAGTCAGGAAGACCTGAGTTCAAATTCAGCCCAAGACACTTACTAGCTATGTGACCCTGGGCAAGTCACTTAACCTGATTGCTTCCTCTCTCCCCTCACCAAAAAAGGCAGCATATTATAGTTAGGTGGTAGAGCACTGGATTTAAAGTCAAGTCAGGAAAACCTGGATTTGAATCCTGCCCCAGACTCTTATTAGCTGTATGATCCTGGATAAATTACTTAACCTTCCAGTCGCAGTTTCCTCATCTGTTAATTGAGGAGGTTGCAATGATCTCTAAGATTCATTCTGTTAGAATGTGAGCTCCCTGACAGTTGGGATTATGTCATTCTTTGTCTTTCTATCCCAGGGTCTAGAAGGTACCTGGTATACAGTGGGTGCTTAATAAATGTTTATTGGTTGATTCCTGCTCTAAATCTCTGATCCTGCAAAGTGGAAGGGCCTGCAGGAAGTGATTTTTCTAAGTGGATGAAATGCTGGATTTAGAGATAGGAAGACCTGTGTTCAAATCCTGCCTTATCGTGTGACTTGGGACAAGTTAATTAGCCCTTGTGCTTCAATAAAATGAGGACTGCATGGCATATCTAATGTTTTATCTTTCCAACGTTCTTATAATCTGGTGACATACAACAGGAAAATACATTTGCTGCTAGCAGATACAGCCCAGGAATCCCTAGGAGGCCTGGTATTGATGGGTTCGTAAGTGCTGGGGAATTGTGGGGGAAAGGGCTGGCTCTGGAATACCTCAGTAGTGGGACAAACCCTACCACTTTAAGAGATCCGCTGGACTCCAGCTAAGGTTTTTGTCTTGAGCAAATTTCATTGATTTAGGAACCCTTTTAGCCCATCCCTCGATCTTGTAGCAGGGGCTGGAGAAGAGACCCCAGGCCTAAACTTGGCCCCTGCCACTTGAAAGAAAATGTTAAATACAAAGGAATAAGTCTGAGCTCTTTCCAGAAATGAAAGCTAAGCCTAGCCTGTTTGAGGTCCCCCTCTTTAGCCCTTTCCCATCCCTAGTCCAATCTCCAGGCTTGTGCAGAAAATGAAAATATTGATTTGTGTAATTTTGAGAGCCAAGTTAAAGAATGCTTTGGGTGAATGAGACTGGCTGGGTCCTTTCCTGGGGAGGGCTGTTTCTCTGATCCTAGGGCCTGGGCTGGGGTAAGGATAAACTGTCTACAGGGTGTTTGCCTGTCTGTGGCTTGTCTCTTCCACACCCCAATTCTACCCTCCACCCTGTCCATCTAACCTCACAGAGGCCTCTGTTACTCCAAAGGTTGGTTACCTCTTTCATTCCAAGACAGAGTCTGGCGCCAATGGAACACTGAGCTAAAGACTAGTCTGAAGGTCTGTGCAGCAGGGGTCTAGCTTCCCACACAGTTAACAAAACCGAGATCTGCCTTATACATCCTGTATGGCTTCTAAAAGTGCCTCTCACTCTTCCTTAACCCATACTGAGATTACTAGCTCTTTGGCTAGATTCCCCAAGAATGAAGCAATGGTGAGGGCAAGCTAGCTCAGGATGGATGGATTCATTCATTTAAATACCTTCCTTTGTGACTATGAACAAGTCATTTGAATTCCGCCCCAGCCTCAGTTTACCACCCTGTAAAACGGGGATAGTAATAGCAAGGTCATGGTGGGGCTCAAATGAGGTAGCATTTAGCAAGACTTAAATTGGTGTACATGTCAGTTCTTATGTTTTCTGACTATTGACCAAGGATGTCTGCTCTGCGAACCTACTGTATGCCCATACCACTACCCAATGGTGTGCACTGCTGGAAATACATAAGCCACAGTCACAGTCCCTGACCTTAAGGAACATGATCCAATCTGGGGAATAAGATGGACAGCCATGGAATAATTATCAAGTTGAGCAATTAGGGGGGAAAACTTCTGCAGGCTTTGCCACAGTTAAAATTTAGGGATACAGAAAACTTCCTTGAAGGAATCAGGAGAGAGGATGATGATGATGTGAGGAACTGAAGAATCTGTGACCTCCGTTCCCTGGATTGTAAATATGTGGCACTGTGGACAGAGTGCAGGACCTAGCATCAGAAAGACTTGAATTCAAATCCTGCCTTGGAACACTTACTAGCTGTGTGACCATGGGAAAATTACTTCATTTTAGCAAGTCTCAATTTCCTCACCTGCAAAATGGGACACAGAGTTGTTGTGAGTATTGAAGTACCTTCCATAACCTACCTTGCAGATTTGTGAATAAACTGTTTCTTAAACCCCAAAGTCTTAGCTCCATTTGAGTCATTGCTATCTCTTTCTTGGGGGTTTCTCAGATATATCTTTAGTGCCTATATATATATATGGTCTTTGGTAAATCTGTTAACCTCCCTGGGGCTTGGTTTTCCCATGACAGGCTCTGAGGCCTGTCAGAACTACATCGTGATAAAAATGGGAGGAGGGAGAACAAGTGGATTAGGGCCAGGCTGATAAGGAAAGGGTGTGAAGGTTTATAATACAAATGGTGCTCCATGCAGAGGGGAGCTGGCCCAGTTACTGGGACCTGACTCAGATGAGCAGCCAAGTCCCCCAACACTTAGCTTGAAGTAGTCAAAAAATCATAAATCTGGCCATAGAAGGAACACCCGAGGTCATCCTATCCAACCTCTTCTTTATACAGACAAAGAAACCAATGCCAGAGAGGTTGTGACTTGACATAGTAAGCTTCAGAGTCAAAACTGGAACCCACATCCTTTGTATTTCTTTTGCATAGTGTCATTTAAGTGTCTTTGATGGCCTCCCCCAATTCACTTTATTCCTTCCCTTTTGGTGGCAATAATTGCCTCATTCATTTACTCACAATCTCTCTCTTTCTCTCTCTCCCTGTCTCTGTCTCTCTGTCTCTATCTCTCTCTTTCTCTCTCTCTCTGTCTCTCTCTCACCCTGCCTGTTGGCCAAATAGCTTATGAGGAAATGATCTGAAATTCATTTATACCAACATGTAAATGACTTGCTGAAAGCTTGAAGCCTTCCTCCTAGGCAACAGGTACAGTTAACCTGAAGACAGTGCCAAAGCACAAAGGCCTAAAGCTTAGATAGCAGGAACTGGTCCTAAGCCATTTTTCTTTGGTGAGGTGGGCAGGAAACAAATGGTATGCAATCCTGTCAACCACTTGGAACAACTATTTATCAGTAAAATGAGGAGGGTAGAGAAACACTGTGGTTTGATGGTAGGGTACCAGATTCGGAGTCACGAGTTCTGACTCCAAAAGAAGGCACCTCAGTGACTTGCCCAAGGTCACACAAGACCAAAATCTATGTTTTCTGACCATCCAGTGTTCATTCCACCAAACCATACTTCTTGTTTGGCATGATTTCTTCTTAGTGATATCTACTGTAGACCTAGCTCTGGCGCCTCCTCATAGCCCTGGATCCTCAGGAGCCATGCCAATGAAGAGTATCAACAGGTCCTAGCAAGCTGGAAATACAGGCCTGGCAGTGGAATGTGGGTGTGTTTCTCATCCAAGTACTAGCCTAGTTCATAACCAGAAGCTTGGCTACCTGGTGATAGATGAAGCACTTATTCAGTGCATACTGTGTTCTAGGTACTGTGCTAAGTGATAGGGATACAAATACAAGAAAAAAAAAAAAGACAGTTTCTACTCTTAGTTTACATTTTAATAAGGAAAGACAACATATAAAGGGGAACTAGAAAACGGGAGAATCAGTGGTCGGGGGGTAAGGATGCCCACTTGGGGATATGACTGGATATCCAGATAAGGAGGTGCAGAAGTCTCAAGAGTCGGGGGCAGGGCTGGTATTGAAGGCCTAGGAGCTCTTAGTCCAGGCCAGTGTCGGATCAGTCATAAGAGAAGGCTGAAGAGCAGGGTAAGAAGGCTGCTGGTAGAAAAATAAAGAATGTGAAAGGTGAGGCCAGAAGTGATCAGTCTCTGACACTAGCTTGAAGACTGTCTACTAAAATATGGAAAGGTTTCAGTCTTCCTCAGTAGATTGAGTGCCATGTCAATGAAATCCCATCAAGTACTGAAGAAATCCTCAGTGAACCCACGTTGGCTCCTAGTGATCAACACTTTCCTTATCTAAACATTTAATCAGCTATTTTATAATTTTGCCTAGAAGTCAAACTCACCAGTATGTAGTAGCTTGGGGAATGTGGGTGGGGTGGGTGTTGGGGAGAGAGAGTGAAAGAGAGAATGAGAATTGGAGAATTTGACCATCTCTCACTTTCTGGCCCTTCTCCAGTATTCTGTGTTTCCTTAAAGGTCACTGGAAGTGGTGGTTCTTTGGTCACGTTTGCCAAGTTCTCTGAATCTCTTTAGGACGGAAGTCGTCTGCACTGGAGACTTCAGTTAAGCCTATCTCATTACCCACCTTGCCCTTCAGTTCCCTTTTGAACACATTTGTCCTGTACCTTCCAATCTGAAGATCCTCCTACTTGACAAAGAAGTGAGAACCTCGGAATTGAGCAGCTCTGCTTTCTTCCTATTGCCACATTTGCCTCAAGCATTGGGCCCCTCCCTCCCTCCCTCCCTCCTCTATCCTTATAAAAGTCCAATTTATTGCACTTAGCATTTTCTGCCATCCCCAAAGCAGACCTTCAAACATCCTTCTCTTTTCACTTATTTATATTTTCTCCACTTGTCCGACATTTCTTGTCCTGTCTTTAGCTAGATCGTGAACTCCTAAAGATGGGGAACATTTTATTTCTGTGTATGTATATATGTGTGTGTATAAATTTATATTCTGTGTTAAACTGTTTATATTTATGTCATATATAAACATATATTTTAATATATTTATCTAAAATTTAATATATTATATAATAATGTCATAAAGGAGACTTGATGAATAGAGCACCAGGTCTGGAGTCAGGAAGACCTGAGTTCAAATTAGGCCTCAGACCCTTACTAGCTGTATGATCCTGAGCAAGTCACTACATCCTGTTTGCCTCGGTTTCCTCATCTGTAAAATGAGCTAGAGAAGGAAATTGCAAATCATTCTAGTATCTTTGCCAAGAAAACCCCAACTGAGGTGGTATAGGGTCAAACGCAACTTAAATGAGTAAGCAACAATAATATCATAAAATAGGTTTACTATGTTATTATATAATATGTTAATATATGGTAAATTATAATTTAATAAATCTAATTATTAAATATATTTTTACGTATTTAAATTATCTTCTTCCTTCTCCCCAACCCCACTCCATCAACTGCAAGTCATGTCATCATTTCCCTGATGCCATGGTCCTCTTCAAAAAAGAAGGACAAACACAACTCTAGTCTTCCTAACCATTGGAAGCAGTTAGAAACTAAGCAGTTGAGTCTCTGTGGAGGGATGGATGATAAACAGTGTTGATAGCCTGTTGGACCAACACATCGAATTGGAAAATTCCTTAAAGAACATACTGTATCCATTTATATGGATTCCCTCACCGTATCTGTAAACTTCACATTCCTGTCCAGCAAATCCACCCTCTTGCTTGTTTCCCCAATACACGTCAGTGGAGCTGGAGCTGAAACAAACTCAGGGTGTGGTGGTGGTGGGAGAAGGATGATAAAGTTCTGTGCGACCTCATCTTGGACCCTGAATTCTACACCCTCCCTCCTCCTCCCCTCCTCCCTTCCAACCTTGCCCTTTCCTTTGTTAAACTTCCTGATTGAAGCTTCACCCCTTCTCTTTTAGGCTGAAGACTTTCCCTGGGTCATTTTATTTGGGAATGGCATAAAGGAAGAGGAAGGGCTTATATACTGGGATTGGAGTAAAGTGTAGACCTTGGTAGTCCCTTCCTATTTGGGGCTCATCCTGCTGGGTCCCTAGCTCAGCATTCCATTACTAGAGATAGCCAGTTGGTACAAAGGATAGAGTGCTGGACCTGGAGTCAGGATGTTCAAATACAACCTCTTGTTCAGTCATTTTTTTTCAGTCATGTCCTACTCTTGGTGACACCATTTGGGATTTTCTTGGCTGATATACTAGAGTGGTTTTTCATTTCCTTCTCCAGTTCATTTGACAGATGAGGAAACTGAGGCAAACAGAGTTAAGTGACTTAAGGATCACACAGCTAGTAAGTATCAGAGGCCAGATTTGAAGTCAGGAGTCCAAGCTCAGCATTCTGTCCACTGTACCACCTAGCTGCCCCGCAAAATGGCCTCAGACAAATACTATCTATGTTACCTTGGACAAGTCACTTAACCTGTCTGCCTCAATTTCTTCATCTGTAAAATGGAGATAATAGTAGCACCTACCTCCCAGGGTTGTTATGAGGATCAAATGAGATAATAATTATGAGGCATTTAGCACAATGTCCAGCTCATAATAAGCACTCTATAAATGCAAGCTATTGTTATTAAAGAAAAATGATACAGTTGGACTAGATAATGTCTAAGGTACTTTCAGACTCTAAATCCTGTGATCCCCCTAAGCCTTTCTCTCCTTCTGCCCCAGAAGTAAGGATCTTCTAAGTAGCCTCTCCCCTACATCCCCCTGATCTTATCTGGACCTACTTCTAAACCTCCCTGAAAGGCAAATAGCATGTTTTCCCTCCTAGACCCTTGCCCCACTGATTAATATAGTGTGACAACTCCCAGTAATAGAGTGCCTGGCTCACCTTTACAAAGGGCTCTTCTTATGGTTTTGTGAGGTAACTGGTGCAAGAACCGAGATCACCCCATTTTATATAGAGATAAGGAAATTTAAGCCTAGGAATGTTAACTGGTCTATCCACTGTTATTTTTAATGTCAGAGCTAGGGAATGATCTTTGATTTAAAACAGGAAGGGGGAGGAATCTTGGAGGCTTTCTATCCCAGCTCCCTTATTTTTCAGATAAGGAAACCAGCCTAGAAAAGGCAGGTGATTTATTCAAGGTCACCCAGGTAGCTCTGAAGGCCCTTATCTCCTGACACCTACACTAAAGCAATCTTCCCAAGGTGTACTTCTGACCACGTCACTTCTCTACCCAGTAGTAAACTCCACTGGTTCCATATCATAGCCATGATCAAACATAAAATCAGCTGTTGGCATTCAAAGCCCTTACAACCTGAGCCCTTGCTACTTTTTGTAATCTTCTTATTCTGAACTTCACCATCCCCAACAATCCTCTAAGATCCAGTGATTCTGGTCTCCTCATAGTTCCTCCGGGGATTTTCACTGGCTGTCCCCTATGCCTGGAATTCTCCCCTTCCTTGTCATCTCCACCCTATGACTTCCCTGGTATCCTTCAAATTCAGCTAAATTCCCACCTTCTACAAGAATCCTTTCCTTATCCCTCTTAATTCTAGTGCTTTCTCTATATTGATTATCCTCATTTTTTTAATGTGATCATCTTTTTTTATTATATTTTATATTTTAAATTTTATTTCTTATTATTTATTATCATTATTTTTATTGTTTAATTTGTTTTATTAAAACAAATGTTTGTTTTATTGCATTTTTTTTTTTTAAAGGCATGGGATCAAGGCATTTTCCTGTGTGGGGGGATACTCTCTAGTTTATCACTGCCCATTCCGTACTGTGAAACCCGGCCCTGAACATGAGGCTACAGATAAGGTATCACCAGTATTCTACATCATTGTTTGCAGAAACTTTGCCCCAATTAGACGGTGAGCTACTTGAGAGTGGTAACTGTCTTTCATCTCCCTTAATGCTTAGCATAATGACTGGTGCATAGTAGGTATTTTTAAAAATATTGTTATTCATTTCAATTGTGTCCAGTTATGTAGTCCCATTGTGGGTTTCCTTGGCAAAGATACTGAAGTGGTTTGCTATGTCCTTCTCCAGTTTATTTTACAGATGAAGAAACTAAGGCAAACAGGGTTGAGTGACTTGCCCAGGGTCACACAGCTAGGAAGTTTCTGAAGCCAGATTTGAACTCAGGTCTTCTTGACTCCAGGCCTGGCAGTCTATCTACTGTGCCACCTAACTACCCACACTTAATAAATGGCACTTCATAAATGCTTGGCTTGTCTGTACATCAGAGTTTGCAACTTGTTTCCCCCATTCGCCTATGAGCTCTTTGAGAACAGGGATTGTCTTTTGCCCCTTTTTTGTATCCCCACTCCTTAGCACAATCTCTGACTCAGAGTAGGTGCGTAATAAATGGTCCTTTATAAATGCTTGTCTTGCCTGTATATGACTGTTTGCATGTCGTCTCCCCATTACACTGTGAGCTCCTTGAGAACAGGATTGTCTTTTGCCTTTCTCTGACACATAGTAGGTGCTTGACTGACCGAAGCCAGAACCTGGTTCCATAGCCAATACTTTGTCCTCCGAATCGTGCCACCTCTTGACTTGACAAATACTCTTTCCACCCTGTGAGAAATCCCTCTTGTGTTTGGAAAATCTCATTGGTTTAGCACCTAGAAGTAAATGGGAGTGGAGATGGTCCCTGAGTGATGATGGTAATCATAATAGTTAAGAATAACACCCCCTGGCTGGGTCATTCCCAGCCTTGAGCGAAGCCTGCTGGCCTTCGGGGGAAATGATAAGGCTGTTTAGCAATAGAATGCTTCCGGATATCAAGATCAGGCATCTTGCTTCCTGTGAGGCTCTGTCTGAGCCTGGTCTCCCCTCATCTCCCTCCTCTTTCCTGTCGGAATTCTCCGAGTCTATTTCCTTCTATCTCCTCTCTCCCCAGGTAGTCTCTGATGCTGCGGGGCAAGGCGTGGCTATCACTGGGAACCAAACCTTCAATAACTGGAATTGGCCAAATGCTGTCATCTTTGCTGCCACAGTCATCACCACCATTGGTATGTCCTTCTGAACGTCTGGGCTGATGTGGGCCTCCTGTGCCTCCCCTGTCTTCCTGTTTACTGGGGATTCTCCAGACATATCCATTCCTCTCTGTTCTGTCCCCTGAGCTCAGTCCTTTAGCTTTCAGGAAGGACTAGGCAAGGTCTGGCAGCTCTTAACCACCAGACAAAAAGATTAGTCACAGTTTGTCCTTTTGATGCCCTCCTGTGGACTTTAAGAAAAGAACTTTTCCCAGAGTGTCTGACGCAGTTCACAGGGAATTACCGAGCCTGAGCCTCGGACTGGGCACTTATTTGGGAAGCTGAGCCCCCAACCTCCAAAAGCTACCCACCCCACTAGAGATGGTGATAAATCAGATGTGGATAATTGAGCAAAATAAGTGATTCGCAGCAGTTATTGAGATTAAATCTTAGCTAGAGCTTCTGATTGACAGAGGTGGACATGAACTGTGTAAATCCAAAAAGGCTTGGTTGTGCCTAGAGCTATTGGGAAGAGAGGGAGGAGGAAAAGGAGGGAAAGGGTACATGTGTCACTCAGCTCATAGCTGGGACTGATCAGGTCTTGGGAACTTCTCAAATCAGTTCATGTGTTCCTATCACATTCCCATTCCTCTCAACCTTTCTCTCACCTTCCCCCACTAAATTATTTTCTAGAAAGGGATTTCCTTTCTGCCTGATCCCTGTTGTTTCTCCTTCTAAAGGTTATGGAAATGTAGCTCCCAAGACCCCTGCCGGGCGCCTCTTCTGCATTTTCTATGGCCTCTTTGGGGTTCCCCTCTGCTTGACCTGGATCAATGCCCTGGGGAAGTTCTTTGGGGGACGTGCTAAGAGACTTGGACAATTCCTTACCAAGAGGGGCGTGAGCCTGGTATGTATGCTCCTGTGGGACTCTCCCTGAAGGTCTGATGAGCCTGGTCTCTTTACTGGGGCATGATTAGGGGCCTGGGCAGGCAGACACCTCTTTTGTCATTCCCTGTCTGGGCTGTGGAAAGCAGTCCACACCTTCCTCTTCATTTCCATCTAGAGATGGAAAGTTATAGGATCATAGAAGGTTAGTTTCAAGGGTCCTTAAAGATAGTCTAGTGAAATCTCTTCATTTAACAAATAAGAGAACTGAGACCCAAGGTGATGGAATTCCTTTCCCTGGGAGACCTGGGATTTGAACCCAGATCTTCTGATTCTAGAGTTAGAACTCGACAATCCGTGTTATAAATAGTTGGTGTGAAGGGGTAGGAAGGATCCAGAGATCAGTGCTGGAGGAAAGGATGGTAAAGAAGAAGGTCACCTCACCATATTATGTATCAAGGTTAAGAATAGAAATGATAGCACCAGACTGAATGTCCAGAGAAGTAGAGATTTCCCTTTCCTGCCTTCTTCATTCCCTTGACCTTCCCCAGCTGAGATTTAATTCCTTACAAGTGACCTCTCAGGACCTCATAGACCAGGCATGCTGAAATCTGTCTCCTTGACTCTCTGGGTCTTGAATTGACTGGCTTCCTCATTCTCTTTCCCTACCCCTAAACAGAGAAAGGCTCAGATAACATGCACGGCCATCTTCATCATTTGGGGGGTGCTGGTCCACCTGGTGATCCCACCCTTTGTGTTTATGGTGACTGAGGACTGGAACTACATTGAAGGCCTCTACTATTCCTTCATTACCATCTCCACCATTGGCTTTGGAGACTATGTAGCTGGTGAGTAGACCCTCTCTTCCTTCTTCCCTACCCCTCTTTCCTCTTCTATAATTCTTCCTTTGACCCCTTCTCTCTTTCTTGCTTCCTTCCCTTCACCCTTCCCCCATTTCCCTACTCAGACTTTCTTTTATCTTCCTATCTTTTTCCTCATCTTCTTCTACCTTTCTCTCCTTTCTCTTACCCTCTTTCTCTCTCTTACCTTATTTCTCTCTTCCACCCCTCTCCTGGTTGGACAGATTCCCCACTCCCTTCTTCTCCTTCTTCTTTTCTCTTATTCCCCTCTTCCTTTGATATTCTCTTCTTTTACCTTTCCTCCTTTCCCCTCCCCTATCTCAAGCAAAATTTTAGGCCTGGCACACTGTGCCTTCAAGCCATCCAGAAATTAGGAGTACCAGGACCCTTTCTAAAGAGTAAACATTCAGTATGTATATTCATGCTGCAGAAGAAAACCTAGGTGAAAGTCCTGGTGTACACCTTCTCCTTTTCTAAACAAATCCAGACAGGTGATAAGGCTCCAGGCCATTTGTCTCAACAGGAAATCTCTGTAGTGCCTGCCACCCCCATGATGTACTTGACCCTTGTCCTGTACAAGAAATGTTTTTAATCTTATCTGTTTATAGCTTGTTTTTCTGAATTGAATCTCCATTTGTGACTTATCTCTTTTCTTTGTAACTGGGTAGACCTCTGAGCTTCTTCCAATGTGGGTTCCTTTCTACAGGGCCATTATGTAGAACACTGAGGAAGAAGACAAAGACAGGAGGAATGGGGAAAAGAAAAAGGGAGTATTACGTACTAATCTTCTTTGTAAAAGGGTAGTTTTAGGTGTCTGGGTGACAGGAATAAGCCAGCTGAGTCACTGCTTCTACAGAATCTCAAAGGTATCTCAGAAGGCAATTAGTCCAACCCATACCCAAATAGGAATTCCCCTCTGCAGTGTCCTAGGCAATGCTTAATATCAAACCAGCCCAGGGATGAGGGATGAGTACTAAGAAGGGATGGAAAAAGAAGCACAGAGTCACGGAGTTTCACTGCTAGAATGGACCTCAGATTTTAAGTTTGTGCCAACTTGAATTTACTTTACTTGGTCGTGTATGTGTGGGTGGCCAGAGCTTAGCAAAATGCCCGACACATAGTAGGTCCTTAAATGTTTGTTGACTGACTAATCATCACAGGCATTTTATTTTTGGATTTTGGGGGAGGGAAAGAATAAATAGTTGGGGAAAAAATTAATTAAAAATATGTTTGCCCTAATTCTCATCTTCAGGTAGCTAAAGGTACGCTTTGATGGAGAACCACATTTGCTATATAGTGAGATGCTTGGAAAGGACCCAACCCCAGCCTGTGTGTGATTGTCACTCACTGGAGACAGGCTAATGGGGAGATAGGACCCTTACATATTAAACAGCAACAAAAAAAATACGTAGTAGGTTCAGATACATCTAGAAGGAAACTAAGGTAGTAAGAGGGGACTGGGGGCAAAAGATCATCAAAGTCAGGTAGAGACTAATTAGGAGAGGATTTTTTTTGGAGTCTCCAGTCATGTCTCTCTTCCTTCCTTCCTTCCTTCCTTCCTTCCTTCCTTCCTTCCTTTCTTTCTTTCTTTCTTTCTTTGCTTTTTGGAGGGGGGAAGGTAAAGGTCACACAGCTAGTTTTTTTGTGTTAAGTGTCTGAGGCCAGATTTGAAGTCAGGTCCTTACAGTCATGTCTTGAAGGAGGTGAGGATCTTGCAGAAGGGGAAAAGCAAGAACCTGAGCAAGTTCTGGGAGGAGAAGGTTGACAATGTTTGTGGATGGATGGGAATGTGATGAGCTGGAAAGCCGCAGTGGTTCTCAACCTTCCTAATGCCACGACCCTTTAATACTTGTATGTGGGTATATCTGCATGTGGGCGGACCTGCCTGGAGATGGATAGAGGAGCAGTGTCTTGGTTCCTAAGACTATCGGAAATATGTGTTTTCTGATGGTCTTAGGCAACCCCTGTGACCCCTCTGAAAGGGTCATTCGACCCCCCCCCAAAGGGGTCACAACCCACAGGTTGAGAACTGCTGCTCTAGAGGGTAACCAGTCTGGTAAAAGGCTATCTGCTATGTTAAGAACTGATCAAAGGAACTGAGGAGGGTTAACCTGGAGAACAGCAGGCTCAAGGAGTGCTGAAAGACTCTCCTGTAGTGGAAGGGGTTCGATTTAATCTCTTTGGTCCCAGAAGCCAGACTTAGGTTTGATGTCAGGGAGAACTTCCTAATGATTAGGTTCTAGCAATTCTCTTTTATTCCAAAGTGAAATGTGCTACCATCAGAGATGGCAGGTCTGAAGGACCACCTATTGGTTATGTTAGAGAGGAGATTCTTGTTAAGGTATGGCTTGAACTAGATACATAGTTCTCAAATTGTTTGGTCTCAGGACCCCTTTATACGCCTTTAAAAAATTATCAAGGATCCCAAAGAGCTCTTGTTTTTGTCCGTTATATCTATCAGTATTTACCAGAAGTGAAAATTGATCAATTTAAAAAATATTTATTTGATTAATTTAAAAATTACAATAATAAGCCTATTAAACATTAACATAAGTAATCATTTTTAATAAAAATAATTCTCTTCCAAAGCAAATGTAGCAAGAAGGGTGGTATTTTTTTTTAAGTATTTGTACAAATCTCTTTCATATCTGGCTTAATAGAAGATGATTGGATTCTTCTATCTCCTTCTGCATTCAATCTTTTGGGAAGGTGTTTTGGTTGAAATGTATGAAGAAAAATCCAGATTCCCATAGATAGACAGTTGGGAAAGCAGGAGTATTTTAATAGACAAAAAATGTCTATTGATTCCGACTTCATGAGTCCACTAAAAATGTTTTGGGGACCACCAAGGTCTGTCCTAGACAGTGGCTGGTGATCTTTCCAGTGCTAAGATATGAGAATATATAAGACCTTTGCTCAGATGTTCAGCATAGAGATAATTTATCAAAAAAACATTTTTCATGTTCTTGGCGTAGCTTGAGGTGGAGGACAAAGGTCAAGTTGTCATGGGGGTTTGATATTATCCATAGATTTTTGCAATCCATTTTGTATTCATCCATATCATTTGACTCATCTAAAGCCTAGGATGCCCAAGCATGGCTCTTAGGATGAGAAAGAAAAGCAGAAGGGACGCAGGGAAGTTTTGCTTAATTAGCCTTGTGCTTTTCTCTTGACAACTGAGACCCAGAATGCAGTAACTTGCTCAAGGTCATGAAGGGAGGTTGTGACAGGTACTCTAACCCTCCAGTCTCATGTCCTCTCCACTTCACTACCCTCCCCTTAAGTATGTAAATTTGTTTCTTTCTCCCTTATGGATGAGACATGGAGGTTTGATCTTTGAACCTAAAGGTAGCCAGATGGTACAAAGAATGGAGCACTCAACTCGGTATCAAGAAAACCTATGTGCAGATCCTGCCTTAGACCTTTACTAGCTTTGTGACCCTAGGCAAGTCACTTAAACTCTGCTTTAGTTTCCTCATCTGTAAAAGGGAGGGGGTTGGGCTTGCTGATCTCCTTTACAACTCTAAGTTATAATCTGGTGATGAGGCTGATTTTTCTGTCTGACATTTGTGTGTCTCTCTGTCTCTTCTCCCAGGAGTCAATCCTGATGCCAACTACCATCCCCTCTACCGATATTTTGTTGAACTGTGGATCTACCTTGGGCTAGCCTGGCTGTCCCTGTTTGTGAACTGGAAGGTTAGCATGTTTGTGGAAGTCCACAAAGCCATCAAGAAACGTCGGCGGAGGCGGAAAGAGTCCTTTGAAAGCTCCCCCCACTCCAAGAAAGGCCTGCAGATGACATCCGGAGGAGGCGTCAAGGACGTCAATATTTTCAGCTTCTTGTCCAAGAAGGAGGAGACCTACAATGACCTTATCAAGCAGATCGGGAAGAAGGGTCTGAAGACAAGTGGGGGAGGTGGAGAGAGAGCAATGGGACCTGAGAGAGGAAGGCCTGCCCTCCCAGCTGCTCCCGTGGGTCCAATAGCAATCTATACCAAAACCCGTGTGCCCAGCTATGAGGAGGTATCCCAGACGCTGAGGCTGAACTGCCATGTTTCGAGGTCTCAGGGTGGGGATGCTGGAGAGGGTCCCCCCAGTGACAATACCAACACCACCTCAACTGTGTTTGTCAACCAGCTGGACCGAATCAGTGAGGAGGAGAGTGAAGCGTGGGATGCCCGGGACTGCCGCCCACTGATCTTTGAGAATGCCAACATCACCTTTGTGAATGAGGAAGGAGGCCTCTCAGATGAGGATACTTCTAAATCCTCTCTGGATGACAACTTAGCTGGGGAGGAAGAGGAGGAGCAGGGAGATGTGGAGGAGGCTGAGGCAGAGATGCCACTGAACCTGGGGGAGTTCCCATCCTCCGATGACTCCACTTTTACCAGCACAGAATCTGAACTCTCTGTGCCTTATGAACAGTTGATGAACGAATATAATAAAGTCAACAGTCCCAGGGGCACGTGAGGCCCCGCTCTCTGCCCCTTGCCCTATTCCACAAATCCTGCAGCCTCCTCCTTTCCCTCACCTCCCCTTCAGGGTTATTCTGTGATGGCTGAGATTCCTGGACCCTTGAACTGGGAGAGAAAAGGGGACCCTTTGCCCCCCCATTCCCTCTGGCCAGATGCCACTAAGTACTCATACTCCCCTCACTGCCTGCCCACTTCAGGACTGACTGTTTCCACATGCCACCTTGATGACATGACTGAACAGATGTGATCCCAGAAGTTGGTAGAGATTCGGTTCTTGAAAGATGGTTTTTGTTTTTTTGTTTTGTTTTATATTTTACTACATTTGTAATTTTGATGGAATATCAACAATACTGGGCCAGACAAGGTCTATGGATGCTCAGACCTATAAAAAAGCATAAAGTTTTGGGGTATTGACAGGATCTTCTGTCCTGGGAGGATCTGTATAGAGAAGGCTCGATTCAACTGATATGGACTGAAATTTTAGTATGTTGCCCAGCAACAGGACTCAAATCTGTAAGGCAGTGCACTGGAGACAGTCTGTCCTTGTCTTCAAAGTGACTTAAGGTCGATTTGGGGATTCCACGTGAACACAGATGAGATAATTAATGAGACAGGGTAGTGTGTAAGCAAGTGTAGGGGTGAGGTATATAGGGATGCTAGGGAAACAGACCCTATATCTGTTCCAAGCTGCTTCTTCCCAAGCTCCTCTTCACCATCCTACCCCAAATATTCTAATGCAGGGGTTAACCTTTTTGTGCATCGTGGATCCTTGGGCAGTCTGGTGAAATCTATAGACTCCTCAAAATAATCTTTTTAAATGCATAAAATAAAATATGTAGGATTGCAATGGAAGCCAATTACAATATTGAAATAGATATTATATATATGTACATATATATATATATATTTTTTTTTAAGTTCATGGACCCCAGGTAAGAAACCCCCTATTCTAATGAGAAAAGGGCTGTTAGGGGTTTGGAAAAGATGAAGGTCGACTAGTCTAATACAGAACCCATACTGAAACACTCCCAGTGGTAACCAGACCCATCCCATGGGCCCCACAGCCCCTATTGCCCATGTTTAATGAAGACAGGCCAAGCCAAGCCCTCCCCAAAGTGGTCCTTTGTGCAAGAGTCACTGAAGGGGGTGGGTTAGCTAGGTCTAGGGTCAGCACAGTTTACCCTGTTCTGGACTCCTTAGCCCTTCAGGGAGAAGCAGATGGGGCAGGACAGAGAGCAGTGTGGAGTAGTGGGATGTTGGCTGAATCTGGAGCCAGCTTTTGCCATTCAGTTACCTAGGTGACATTGGGCAAATCGTTTCCCTTCCAGTCTCAATTTAATTACCTATATAATGGGATTAAGTTTGGCTTAGTCTAAGACCTCTTCTAGACCCATGTGTTTTCCTTGTGGTTTTGCCTTTTCCAAGTGTCTTGGCTCCCCTCCCCTGTCCTCTTCACCACCAGTACCACCACCAAACACATACACACACACACACACACACACACACACACACACACACAATTCCAGGAGGCAGTAGTCAGGAGAGAGAGCAGTCTGCATCTTGCCTCCTCCATCTTTGGCACTCAGGCCCTCTCATGGACTGAGTGGCAAAGCAGGGATTATGTCCCACCACCAAGGACATATGTGTGCTTTAGTGGGTGAGAAGGACCGGGACCTGTTCAGGTACCCGTTCCTGTTTGGGAGATCTGCTGTGAACTAGCTTGAGGTTTCTGATGGAAGAGGAGGACTTTGGGTCATGTCTTTAGCTCTGTGTACCTCCAAGACCTTCCCTTCCCTCCCCTCTGCTAACCCAGAGAAACAAGTCGTTTTGGGGACAGGAACCAGATGGGCTACATAGGCCAAAATTCTTGGGGTTGGGGGGAATTGGAGATTCCACCTCACCCATTTCCTTGTATTAATATGAAGTCTCTAGATGACAATATACATTGAACCTGGCTTCCTCCAGGTATCTCCCTAGAGCAAAGACTTTGGTGACCACCTCCCACCCCCCATACTTGCCTTACCTGCATTTGATGAAGAAGTGGGTCAGTTAAAGAGGAGAGAGCACTACATTGCTCAGCCTCCTGGCTTTCCTTCTGCTTCCAACATCTCCCAATCAACAATTGACATTGATCTTGGCTCCAATGTGTGCATATTAAGAGACCTGGGAGGGATGTGCCTCCTACAACTTACCTCTGGAATCCCCAGCTGCTATTTTAACTTTTTTTATAGAAGCTTGGGGAAGTCTGGTCAGAATATAAAATTATAAAGGAAAACTATTCCCCCTTTTTTGGGGGATTGAAGGGGGAGGGGAGGGCAGGGCTAGACACTTATCTGTGCAATGTCTCACTGGGGCAGATGTTCTGCTCTCTGTGGATAGTTTTTATTTTTATTTTTTTATTACTTTTAAAAGAATTTTTTTGCAATTAAAAATATATATGTATATATATGTGTGTGTATATATATAAATATATATATATATATATATATATCTGGAATATGTGGTTGGCTACTGATGGTATCTTAAATCCAATTCCAAAAGTAAGGGGAAGGTTCTGGTTGCCCTGAGAGCCCATCTGACAAGTCAGTGAGTCTTAAGCTATCTTAGATAGAAAATAGTGGAGGACCTCCTCCCCACTTTCCTCCTTTCCCCCTGGCTCAGGACCTCAGGCAGTATCCCATGTTAGGAGATCGAGTGGTACATAACAGCACTTTTATAGAGCCATCTTGGCCACCTTGGTTTTATCTTCCTCCCCCTGGTTACCTTCCAGGTTTAATTTTAGTTTTTATCTCCATTTGAAACTATGGTTGATTCAATTTCCTATAGGTCACCAGCAGATGCCCAGAGGGGCTTTGATTGAATACTCCAAGATGTCCCCCCCAGGTCCATCTGTGGGGGAGACAGTGTCTTGTAATGGAAAAAATGGATGTGATAATGCGAAAGACCTGAGTTCAAATCCCCCACCCTCACTCATCAGTGAGATCCTGTGCAAGTGGCTTAGACTCAGCTGCTCAAGTTGACAGTAAAAGGGAGTTATTAATAGTAGCACTACCCATCTCACAGGGTTGTTGTGAGGAATGTGATTTTTGTAAACCCGAAAGCACCATAGAAATGTGAACCATCATGGGGGGGTGAATGGACTAGAAGCTCCCTGTTCTGTGGAGCCTCGAATGCCACCCCCGAACCTACCCTCACCTCCACGTGTTTGAGGGGGATGGGAAGGAGTGTCCTCATCTTTTCATATGATTGATATTCATGACAGTTTCTTCATTCTATGATCCTAATTTGCCTATCACTGACTGTCCTGGAATCGAACACACTGTATGTAAATATTGGCAGAGTCAATGTCAAGTGTAATTTATTTTAACATTTTTGCAATAAAAAAAATGAGGTGGACAGTTAAGCCTGGTGTTGGCCAAATAGGGGTTCGGTGGGAAGGTTGGGAAACAAAGGAATGTGAACCTGTAGCCAGGAATGATATGACCTTTGGAGGGGGCTCAGAATTAAAGGAATGTGGGAGACCTTCTGGGTGCCAAGGGTAGGCAAAATGAGGGTATGGAATGTGGGAGTATTGCAGAATGAAGAGGTGTGGCATGCCAAAATGTAACAAAATTGTGCACCTACTGTGTGCCCTTAACAAGACCTGGGTTTGGAAGGGGGATGCATGTGCCCAAATTACTAATGTAAAGTGTGAACATGCATGAGGAGGTACAAAATCACTTTTAGCTTAGGGAAACCAGGGAAGGCTACTTGTTTGAGCTGGGTTAAAAAATAACACTAACAACCTGTACTATAGGAATTGGGTAGGACTTATCTGTCAACAACTGCTTGAGGAGCTCTTACTTTGTAAGAGGTGCTCAGATACCAAATAACAACAAAACTGAAAAGTCCTTTCCCTCAAGGGGCTTTCTCTCCATCAGCATCAGTATCTGGAGAATCAAGGAAAAAGGCTTCCCATTTTCTGTAAGAAGAGCTAAATTGAAAAAGGTGTCTTCAGAGAAAACTGGGATTGGGCAGAGTGGAGATTGGGGAACTAGTGGAGGATGAAGTTCGATAGGAACGTGGAGCCAGATGATCCAGCATCTTGGAATCCCAAATAGGGGAATTGGGAATCGATCCCGTTGGCCAAGGGGAGCCTTTCTTAGTTCTTGAGCAAGGCAGCAAAGATCAAAGTGGTGTTTTGGCAAGATTCATGGGGCAACACACAAGATGGATTAGGAAAGGAAGAGGCTAGATACCCAGAGACCAGCTAGGATTATATAGCATTAATTCCAGGGTGAGTCACTCCTATTTTGCAGATGAAGAAACTAAAGCGTGGGAAGTTATGACCTGCCCATCCATGATCACCCGTGATCTCTGGGCAGAGATGGGAATAGAACAAGGACTCTCTGCCTCCAGTGGGATTAAATTCAGTGCCATATGTTAAGCATCTACTGTGTGCCAGACAATGTGCTAGGCAGAAGACAAAAAAAGAAACTGCCCCAAGGAGCTGAAGAGCAATGCCCAATGCCCACTTGTTTGTGTTCTAGTTTAGATGGAGGGCACTTACTGCTGCCTGGGTGGTGCTGAGTTCTTGAGTAAGAGCGGAACAACCAGGTTGTGGTCCTTGCCTGGAGAGGGAAGGAGAACACACCTGGGCTCTCTCCACCTCTCTTTGTCCTGAGAGCAATTACTTCTCACCCACACTCAGGCTCTCTCTCTCTCTCTCTCTCTCTCTCTCTCTCTCTCTCTCTCCCCCCCTCTCTCTCTTTCTCTCCCCTCCTCTTCCTCCTCCTCCTCCTCTCTTCCTTTTCCCCCTCTCTTCTGCTTCTCTTTCCTTCTTTCTCTTCTTTCTCCCTTTTTTCTTTTTTCTTCCTCACAATAAATTTTGTTATTAATGCCTTTTGTCTTACATCAAGGTCATTTCTAGATATTAACCTGCCCAGTGGCAGCAGTGGGTAGAGCACTGGATCAGGAGTCAGGAAGACTCATCTTCCTGAGGTCAAATCTGGCCTCAGACGCTTACTAGCTGTGTGACTCTGAGCAAGTCACTTCATCCGGTTTGCCTCAGTTTCCTCAACTGTAAAACAAGCTGGAGAAGGAAATGGCAAACCACTCCAGTGTCTTTGCCAAGAAAATCCCAAATGGGGCCATGAAGAACAGACATGACTAAACAAAATAACAATAAAAAGTCATCTGGCCCAACTTTCTCAACAAATCAATACCGCAATATAAATGGAAAGTATTTTAAAAGAAAGACAACCAGGCAGTTTTTTCCCCTTTTCTACAAAAGAAGATTGGTTAGTCAGGCCATTCCCACACTGTCCTGGACACCTGGGATCCACAGAGCAGAGAAAGGAAAAGGCACAGTTCTCATTCTTAGGGAGCTCATTATCTGGTTTCTACCCTCAGGGAACTTCTGTGGAAGTGCGTAGGGACTAGGGAAAAATGGAGGAACCAGAGAGACAGAGATAGTCAGAGAGAAAATAGAGATAAAAGGAGGCAGAGGAAGACAGGGGAAGGGAAGAGAAGGAGGAAGGAACAAAAGGAGAAGAAGGAGCAAGCTCAAGAAGTGTGAAGTGATGAATATGGCGATGCATAGAGAGTTGGGGTGCTCATTAGGGAAAGCTTCTTGGAAGACTGGGAAAGATTTATTCAAAGCTGTCTAGTAGGCCCAAGCTGCTGACTCCACTGCTGGCCACAAATCAGATGAATCATTTGCTAGGCTCCACCCCTCTCACCTTCTCCCAGAGGTGTCCATCCAAAGCCCAGCTTGGGAGTTTTGTGTTATGTGTGGGTGTGTGGGTGTTAGCAAACTCACAAAAGAAGCAATCACCTATTAATATCCGTGTCCAATTTGCACTGCCAGCCATTTCATTACAAGGACTGGGGGGCAGGGGAGCGCGGGGGCAGGGAGTTCTGGGAGGCCTCCTGGAAGGTGAGGAAGGTAGCTACCGTGTACCTACCTGTAGGATGTAATGGACAGGCAGAGCCTTTGGCATCTGGACAGGGTTCCCACTCAAGGAACTAAGGAAAAAATAGGATTATAAAGGAAAGGCTCCAGAGAGGAAGGGGCCCAGCTGTTCCCCAGACTGACTTCTGCCTAAAGTTTTCATTGTTCCTCTAATGCATCTCATAACTGCTGGAATGAAAGTCTTCTCCTCTCGTTGTCCCTATCACTAATCCCTGCCTGCACTCTAGGGTTCATAAAAAGCTAGATTTAAAGCTAGAAAGGAACTCTAAGGTTATCCAATGAAACCCTCTCATTTTACAGAGGAGGAAACTGAGGCAAAGAGTTTGTTTGTTAAAGGTTACACAACTAATAAGTGTCTGAGATGTTGTTCAAACCTAGGACTTTCTAATTCCATCTGGGTCTAGCACTCTCTGTCCTACCAGATGGCTGGGTCAGATAAGGATTAATCAACAACCATTCATGTAGTACCTACTATGCCTCAAGGATAGACATACAAAGGGAGAAACATTCTCTAATCTGAGAGAGCTTCCATTTTAAAAGGAAAAGTAAGTACATAAGTATGTACAGAGCATGTATGTGCATATACATGTATTTATGCCACACATCCACATGCATGTATTATAAATATAGATACATAAACATATGTATACACATACACACAGTAGTTTGGGAAGGAAGGCAGTATCAGCTGGGGGCATTAAAGAAAGGCTTCATGTAGAAAGAGGTAGTTGTGCTGTGTTTGGAAGAAAGAAAACCTTCTCTAAGAAAAGAGGACGAACGTTTCAGAGCTGGGATTGGGAAACAGATTCTAAAGCAGCCCCAAAGCCCTGATAAGCCCAATCTGTTGAACCAAATGGTCTCCAAGTCCCAGCTTTTGCTATATGACCCCATGAGTTTTTGACCTTGGCTAGAAAGCCCTAACCATTGATTTGGTTTCTACCCTCAAGGAATTTCTGTGGAAGTGCATGGGGCAGGGGGGAGGGAGTGGAGAAACCAGAGAGAGATAGAAAGAGACAGAGAGAAAAGAGAGAGAGAGGAAGAGGGAGACAGGAAGGGCAGAGAAGGAACATTCTCTTTCATTCAGAAATGAAAGAAGAAGGAGCAAGCTCAGAAAGTATGAAGTGATGAATATGGCAATGAATAGAAAGAGAGCCGGGGTGTTAATTAGGGAAAACTTCTTGGAAGACTTGGAAAGACTGGTTTGAATGGTTAGGTGGTTCAGTGGATAGAGTACCAGACCTAGAGTCAGGAAAACCCTTCTTCCTGAGTTCAAATTTGGCCTCAGACACTTAAAAGCTGTGTGACCCTGGGTAAATCACTTCACTCTGTCTCAGTTTCCTCATTTGTAAAATGAACTAGAGAAAGAATGGCAAACCACTCCAGGACCTTTGCCAAAAAAAAAACCCCAAATAGGGTCATGGAGAGTTGGACATGACTGAAAAATGAGTGAACAATAATTCCCCACTCAGTATATTGATATTTTTTGAACCTGTGGTCTCTGCTTGGTATGTACCCCAAGGAGATCAATCATAGACAAGCCCCACACACATGCAAAATGTTCCTAAAAACACTCATGTTAGCAAAGAACCAGACACTGAGAACTATGGATCAATATAGGAGTTTGGGAATGTAATAAAAATCTGTCATCTTGAGGAAATATAAATATGAGAATTCACAGAAACAAAGGAAGATTTGTATGACCTGAAGAAGCACCAAGTGACCAATGTACACAATGTAATATTGGCAGCTAAGTAATACAGTGGATAGAGCACTGGGTTTAGATTCAGGAAGACTCATCTTCTTGAATTCAAATCCAGCCTCAGACACTTACTAGCTATGTGACCCTGGGCAAGTCACTTCACCCTGTTTACCTCAGTTTCCTCATCTGTAAAATGAGCTGGAAAAGGAAACTTCAATATTTTTGCCAAAAAAATTCTAAATGAGGTCTCTAAGAGTCAGTCACAACTGAAATGACTGAACAATAACAAAAGAAAACCCACAATGGGATTAGTATCCATGGAAGAGAAAGTTTGGGCTGATTAACTCCTGGGGACAAGATCTGGAGGGTAGAGGATCAGTATCAACAGGGGAAACTAAGCAAAATGAAGGCTCAGTTCTTTTTACATCTGCTTAGAAGATGAGAATTAGTTAAAATTTTAAGATTTCTGTAACTTTTCCTTTTGGCATTTTGACACTTTGTATATTTCTACATAATGATTTATAGTTTGAAAAAAAAATTTAAAACTATTAAATAGCCAGGGAAAAAAAGAGTTGAATTTTGATTATCTTAGGGGTTATTGAGTAACTTGTATTCTCTTGCAAAGCAGAGCTAACTTGTAGGGAAATCCAGTTCTGGTAGAGAGGTAGTAACATTGAAAAAACAAAGAGAGGGAACCAACAGGGATTAGTCAGTCAGTCAACTAGCATTTATTAAACTCTTGCTGTATGCCATACAGCATTAAACGCTAGGGATATAGAGAAAGGCAAAAGACAGTCTCTGTTCCCCCACATTCTAGTGGGAGAAACAACATTAAAACAACTACGTGCAAATAAGATATAGACAAGATAAATTGGAAATAATCAGCAGAGGGAAGGTACTAGAATTAAGGGGGATTGAAGAAGGACAAATACTGAAGCTAAAGCTTAAATTCTTTGGCCACATAGTGAGAAGGCAGGACTTGTTGGAAAAGACCCTGATGCTGGGAAAGATTGAAAGTGAAAGGAGAGATAAAAAAATCAAAATAAACAAAAAAAATAAAATAAAAAGTAATAAAAAATAAAAAAATAAAAATAAAAGAACGTGAAAGGAGGAGGAGATGGCAAAGGATGGGATGGATAGATAGTGTCATGGAGGTAATGATCAGGAACTTGGACAAACTTCGGGAAATGGTGGAGGACAAAAGGTCCTGAAGTGCTACGGTCTGTGAGGTCACAAAGAGTTGGACATGACCGACTGACTGAAAAACAACAATGAGGCAAGCTGAGAGGGTGGGAAGTTCAAGGAAGGATGAAACCACCTGTGTAGTGAGTGGGATAGTGAGTCAATCAGGGAGGTATAAAAGGATTGTTTTGCTGCAGTGAGGACACAGTTGAGATTCCGTAAATAAATTTGTAATGGATACCGTCAGCATAGTTTTGTGATTTTGGCCATCTTTGTTCAGCATTGTGTGAGTAGGAACAGAGGCAATGGATAGTGGAAACAATCCAGGATTGAAGCTTAGCAGGACAAGATCTTCCTTAGCATAAGGGGGCAAAGGACTTTGAAAGAAGATGACGGAGTAGAATTATATTGGTTTACCAAGGATCAAAATGGAAAGGGAAGAATGCAGCCAATGCAGGGGGTGATTGACCAGAAGATCACAGTGAGGACAAAGAACAGGGTTTGGGATGGCCAGGCAAAGGACAAGTAGAATGACAATAAACTGGGATCAGATCAAGACATTTTTGGAGTTCACGAAGGTGGAAACGATGCATTTATGGGAAAGGGTATAACCATCTTTGAAGCTAAGGTGGAGTGGAGAAATAGGACATGGGAAACGAACAAACTGAGAAAGTGTCAGCTTAGGGGTGTTTGAGGGAATGTCAGTGTGCATGTTGAAGTCCCTTAGTATTGGAGGAGGAATTGGGGAGAAGAGAAAGATTGTGAGGCAAGTGCTGAATTTGTAGAGTAAAGAAGGGAAAGTGTCCTGGAAGTTGGTAGCCAAAAGTCATTAAATCTTGATTGAGTGAACTTCAAAGTAAGAAGGATTACTGAGGGATGGTGGTAGAGGGAGAGCTTGGAAGTGAACCAGGAGGGCACAACAAGCCATGACAGCCAAAAGACCACTGTCCTTCTCCTTGCTCCTATCAGTATACCATCCCCCCCTTTCTCATTTCAACATACCTCACTTTCATAACCTGTCACACCTCCTAAGGTTACAGCTTACTTTCCACTGAACATATTTCAAATCAGCTGCTTCCTGGTGACATCAAGGGAGGCCTCTTAATCTCATCAGTAACCTGATGCCAAATCCCATTCCAAAGTGGGTTGCTGCTGGTCAGGGCAGGCCAGTAGTCTACCGGGACTTCGGAGAGGCTTTATTGCATTAATTACAGGAGTTGGCTTTTCAGATTTTTTTTTAAAGGATTTTATCCTTTATCTTCTGATTGCATTCTGGAAGTCAAGAGACTTGGGTTCCAGCACCTCAACTTGCTCTGTGACATAGGGCAAGTCATTTTCTACCTTCAGGTCTCAGTTTTCCCATGAATCAACAAGCATCATTAAGCACTTATGATGTACCAGTCATTGGCTGGATACTAGAGATACAAAGATCAAAATTAAACAATCCCTGCCCCTGTGGAGCTTGCATCTTATCAGGGAAAGAACATGTACGCACATAGTTGAAATACAAAATAAATACCAAGTAGAAGATAAGTAATTTCAGAGTTGGGGAAAGGTGCTGCACTGGGGGGAAGGAAGAAGGAAAGAAATAAGGACAGACCTCATGTAGGAGACATAGCTTGATCTGAGCTTCGAAGGAAGCTAGGGATTCTAAGATACAAAGTTGTAAAATGAGGGTATCTCTAAGTGGTCCTCTTTTTTTTTTTTTAATTTTTTTTTTAGGCAATCAGGGTTAAGTAACTTGCCCAGGGTTACACAGCTAGTAAGTATTTGAGGCCAGATTTGAACTCAGGTCCTCCTGATTCTATGGCTGGTGCTTTATCCACTGTGCCATCTAGCTGTCCCTCTAAGTCAGCTGTTCTCAACCTGTGGGTCGTGACCCCTTTGGGGGTCGAACGGGGTTGCATAAGACCATCAGAAAACACATATTTACGATGGTCTTAGGAACCGAGACACTGGTCCTCTATCTGTTGCCAGGCGGGTCTGCCCACATGCAGATACACCCACATACAAGTATTAAAGGGTCACAGCATTAGGAAGGTTGAGAATCACTTCTCTAAGTGGTCCTTAAAGGCCATTCCTGTTTTCTCTGTTATGTTCGATATTCTAACACCCCTTTCAGTGCTGCCATTCAATGCTTTGTTTGAACAATCTATTCTAAGGGCCTCCCAGCTCTGAAGATCTGTGATTCTATCCTCTGCTCGTCTTCATCCTACACAGCCTTTGAAGATGTAGTGAATTCTATGTATTTATTCCCAGCTGTGTCAATAGGACTTCCTTCTATTTCTCCCAAACTCCCTCCACCACCTCTTCCCAGTTCTTTTGGCAAGAAATGTAATTCCATGTAATTCAAGTTTTTGTTGAGTGTTGTTCAGTCATGTCCAACTCTTTGTGAACCCATTCGGGGTTATCTTGGCAGATACTGGAGTGGTTTGCCATTTCCTTTTCCAGTTATTTTACAGACGATGAAACAGAGGCAAACAGGGTTAAGTGACTTGCCCAGGGTCACACACCTGTTTCTGAAGCTGCATTTGAACTTAGAAAGATGAGTCTTCCTAACTCCAGGCCTAGCCTCTATTCACTTCATCACCTAATTGTTGAGTGCTTAGGACATTTTGTCCACTGGCCTTGGATTCTTTATGTTGGCAACCTTTGAAGCAGGATGAGGAACAGGCATTAAAAACGCACCTGCTTCTCTTCTCAACCCCTGATCCCCTCCCCCAGTCCTTTAATCCTCAAAGCCAAAGAAATGAACCTGAAGTCACTCATCTCAGGAAGAGAAATACCAAGGTTATAAGGAAGTTCCATCAGGTCTCTCCCTTTATCTATAAAAAGAGGGAGTGACCCTAGACGAGTTTTCACTTCCATTCCCATTCCAAGTCCTGTGATCTCTCTTCTTCAAGATTTGACTCAAAGTTCACTTCATAGAATTACAGCATCATCGACTACAGGTCATGTAACCCATATCCCTTCTCCAAGAAGGAATCCCCTCAAACAGATCCCCATTCCTATAGGGCAGATGTGGGGGACCAAGAGTGGTTCAGTTTGGCTGGAGTGTGGAGGGCAGGGTGGACTGGGGTAGAGAAAGATGGTCAGGCCCAGTGTGTGGAGGAATGAAGAGATTGACAGACCAAGGACCAGAAAAACCTGAATTTAAATCCAGCCTCAAACACTCATTAGCCATGCAACCTTGGGTAAGTCACTTAAACTCTGCCTCTATTTCCAAATCTATGAAATCAGATAAAAATGGCACCTTCTTCCCTGGGTGGTTGAGAGGACCAAATGGCATAATATTTGCAAAGTGCTTTGCAAATCTTAAAGTGGTGTATTAATGCTAACTAAAATTATTAATATAGGATAAAGCTGGGAAGGTAGAGTGCTACCTACTGACAGAAAGCCTTGCATGCCAGGCAAAGGAATTGGAACTGTACTTGGTTGGCAATGGGGAACCACTGAAGGTTTTTTAACAGAATGACATGAATATGATCCTAAAGAAGATTCTTGTGGTATTGACATGAAGGATGAATTAGAAGGGAGAGAGAAAATTTAAAAACTGGTTAGAGACTATGGTAGCAGTCGAGGTAACAGTCTGCTAATGAAAGCCTGTGTAGGATGAGACTAAACCTCCTCCCATCCCACTCACTGAGCCTTCACATTGCCCCCTCCAGCTCCTGGGGACCTGAAAGTATCTCAATCCCGATTCTCGTAAGGGAGCCCCATTAGCAGGAACAGACCATCACTCAGTGTTCCCCTACCCACAACCACCGGTTCTGTTCTAAGGTGGGGAGAGAAGAAAGCAAGGCTATTCTGAGACTGGTTTTCCGGCCAAGTCTTCTAAACACCCCCCGCCCCAACACACACAAGCACTCACCCCCATTCCAGTTCTCGGCAAGGAAGTCTACAGCCCCTGGGATTGATGGAGCTGGATTAGGGGGGAAGCAGGTCAGGGAAGGACATACCCCCCCAACAGAGTAAACAAAAGAACAGATGAAAATTGTCTCCTGGGGGGCTGGGGGAAGGGGTCTTGTGAGATGTGAAAACAATGAAAATCTATGAGTCATGGTGGGGGGGGAAGGTGGACAGGAATATTTCCCGTCATAAGCTTGAATTCCCATCCCCCATGTCCCCCTCACTGAAGTGGGGGAGGGGAGACAAAGGCGTAGACTGACAGGCAGCCTTGGTGGTGCCAATATATTACCTGAAATAACCATCACTCCACCCCATCCCTGGATCTTGGATAGAAGCTGGTCATGGCACCAAAGGACCTAGTGATGTATAGGGGTGGAAATGAATAATGGGATCATTTCACTGCTCTCTCTTCTCCCCACCCTCCTCATCTATATAGTCATTTCCTAAGTAAACTGCCTAGCAACAGCAGTAGCAGCCCTCTTTCCATAGAGGGAAACTAAGGCCTAAAGTAGAAATTGAGAGCTTCTTCCCACATTTCCCAAATAGATGGTTGCAGATCTGAGATTCCAATCCCCGATCTTCCCCAACCACCTCGGAAAGGCACAATGGACGCTAAGTGTTGGTTTCTGAATGGGACAGTGCCTCCAAGAATCCCAGTATGATCAAGGAACCCCTTAGAATAGACATATCAGCATGACAGCGCCATAGAATCACCTAGCACAGACTTACTCTGGCCTGCTTGCCTAGTGCAAGCATCACAGATATCTAGGCTCCTTAAGAGTCTACCCAATATGGCAAACTTTTAATGAACTTTTAATAAACTTTGCTTTTCTTTGGCTGAAAAAAAAAAAAGAATAGACATATCAGAAGAAACCCAGGGATTGGGAGAAATTATCCTATCCCAGGGTGAGAGGAAGCTGTGTTAAGATATTACATTCTGTATTCTGATTTCCTGGGAGTGTGTCAAACCACCTCAGGGGTATGGGGGAACATCCTATTCTGATCATATTCATATATTATCCTAACTTAGCTGCTTATTCATAATGTCTACCCTCCTATCCTCCCAATAGAGATAGACTGAGAAAATCCAGTGGAAGTAAGCACGTTGAGATCAGACTGTTTTGAGTCTATCTTCAGCTGCTAACACACAGTGCCTAGCTCATAGTAGAAGGTACTCAGTAAATGCTTGTTGAATTTAATCGACTTGATAGCTTGTCTAGTTTGTATGTCTCTGTCTGCTCCTCTGACTTTCTTTTCTCCCTCTCTTCTTCTTCTTTTCATTTTGACTCTCTTTGCCAGTGTTCCTAGGTCTGACTCTGTAATATGTGACCTTAGATAAACTATTAGTCCTCTCCTCTCAAATGTTTATAAAATGGGGAGTTATCCTGTCTCACCCACCCCACTTCTTTCCCACTTTCATTCTGAAGGATGTTAGGAAGACATATGAAATCAGAGTTAGAGTTCAGATAGAAAGAGATGGGGAGGGAAGAGGGGGGAAGAGAAGAACAACTACAAGAAGGAAGAGGAAGAGAAGAGGAGGAGGAGGAGAAGAAGACGGAGAATGAGGAGGAGGAGGAGAAAGGAGGAAAGGGAGAGAGACGTATAAAGAGGAGTGAGAATAAGAAAAGGAAGACTGAAGAGGAGGGGGAAGAGAGTGAGAAAAGGCTAAGAGCCAACCAGCTAGCCCAAGACGAGCAGTCCAGACAGTGGGCGGTACTCATGCCTCCGGAATCCACTTGGTGTTGGTTTTGGCCTTGAAAGGGTCAGACAATCCAGTGAGAAAGAGAACTCCTGCCAGTGGCTGCTGTTTACCTGACTGGGCTGTAAGGAGCCTCCCCTTAGCCCAGAAACAGGTAAAGAAAACACAGCCTGTTTGTGTACCAGGTTTCCTATCCTCATCTTGACCTTCCCAGCTTGGGCTGGTCCTTCACACAGGCAGGAGGGGGTGAGATGGTGGGGAGAAACTCTTCCCCTGGTACAGCAGCATTAAAAGGCCCTTCTCGAGCCCAATTTGTCTCTCCCACCCAATTGCCTAAAATTCCTTCCATTAGAGAAAACTCCTATGTATCAAGACATTGTATCTCACACATATTACTTGGAAGAGAGACCTATTGGGAGCAAGAACCCCTGGATCATACCATCCACTAAAGCATCACCACGAATTAATTTATAAGGATTACCCTATAGAGCTGGAACATAATACACATAAGTTTTTATGGGAGGGAGGAAAAGAAGGTCAGTCAATAAACATTTATTAAGCACCTACTGTATTCCAGACACTTTGCTAAGCATTAGGGATACAAAAAAAGACAAAAGACAGTCCCTGTCCTCAAGAAGCTCATTATCTAAGGGGAGCAACAACAAGCAAACAAATATATACAAATATACTAATATATTATATATTTAGATACATACACACATAGATAGATAGATGGATGGATGGATAGATAGATAGACAAACAGAGAGACAGACAGACAGAGGGACGGACGGATGGACGGACAGACGGACTGACGAACAGACGGACAGACAGACAGACAGACAGACAGATAGATAGATAGATAGATAGATAGATAGATAGATAGATAGATAGACAGGTAGATAGATAGAGAGATAGATAGATAGATAGATAGATAGATAGATAGACAGGTAGATAGATAGATAGATAGATAGATAGATAGATAGATAGATAGATAGATAGATAGACAGACAGGTAGATAGATAGATAGATAGATAGATAGATAGATAGATAGATAGATAGATAGGTAGATAGATAGATAGAGGTAGTGGAGAACAGATACACAAACTGTCAGCTCAGCCATGGATGGATACAGATAGCCTTTCCAGTTAGAACTAGTCAGAGCCTGCTCTCAGCCAAGAACAGCTTTCACCATTCTGGAGTCACCTCCACACCAGCGGAAGCATCAGGGTAGGGCTATGCCCACAAGCACGCTTTTCTTCCCAGCTCCCCCACTCTGTGGTTTATTTTCTCCACTATGTCCAATGGAATGAAAAAAACCACAGAGTAATAAGAGATTTAGACTCTCCTCTCTAATCTCCTGCTTGCCTTCCAACATGATCTGGGTAGGTCGAGATAAAGATGGGATACTCTTTTGACACAGACCACACCAATACTACCTGTAAGGTTTCCACTGACAGGGCATTTAGGAAAAAGGTAGAGGAAAGAGTCAGACAAGACCAGGCTCTGGTGGGCTCTTTGGACCTAAATCCATTAGACTCAGTCCAATTCAGCTCAAACCCAGGAGAGAAGGCCTGCAGAGGCTGCTAAGACCACTTCCTACCCAGCTTTCTTTCTTCTGGGTTGAAGCCTGAGGAGAGACTAAAACGTGGTCTCCTCAACTTTTTGGAGGCTATGAAGAATCCTCTACTTCCTCCCCACAACAAGGAGGACTTCCTAGGCTAGGTAAGATAGCATTTAGTGCAGGTCATTTAACCTCTCTGGACTTCAGTTTCCTCATCTGTAAGACTGGAGAGACTAACTAGACTACCTTTGACATCCATCAGTCTTGTTTCATTCTGTGGTCATACCCTAGAAAGATGCTTCACCTCTCATCCCACCTGATCTTGATGAAGGCATGTAGGTCTATGACTAGAGTTGTGGAGAGAAGGATAGAGCCTGGAAAATGGAGTCATTTGGGTTCCAGAGTCTCCGTTGCTTTCTTTGGGAAGGTGGGGAGTAAAGAGGGCTGGATGCCTGACTGTTTTGGTGGTTTATGTAAGGGTTGTTATGTTCTATTTTGAAAGTGAGAGGAGCCCAGTCTTTACTGGTTTTGTCTTTCCTTGTTTTTTTGGCTGTTTGCATTTTTTGCTTGGGGGATAATGGGGGAAGGGAAAATAAGGATAAATTAGTCAGTGATGATACAGGAATGTGGATAGAACCTGTGCACCCTGGCCATGTAATCAGAAGACTTGCTGATTAGCTGAGATTATGTAATGGATCCCTGAGTTCCACACTGAGTACTCAGATCAACCTCAAATTCTGGAGCTCAAGAGCCATTCTCATTGGGAGTTACTAGGAGTGGGACAAAGATGGGGTGATGAGGTGGAGATCTTGGGCTAAAGAGAGCCACCAGCCTAGCTAGGCCTAGAAAATTAGCAGGGTCAAACATAACTCCAAAAGTTTGAGAGTTCACTTATTTGGGACTTGTTGAAACTTCTAGTTACCTTACCTTGGTACATTATTTCTGAATTTGTATGTGGTCTTTTCCCTTGTAACTCTAACCTTGACAAATCCATGCTGGGTCCAGAGGAACTGGGGTACTGCATCTCTCCTGGTTCTATACTCAGACATGTGGCTTGGACCAGATTTATTCCTGGGGAGCCTTTCTTCTAATAAGGGAGATCAGACTCCCTTTTCTCACACACTTTTGCTCATTAAACCCCAGTCCTGGCACCCTAGGGAATATTTTCATTCTTGCTTATGTCATGGCACATATCTAAGGTTTCTTTAGAATAAGGAAACTAAAATAGGTATTCAATATATGATATAAATCAGATATGTGGCAGGCAATTTATTTCTCCATACAATAAGGATTGAACATAAAAGATTCACAAGTGCACATTAACAAAACAGTATTTAGTAATTTATAACTATGATTACAATCTGCTTTGAGGTTGAGACTTCAACTTTATCAGAACATTAAGCAGTTTGCAGGGCTGTTAACCAGAGTTTTTGCATTTCATCTGGGTTCTGCACTGACTAAACAATTCTCAGCACATGCCTGCTGGTGAAATGGACTGGCTTGGGCCTATCATCTTATCAGTGGTTGATCTCTCTTACACAAAAGCTTCCCTTGCTGCCATCCAACTCCACCCCTGACATTGAATCACCTACCCAGGAAAGGAAACACAAAGCAAAGGCCAAGAGGAGCCCAGGTATATTTGCTTAGTTAAGTCCAGAGGTTCAAGGCGCACAGTAGTGGGGGAAAGAGTCACTTTTCTCCCCATCCCTTCAGAGAGACAGAGTGAATCTAGAGACAGAGTGTACCATTTGCCACACATAGGCAACAGACAGAATGTGATACTGGATCTTCTTTTTAACTGCCGCAGTGCTTCTGTCAAAGAGTAGGGGAATAATTAAGGAATCCACTCACAGCTTACTAGGTTATACTAAAATCTGAAGCCTTTTCAACAGTGGGACATCTTGTGACTGGAAGCAGGTCTCAGATTTCTTACATGGTTGATCAGAACTAGGAGGGGCAACTCTGAGCTTCTTCCATGGGATGTATACCAGTGGTGTCAAATTCAAACAGAAAGGTATACAGGTTGCTCACTGACTTAGAAAACTACAAATTAATATTATCTATGTTGTATTTTTATTTATTTTGTTAAATGTTTTCTAATTATGTTTTAATTTGGTCCCTGTGGAACTCTGTCATTTGCATGGTGAGTTTGACATCTACACTATAGGCTAATTCAACCCCTCTACATCAATAAACACCAATGCATGCATTTTTATAGTACAGAATTAATGGAAAGAAGTAAAATGGTAATTAGAAAGTAGATGCTGGATCTGAGCATCCAATAATGGTGGCAGTAGCAGAACAAAGGACAAATGTAATTGATGTTCCAGTGTAGGGAGATCTCTGACCCAAGGAAACCAAGCTGGATCAGCACCAAGAAAAGCTATGAGACTTGAGATCTTGACACAGGGTTTTCAAGAGCATGAAAAGTAATGGAAGAGAAATCCCTGAGGTCAAATCACTCCTAGAAAAAGAGGGAATCCCTAGGAAGATGACTGGGATCAGCAAGACCTAAAGCTTAGAACTTGATTTTTCACTGGGCAGCACATCAGTCATGAGTAGTGACCATAGGGACAAACCAGAGTCCAGATTGAAGAATGATTAGTTATGGTGACAGTAGGAAGGATCAAAAGCAGGATAGGAGGGTCAACAGACATATCCTTTGGAGAAGGGCCAGAGAGATAGTTCCCCTCTCCTCAGAAGAAAGCTAACCACCTAGATGTCAGGCAAGACAATGTCAGGCCTCTCTGCCATATGTCCTAGTGAAAGGAGAACTGGCCCAGGTTTGAATCTTGGTTCTGCTCCTTATTTCCTATATAACCTTGGGCAAGAAGTGGTCTGGCATAGTGGATAGACAGTGGGTCAGAGAAGACCTTACTTCCAGATTTCCCTCTGGCATGACAGCAAACCTCTCAGTGCTCCCAGACAACAGCTTAAACCTATAAATTGCAGAGAAGGGATATATCTGCTTTGTAGAGGGAGTTTTCTTATTGGAAATTCCCTACAGCATTAAAATCACAGGTCCTGATAAAAAAAATAGATAAAATGTGCATAGAAATGAGTTAAGAAGTGGAAATACAAAGACAAAACAATAAACAGTCCCTGCCCTCTGAGAGTTTACCTTCTACTGGGAGGATTAAAAGTTTCAATTTATATGTCAAACCAGGGGAATTTTACATTTGGTCACAAGGGCTTTCTCCTCAAACTGTTTTCTTTTTAAAATATTTTGTCTTATTTAATTTCTAGCCTTTATTTTTATGACACATTTATTTGGGCGTATATCCTTCCTTCCTAACCCCTTCAATGAAAAAAGATGAAACAAGCGGCGGGGGTGGGGGGGGAGCACAATTCGATAAAACTAACTAACCTCCTGTGTTTGTCAGGATAAACATTCGACACTCATACCCCCACCTCTGAAATGACTCTGCTAAAGAGTTTTCTAAACTCTTTCTGATTCCCAACCCACAGTTTGATGCACCAAGTCTCCAGAACCCTTTGGGGGCCTAAAGCAACTTGACTTTCTGAGTCAAGAGAGCTACCATATTGAAACTCTTATTATTTTTCTTCTTTCTACTGTGGCCATCATAACTGAACTCCCTAGTTTGGCATTTATTTGATGATGGCTTTTGCTTTTGAGAGCAAAGTAAGATTGAAGCAAGATCTAGTTTCAGGTTGAGAAATCCATAAATCCTTCCAAAACTGGTTGGACACCTCACTCCCCAGGCTTATCTTTGGGGATAGAATGTCCAAGGGCTCAGGCCATTTGAACTCCAGGAAAGGGTCTACAGGGCAGAGTCAATTGCTCAATATTTCTCTCAAGTTTATAGCAAGGCATGAGTCCCATTGTTTTCAGACTTTATCCTGCTTCTCCTGGGGGTGAGAAAGAAAAGGTCATTCAACATATTCCTGGACTTTCCAAGACAGAGCTAAAAAAAATGCGTCTTCTCAGATCCTTTGCTCTCTAAGCTTCAGTTTCTTCATTCATAAGATGGGGATAATATACCGTAAAGTTTGTTGTGAGATTCAAATCAGATCATGTATTTAAAATGCTTTGCAAGTTTTCAAGCTCCATAAAAAATGTCAATGGCAATGAAGTTGTCCAGATAAACTTGTGATGTTATAGGTTTATGGAAAGCCTTGTAAAGAGATCCTCCCTACCAGTATAGAGAAGAAATTATTCTACAACTAACAGTCCTAGCTTGCTGCTGGGCATGCTGAAAGATAGGTGACTTGCCCAGGGTCATGAAACCAGTAGGTATAAGAGGTAGGACTTGAATCCAAGTCATCATTCTTCAGAGAAATCAGCTCTCTATTCAATATTCCCTAATAATTCCCTAATAATAATAAATCATTGTTATCATTATTATTACTAATTATTATGAGAGACAGTATGGAAAACAGGCTAGATAAGTAGCCTCAGAGCCAGGAAAACTTGGATTCAAGCACTGTCTCTGACACATATTAGCTGTGTGATCCCAGGCATTTTGCTTAACCTCTCAGTGCTCTAGAAAACACTCAAGAGTGTAAGTTTGCAGAGAAAGTGCTGCTTGAAATTTTCTCATCCGGGAGGTTCCCAGATGTCTGTCCGTCTCTATCTGCTGTCCGTATCTTTGCTGTGACTGCTATGAATTATCTGACTCGTAGATTTCTCCTCATTCTGCAAATAGCAAATGATAAAGTGCACCCTGATAGGGACCCCCTCTCTGTGGCCCAACAGACCACTGACAAACAGCAAATAATTTGACAATTCAACTCTGTAAGTCTTTGTTTCTAGGGCAACAGCATTCAGAGCTGGGCTCATTTGGCAGAGAGAAGAGAAGGCTGAGGATGGGTGTCCTTTGGAGCTGACTCTCAAATCTATATACCTAGGCCCAGTCTCTCCATGGAACTCCAGTCCTGCAATTTCATATTGCCTGTTGGACATTCCATTGTCACTTAAAACTTAACAAGTCCCCAACCTTACCCCTCAAACCTGTCACTCTTCCCAATTACCCTCCTTCTGTTGGTGGCACCATTAACAGATGAGATCCTCCCACTCACCCAGGCTTGAAATCTCATCTTGCCCTTCCCCCCTCATTACCTTCCCCTACATGCCAAGTCCTGGGGATTCTACCTCCACATTATCTATCTCCTGCCCACTCACTGCTAACATTCCTTTAGATCCTTGTTACTTTCCATCTGGGCTACTGTCATGGCCTACTAAATGGTTCCCTCACCTTTAGTCTCTCCCCTAGTTGTGTGCAGTGGAAAGAGTGATGGGTTTGTCATCAGATGACCTGCAGCTCTATCATTTCCTGTCTGTATGACTACAGGAAAATCACTTAAGCACTCTGCCTTGAATTTCCTCCTCTTTGCAATCAGGTCATTGGACTAGATAGCCTCTTAGATCTTTCTCTTTTCTATGATCTATGACCCTCTCCAATCCACACAAGCGGCCAAAATTATACTCCTAACAAACAAGCAGGCGTCATTCCTTTTGCTCTACCACCATCCTAAATTCCCTGCTGCCTAAAGGACACAATTCAAACTCACTACCTTGAATCTTTCTTGTCTCCAGGAATTTGTGCAGACTGCCACCCTTCCCCAGACCCACATCTCATCTCATCATTAGCATCCATTTCTTTCTTTGAAGCCCAGCATTACCTTCTCTTTGAAACCTGACCCGCTTCCTCAATGAGTGATCTTTTCCTACCCATATTTCTAATAGAACTTTTTCTAGACCTCTCCTTTTCCTTTATCACATTCTAACTTGTACCAGACTTGTTTTTTATAGAAGTTTTACCTTTGCCTCCACCCGATTTGACAGTAAGCTCCTCAGGGAACTTACCATGTTGATTTTCATCTTCGTATCCCAGTTTTCAAATACAAATGACTTGTTCATGAGAGATACTTAATGGGAAGGGAACCTGAATTTATTAACTGACTGCTCTGTAGGATACTGTGCTAAGGGCTTCACAAATATATCTCGTTTGCTAAGGTTCTTTGAATTAAATTGCACTCACTGACCAATTTCAGTTCCAAAGAACATTTGAGGTGCAGAATGTTGTACATGCCATCAGACTGTGTTGCTGCATTAATTGCCTTTGATTAACTCTATTTCTCTGTTACAAGGGAGGATTCCATGGAGGAGGGTGACACGTCAGGAAATGACTGCAAAAACAAAAGATATCAATAAAACTTCAAAAGTTGTTTTTTATAGGGGGTGGCTAGATGGCGCAGTGAATAGAGCACCGGCCCTAGAGTCAGGAGGACCTGAGTTCAAATGTGATCTCAGACACTTAACACAAAACCTAGCTGTGTAACCTTGGGCAAGTCACTTAACCACAATTGCCCTCAAAAAAAACTTTTAAAAGTTGTTTTTATTTGAACTTACTACTCTGAAAGGTGATAGAATAATTATTAAACATCTTCTATGCCCCAAGCACTGTGCACAGGGAAGCATGCTGTCTTTGTCTCCACTCTGTCTGTATCTTCTCACCCCAACACTATCGCTACCCAATCTCTCTCTTTCTCTCCTCCTCCTCTTCCTTCTCCTTCTCCTTCTCCTTCTCCTTCTCCTTCTCCTTCTCCTTCTCCTTCTCCTTCTCCTTCTCCTTCTCCTTCTCCTTCTCCTTCTCCTTCTCCTTCTTCTTCTTCTTCTTCTTCTTCTTCTTCTTCTTCTTCTTCTTCTTCTTCTTCTTCTTCTTCTTCTTTTCCTCTCTCTGTCTCTGTCTCTCTGTCTCTCTCATCTTCTCCTTCTCCCTCTCTCTCCTTTCTTTGTATCCCCAGCACTTTGTACAGTACCTGGCATAACCTAGGCCTGGAATAAATGCTTGTTGACTGACTGGAGTCCTGAACTTGGAGTCAGAAGGCCTACATCCTAGTCCTCGTTCTACCATATCCGAGGTGTTTCACCTTGGGCAAGTCATTTGGACCTCTTCACATCTTGGTTTATTCATCTATGACATGAGGCTAATAATCCCTTCACTACTTTCCCTCACATGGTTGTTGTGGGAACCAAATTAAACAATACATACATATGAAACACTTTGTTACCACAAAGCATTGTATCAATATTATGATTACTGTTATACTCCTCCACCTGGGGGCTTTGGGTACCATCTCATCGGGATGCAGAGGCGGTGGTTGGGGTGACATATCAGGCACCTTGGGGCCTTCTCCCTCTTTGGGGCCCAGTTGGTCTCAGGACTCCAGGCATTGTGTCCTTAGCACCTAATCCCTGACCCCTAGGAATTAGCCTAGGGACCTGGAGTCTCTGGAATCTCCTCATCTTCCTTCTGTCTTTGCTCCTCTACTTCAGCCAGCAGCCCTTGGGATCCCTATCCTGGGTTCTGATTCAGAGAAGCATAGCTCTTTGTTTCTTCCCCTAGGGACCCAGTCATGCTGCTTCCTAGCACAATGCCCAGGATTATCACCTAAACCACTGGTCCTGGCACGACTCCACCAGGCTGGCACGGCCTCCCAAGTCATGTCTCCCTTCTCTCCACCCCTCCAACCCCGCCCTCTCAAGGCAGTTTCTCCACTCTGCCACAGGCAGCAGCTATGACAACCTTGGACAATAAGCCATCTCTCTGCACATGTGTTCAAATAGTGTTATTTTTCCCTTCAAGCTCCCAACTTGTTAGTTGAGAGGGAGGGAAGTTACATCAGAAAAGTCGCAGAATCAGTGATGTAGAGTTGGAAGGGACATCAGAAGCCATCTAGACAAACCCCCTTCTTTTAGTGACTTGTCCAAAGGTAGGAAAAGGCAATGCCAGGATTTGAACCAAGGTCCTCTGACCACAATACCCCCCCAACCCAATTCACAGCTGTCAGTGGGAACGTCTGTGTATAGATGCTTGTGCCTCTGTGTATAGATACTCCTTATGAATGTGTCTATGCTCATCTCTGTGTTTATATTTCCAGAGGGAGCTGTGGTGTGGTGGATACAGTCAGAGGACCTGGGTTCGTTCGTCCTGTGCCACCTTGAGCAATTAATTTACCTCTCTGTGCTTCATTTTCCTCAACTGTTAAATGAGGGGATTGGACAAGATGACCTCTAAGGTCCCTTTTAATTCTAGGGCTAAAAACAGAAAATGAAAGTCTACAAGTTTGGCAGACTCTATTAGCTCTTCCTGCAGCTCCTGGTGGGTATATGGCTGCAAGTACCAGTGTGTTTACATAGGGCTAGGTGTCTTTTTGGAGGGCACGGTCATCTCATCACCCAGCCCGCTGGTCCATTCACTTGTAACGCTGCTTTTCTTTTCCATCTGGGTGCTGGCAGTGATGAGGAAGATGCTCTGACAGCCAAGACCTCCTAATGTCTCTCTGCCCCTTACCTCTAGCTGAACAAATGCCCTGTTTGTTCATGGGGCTAGCCAGGGGCCACCTCTCACCAAACCCTCCACTTTCTACCCCAGGGCTCAGGAATAACTGGACCCTGCTGCAGGAAGTCTGGCCAATTCATAATCCTGGGGCGTGGGAAATGCCAGGGCCCATCGGCAGGGTGCCAGGCCCTGGGTGCCAGCCCACCAGCCCCTGTTGATCTAACAAGGCAGCTC
>CM053586.1:172801120-172839220 GCA_028646515.1 Pseudochirops corinnae
AGGAGAGGAGAGGAGAGGAGAGGAGAGGAGAGGAGAGGAGGGGAGGGGAGGGAAGGGGAGGGGAGGAGAGGAGACAGAAATTTAACCTCTGGGTGGTATAGCAGTTAGAGCACTAGGCCTGGAGTCAGGAGGACCTGAATTCAAATTCAACCTCAGACACTAACTGCGTGACCCTGAGCAAGTCACTTAACTTTGTTTGCCTCAATTTCCTCATCTTCAAAATGAGCTGGAGAAGGAAATGGCAAACCATTCTGGTATCTCTGCCAAGAAAACCCCAAAAGGGGTCACAAAGATACAACTGAAACAGCCACACAACTCTTTCTCATGAAGAGGTTGGACCTTTCTAAGGCCCTTTGCAGCTCTAGGCCTCTAATCCTTTGGTAAGGGGGCAGAGCCTTAGAGAAGGCAGATAAATCCAGCTGGCCTTGATCTACTTGAGTCCCAAAATCTTTATAATTTAGGAACTCAATCTGAAATTTGGGTCCGCCTTGACTAACTGACCTGACTCTGATCACTCTTTCCACTCTGGCTTCTTGTAGCATAAAGAGATGCCCTGTTTGTTTTATTCTCCTGTATCTGTGAATGTATTACTTTGTACATGAATTATCTGTTCATTTCAGTGGTTCTCAACCTTCCTAGTGCCACGACCCTTTAATACTTGTATGTGGACGGGCAGACCCACCTGGAGACGGATAGAGGAGCGGTGTCTCCGTTCCTAAGACCATGGGAAATATATGTTTTCTGATGGTCTCAAAGGGGTCGCGACCCACAGGTTGAGAACTGCTGGTTTGTTTGCTTGTGTGTGGAGGTAGGTCCTTTAACCCATCAGACTGGGAGCCTCCAGAGGGTAACAATTGTCTGTCTCCTCAGATTGAGGGCAGCCTCTTTATACTGGAAGGTCCAAGAAGGCAGGGATCATATCTCACCATTAGACTGTGGTTCTTCAAGATTATGGTTGAGTCTTTTAGCGACTTGTTCTATGTGTACCTGTGTATGTGTAGATAGCCTCAGTCATCCTCCCCAGCCAAATTCTATACTTAACACTATTTCTGTAAGCCTGGCAAGTTTAAATAGATGAGACAATTGATTCTCCAATTGTTAAATGAACAGAAAATTCTCAAAGGAAGATATCCAAGCTACCAACAGTCATATGGAAAAAAATCTCCAAATTGCTGATAGAGAAATCTCCAAATTGCTAATAGAGAAATGCAAATTAAAGAGACTCTGTAGTTCACACCCATACGCTTGGCAAAAATGACCAAAAAGGAAAACGACAAACGTTGGCGGGGCTGCAGGAAAACAGGCATATTAATGTACTGCTGGTGAATTGGTCCAGTCAATCTGGAAAGGAATTTGGAACTATGCCCAAAAAGTTACTGAATTGTGCATACTCTTTGACTCAAAGATACCACTGCTAGGCCTATGTTCCAAAAAGATCAAAGAAAGAGGAAAAGGACTTATAAACAACAAGAATATTTATAGCAGCTCTTTTTGTGATGACAAAAGACTGGAAATTGAGAGGGTGATCATCAGTTGGGGAATGGCTGAACAAATTGGCAGCTAGGTGGTGAAGTGAATAGAGCATCTGAACTTGGAGTGAGGAGCACTCCTCCTCCTAAGTTCAACTCTGGCCTCAGACACTTACTAGTTGTGTGACCCTGGGCAAGTCACTTAATTTTGTTTGCTTTAGTTTCTTTCTCTAGAAAATAAGCCAGAGAAGGAAATGGAGAATCACTCCAAGATCTTTGCCAAGAAAGCCCCAAAAGGTGGTCACAAAGAGTCAGACATGAACGAAACAACTAAACGACATGAATACATTGGAATACTTGTAAGAAAAGAAATGAGTTCAGAGGAACCTGGGAGGGTTTGTATGAACTTATGCAGAGTGAAGGGAATAGAACCCAGAGAATGATTTATACAATAAGAACATTGTAAATACAAAAACTTAAGAACTCTGATTAGTGAAATGACCAGCCATAATTCAGAGGAGAGATTATAAAGCACGATACTCTCTCTGTCTGTCTCTCTCTCTCTTTCTCCTCTCTCTCTCCCCCCCTCTTTCTCTCCTCTCTCTTCTCGCTCTACTTTCTCTCTCTTCTCTCTCTCTGTCTCTCTCTCTCTTTCTTTCCTCTCTCTCTGTCTCTCTCTCCTCTCTCTCTCTTTTTCTCTCTCTCTCTTTCTCTCCTCTCTCTCTCTTCTCACTCTCTTCTTTCTCTTTCTCTTCTCTCTGTCTCTGTCTCTCTCTCTTCTCGCTCTACTTTCTCTCTCTTCTCTCTCTCTCTCTCTCTTTCTCTTGTCTCTCTCTCTCTCCTCTCTCTCTCCCCCCTCTCTTTCTCTTCTCTCTCTTCCTCTCTTCTCTTTCTCTCTTTCCTCCTTCTGGCATAAAAGGGATAGAGTCGAGATGTAACATGAATATGTATTTTCAGATGTGGACTATGGGAATTTGTCTTCCTTGATTATCTATTTGTTACAGGGTAGTTTCCCCCCTTATAAATGACATTGGGGAATGGGAGAAAAAGTAAATGCTTATAAATTGAAAAATAGAACAAAATGGACAAAAAAGGCGACAATTGAGGCAGCCTTCAGAAGCCTCTGACAACAGCCCAGGGAACATGAGACTAGCTCTGGGACATCAGGTTTAAGGCTGAATAAAGGCCTAGAGTTACTCATTAACAGGACAGCAACCGTGGGCATTGTCTGGATGGGCCTTCATCCCCCTAAGGGCCCAGGCAATCCAAGTCTTGTCCCCTCTTCCTCCTTATAAAGAGAGTGATATTGGAGATATCATCACAGCAGCAAAGGCTCTCAACAAACCCCTCTTTGTCTGCCCTGGTGGTGTCTGGGTAGTTCCAGTTAGTGATTGATGTTCCAGCTCATTACACTTTCCTCTGTGCTTCACCCTCCCCAAATACACACTTGCTGATGTCACAGACCCTTGGAAGAGACAGTCAAGGTTTTGTTGCTAGCCAGTGTTCTTGGGACATGGCGAGCAAATCCAGTGCTTGAGAGGGCACAATCTCTGACTTCTGGCACATCCCTGTGACCCAAGGCCAGGCATGTACCTGAAGGCCTTCCTATCCTATGGAATCCCTGACATTAGGCCTGGACAAACCTGCTCTGTCATTTCCCCATGAGTCATCTTTACAGCTTCTCTTACAACTTTAGCACGTGCTGATCAGTGGATTTTGCAGGGATCTCATATCTTTTTAGGTATATCTTTTTGATCCTTTCCCTTTAGACTTTTATACTCAAGAAAGAAGGAAAATAGGCAGAGGATTCTGGGTGGCACAGCGGATAGAGTGCCAGGCATGGATTTATCTTCCTGAGTTCAAATCCAGCCTCAGACACTTCCTAGCTACGTGACCCTGGGCAAGTCACTTCACTGTTTATCTCAGTTTCTCATTTGTAAAATAAGCTGGAGAAGGAAATGGCAAACCACTCCAAGATCTCTGCCAAGAAAACGGCCAATAGGATCACATAGAGTCAGGACTGAAAAACATCTCAGCAACAACAACAAACCAGTAAAGCTTTTATCCCCTTGACAGGAGCTTTGTGTATAGGAGGTTTACTTCCTCTCCCCCCCATGAAATCTGGGTTAGCATTTCACCTGTTGAATTGAAGGGGGGGATGGTGGTGGAAACAAGTACTTTTATAAGGCCTTTGATCTCTCGCTTGAATGAACAGTCCAAGGCCATTCTTCTGGCACTTATCCCTTGAGTGCAAACTAACCTTTGCACTTTGGCTTTTACCCCTAAAACCAGGCTGAGATCCCTCATCTTTACCCGATCTTTACTTCATAGGAAAATGTGCATCTGGGCCGGAACAGCCCCTCTTGCACCTGGCATCATAAAAAAAAATCCTCTACTTCCCTTTTGCTGGTTAAACTTGGGTAAATCAGGGAACAATCAACTTGTATAGACACTTGCCCCTCTTAAGCCATTTGTTGCACTCAAAAATCCCAAAGTTTAGAGATGAAAGAAGAGGTGGTGAGTGATGGTGATAGGATTTATATAGCAATTTAAGGTTTGCAAAAACACTTTATAAATATTGTCTCATTTTATCCTCACAATAACCGTTGGAGATAGGTGCTCTTATTATACCTGTTTCACAGGTGAGAAAACTGAGGCAGGCAGAGAGAGGTTAAGTGACTAGCTCCCTACCAATCACCATCTGAGAAATCCTAAAAAGGAGGGAATATCTCTTAATACATGTGAGAAACCAGACTTTTCTTGTATAAGAGGGGAAAGCCATCTTGGAAACTATGGGAGCATCACCTCCAATCTTGATACTGATTTGGAAGCCTGTAATATTCCATCCCTGTGTCCAGCAAGCTGTAAAGAATGATCTTTGGTAAATCTCCTTTGGACATATAGGTCTTGTGTGTAGGTTTCTTTTGCCCCTTCCTAGTGTCAAGGCAGGGTTGCCATATAATCACTCATTTGTAGAGGCATTTGATACCAAAGAAAGAATGGAAATAGGCAATAGAAACTATCCAATCTCCTCTTCCTTTTCAAATTCCTTGAATGCAGAGAGTCCTTATTCCATTTCTATAAGCCCCCTTATTTAGGAGGAAAAGAGTTAGAATACCAAGAACCTCTTAAGTGTCCTGGTGGTGGTGGTGGTGGTGGTGACGGTGGTGGTGGTGGCCCTGGTGGTGGTAGTGGTGGTGGTGAGGAGGGTTAGGGAGGATTCCACTGCTATTTCAATTAATATAATCATTGAAGGTCCAGACAACTGGACTGAATTAATTGAAAGTGAAAAAATAGGTGTGGAACAACTCTTAGGTCAATTTGAGAGGAATAAAATGTTTTGATCATTGGATAAAGACAGATGAAGTCATACAAGAAATATCTTGAGACTGGCTGGAAGATTAAGGCACATCTCTATGTTGTGTAACCAAGCAAGCCAGTGCAGAATCATAAGCCCCAAAAACAGGCCAGTCTAGTGGTGGACAGCCCGAAGTCAAACACGTGAAAGGAAATCTCTAGGAGGGAGGAGAGAATGAATTTCTCTCCTCTCCTCTCCTCTCCTTTCCTCTCCTTCCCTCTCCCTCCAGGAAGCAGTATGCTGGTAAACGTTTAACAACCGGCTCTTTGGAAACCTTTTTTTTAGTTTAGACTATCCACAGAACAGTCCATCAAACCCTGATTTTGTAACCTTCACTCAATTTCTGAAAGGCTCGAACTGAAAATTTAACAATTGGGCTCTCCCTTGTAGGTTTGAACTGACTCTACACATCCCTGCTCCTGGGTGACTATGTGAGTTCCAGAGATCTATCAGAGATCACGCCAGTGATTTTAACCAAGGAAATTAGACTTTCTTTTCATAACATCTAAATAACATTGCTGGAATAAGGATGGCTAGATCTAAATGACCCAGGAACAGAAGAACCTACGGAGGGGTGTGGAAAGGGAGTTATTGAAGTATATTGTTGGCTTCTGGGAGTGAGACCCCTTGTGTCAGAGAAGAGTTGTTGTTCAGTCCTTTTATAGCTGACTTTTCATAACCCCATTTGGGGTTTTCTTGGCAAAGATCCTGGAGTGGTTTGCCATTTCCTTCTTCAGCTCATTTTACAGATGAGGAAACTAAAGTAAACAGAGTGAAGTGATTTGCCCAGGATCACACAGTAAGTCTCTGAGGTCACATTTGAACTCAGGTCTTCTAGCTCCAGGCCCTTTGTTCTATACACTGAGCTACCTAGCTGCCCATCAGAGAAAAGTACAGGCTGTGAACTCCAGAAAGTGGCGGATCTTAGGAACTCAACAGAACTACACCTAAGAACTTCATGAAGTCTCTACAAAGGGCAAAAAGAATTTCCAATAACAGCTGGGTGTTCTCCCCTTTGACACACAAATTCTCAGTATGTATGCCTGACTTTCATTTTACTACAAAGTTGAGCCCCAGGGACCAAATGTGTGCTAAGGGGGTGGGTACCCCTGATTTGAAGAGTTTATTTCTGTAACAACTGTCCTTACTAAACCCACTTAGTAAATATCCTTTTAAAACTTCTAGTTAAATCTGGTTGATGGTCAGTGGGAATTATTCTTTAACTCTGATCCAAGTCTAAGTTACCTCCTTCTGGGGATTCTAAGCAGCCAATGGGAGTGGGAATTGGAGGAACTATGGGGTGGGGATGAGGGGTGTTACATCTTCCCAGAGTCATTGTGTGGTAGTGATAAGCACACTGGATTTGGAATCAAGAGTGCTTAGGTTTCCATTCCACCTCTGTTTCTTACTACCTTGTGTGACACTGGGCAAGTCCTTCCCCCTCTTTGGGTCTCAATTTCCTCATCTAGAAAATGAGAAGATTGGACAAGCTGAACTCTGAGGTCCCTTCCAACTGTTAGGGCAACTAAGTGACAGTGGATATAGCACGGGGACTAGAGTCAAGACTCATCTTCCTAACCTCAAATCTGGCCTCAGACACTTACCTGGGCAAATCACTCCACCTCTTTGCCTCAATTTCCTCATCTGTAAAATGAGCTGGAGAAGGAAACGACAAACCGTTCCAGTATCTTTCCCAAGAGAACCCCAAACGGGGCCACGAAGAGTTGGACATGAATGAATGAAAACAACCAAAACACATCTTAGCCTATAATTTTACAGTCAATCCCACCAGCCAGCTCTGTTCAGAAGCCCAAAATCTTGTTTGCAGTTGCTTACCTCTTACACAAGTCATTGGTGCCCTCGTGTGGTTAGATCTTATAAAAAGAAAGTCTAATTTCCTTGGTTAAAATTGGGCAAAGTGTCCCAATATGAGATGGAAGTTTCCTTCTAATTACCTACCCTTGTCTACTGGAAGGTGCTAGGATGGAGGAGAAAAATCAGGATTTCTTTGCAACAAGTTACTACTCACAGAGAACCAAATCTGTAACACCCTGTCTGGCGTGCCTGGCTCATGAGAACAAAAACATCAGGATTAGTCCTATTGACTCCACAACATAGGGGGTCAGAGCTGGAAAGGACCTTACTGACCCTCTGATTCTCATTTTACAGTTGAGGAAACTGAGTCCTATAAAGGAAGCCTCCAATTCCTCTACCTAAATTGAAAGAACAAATGTTAAATCAAAGGATCTATCAGGGGTGGGGAACCTGCACCCTTGGGGCCACATCTGGCCCTCTAGGTCCTCACAGCTGGCCCTTTGACTGAATCCAAACTTCATAGAACAAATCCCCTTCATAAAAGGATTTGTTCTGTAAAATGTGGACTCAGTCAAAAGGCTGTACTCAAGGACTGAGAAGGCCTCAAGGCCAAAGTTTCTCCAACCCTGATAGGTGTTTTTATAGGGCCATGTTGGAGGACAGAAGTCAGTAAGGAAACACTAGCATGTACCAAGCTCTGTACTAATCATTGGGGACACAAAGAAAGGCAAAATATATTCCCTGCCCTCAAGGAGCTCACAAGCTAAGGGAAAGTCCAAGGCACCTTCCCTTAGAGCATTGTCTCCACCCAGACACCATCAATGGAATCGAAGACAAGAAAAGAGATATACTAGGAGACAACCTGTATAGGAGAAGAGCCAGAAAGGCTTAGGTTGACTGGTTGGTTGTCATCCTTCCTTTTTGAAGAGGATCAAAGTGACATCACTATGCTAGAGTCAAGTTTCAACATGTCCAACCATGACTGATCAGACAATGCAAGTTCAGGTGTTGTCTTTTGATTCGTGCTTAAATTGGATTTAAGCGAGGCAGAGTTGCATGAAGTTGTTGGCCTCACTCTCTCCTCCAGAGTCACACAGTCCAGTAGCAGGACAGACTCAAGATGACTGGTGACGGATCAGGATGAAGTGGATGACCTTGGCATCTTCCATGTCTGACCAAGCTCTAAGCACTCCACAGTGCCTGCTTCAGCCACCTTCATGGCCATTGGAACAAATTGTTCTTATCCACCAGGGGAAGTCTTCACATGCTTGGGGTAAACACTCCCCTACCTCACCAATGGGTTTGAGACCCCTTGGTTATCCTCAACCTGGTTTAGCCCATCTGCTGAAATGGTTTACTAGGGAGGTTGTGGCTTCTTGGAGCTGCAGGTGAGAGTTGGGTGGAACAGGTAGACAGCACAGGTGAAAAGCAGTCCTGGAAAAGGCTCAACAGCCATCACACCAGAGGTACCAGGCTTCCCCGAGCAGACAGCTAAGTGGTACAGTGGATAGAACATTGCTCCTGGAGTGAGGAGGACCTGAGTTCAAATGGCCTCAGATACTTACCAGCTGTGTTACCCTAGGCAAGTCACTTAACCTCAAGGTTAACTCAGTGCCTTTTAAAAGTACCAACAGCTGAAAACAATGTATAGTATTTATTACATAGTTATTTTTTTAAAAATGTGAACAGTGTGAAATAGAAATTCATGGTTTTATATTGAATTCTCTTTTATGATGTGCTGTGTACGTGGAATTTTTTTATCTTTCATACATAAGTTCAAAATTATTTTTAAAAAGACAACAGATATAATAACAAATTTCTAACCATAAATTTAAAAAAAGAAGTTCCTCCAACTCTAGGTACACAGACAAAAGGTATAGCCATGGAATTAGAAGACCAGAACTAGCTACAGAATGTCTACATATGAACCAAAGGCACTTCAATTCCCCATCATCAGAAGCAGGTTCCTCAGTTTCTTCCACATGGGGAAATAACATCAGATATACTTTGCTCATGTGCCAATCCCTTGTGACAAAGGAGATGTGGACTTGCCTAGTGTCTCACTGGCAGGTCAGGAGAAGAAAGATAGGAGGAAAAAAAAGTTCCATAGGATTGTAGATTTAGAACTGCAAAGGACCTTAGAAGTCAATGAATTTTTACAGAGGAGGAAACTGAGGTCCAAAGGCGGGGAAGCATTTCCTTCAAGATAAATTGTGATCATCAATCATCACAGAGTGATGATGAGGCAAGATTCAAACCCAGGTCTGTTGACCCTCAAACTATTTGAGCTCTCTTTCTATCAGGAGAAACCTGATTGGGGCTGAGGACAATGAGAAAGACATTCCTGCCGAGATAGCTTTCCCAACGTCAGGGCTTTTTTTTCTCTTTTCTCCCAAACCTTCCTTGCCCAAGATAGATTTTTGGCAAACCTGCCTCACCCTCCCCATCCCTCCAAATTCTCTCATCTGGACTATGGCTCCTTCTCCCAACACAACTTCCCATTCCTATCTCCCTGAAATGCTTCCCTTGTCCTAGGATATAATTAATAGCAATAATACTTCCTATTTTTATAGTTTTATGGAAGATTGAATTGTTCTCTGTATTAAAAAAAAAAGCAACACACTTTATTCAAAACAGCTTAAAGTCTGTGCCCAGAGCTCTTCTGGAAACTTCTGGGGACTCTAGAGGTATGGTGACTCAGTTCTTGGGTCTTTGGGGGAATGATAACCACCTGGCTTCTTTTATTCATGTGGTAGCCCAACGATGAAAGGACTTGTCTATTTTGGTATGCCTCAGAAAACCTGAAATGTTTTTTTGGTCTTCTTCTGTCCTGTGATAGCAAGGGAGTGGACTGGAAGGGTGGGGTGCTGTGTCAGTTAAAAGAAAAGACAGCTTTTGGCTGACTCTCTCTTCCTTTGAATCTCCAGTTGGCATCATGTTAACTCCAGGAAATTCAGCATTACCACTCTCACATGGCAGCTAGAGAATGAAGATTACATTAGGTAGACATAGGCCTGGGCCCCTACCTGCTTTTTCCACTTTGTGTCTCCTTTCCTTAGTAGGCTGCCAATCATCAGCCTTGAGATGGCCATGTTCAGACTGACCCAGGTGACCTTGTAGGTTCAAAGGGGTCCACAGATCCACTGGACCCAGTTGCTTGTCAGCAAGGGGAGTTTTTTCATTAGAGAAGATCACCAACCAAAAGTTGGTTGGACAGTGAGGAACTGAGGCTAATTGTGAAGATTATTGCAACCTGGTGATCCCACAAATTGCTTTATGGTATGATGAGGTTGAATTGTCAGCTTCTCAGGAGCTATTATTATAGTAGTTATAAATTAAGCTACTGAATCATGCTTTAAGTCTGTCATTTTAAAATTACAAACGTCTTTTGTGTTTTAGTATTTCTTATAGCTGGCATTTAGATATCATCTACTTTGCTCCAAGCACCATGCTAAATACATAGCAAATATTAACTCATTTGATTCTCATAGCAGCCCTGGGAGATAGGTACTATTATTATCCCCATTTTATGGTTGAGAAAACTGAGAAATAGAAGTTAAGAGTCTTGCCCAGGTCACACAACTAGAGGCTAGATTTGAACTTTGGGCCTGACTCCTGGTCCAGAGCTCTATCTACTGTGCCACTTACATGCCTTCCTTTGTGTGTAGAAAATAAATAGCAGTCCTCTACCTCATTCATCCTGTTCATGTAGAATCTTTTTTCCTCCTTGTTTTAGGGAGGCTTAGGTATGAGCTTCAAACTTAAGTTTTAAATTATTTGTCCTTAACTCTAGGATAGAGGTTTAACAAGCCAGAGTATTAAAAACTGGAGCTTGGCCTCCCTCTTATTAGAGGTTAGGTTCCCAAGCACTGAACCCAGTCTGAGTGCCTGGGTCCAGAACAGAGAGGGACCCCTTATGGAAAGGGAAATATCACAGCCCTTTGGGTTCAGCAAAGAACAAGCACACAACAAGTTTCTTAATGCTAGCTAGCAGCTAGACTGTACTTTTAATTTTTCCAGGTATCTCCCTCTCTACATTTTTCTCCCTTCTCCAACCCATTCTTAGTTCAGATGCCAAGGAATGCCAAGCACAGGAATGACCATGATTTTGCTCAAGAAACTTCAATAGCTCCCTACTTCCTCCAGGATCAAGTACATTTATAGATTGTTACAATATATCTGTAGGCTACCTTTTCAGAATTATTGAACATTATTGCCCTTACCTACACTTTCTACAGCCAATCTGATCTAATTTATGTTCCCCATACATGACATTCCTCTTCCTATCTACATCCATCAAATTAATCAACAAATATTAATTAAGAGCCTACTATGTGCCAGGCAAGAAACTACCCCAGTCCTTAAAGGAGCTTCAATTAGATCCAAAAGGTCTGTTCCTTTCTACAAGTTTGGAATATATTATCTCCCTTCAAAACTCTGCCTAACTACCACCTTTATACTAGTCCTATTGATACTCCCTGGCAAATTACTTTTATTTATTTATGGTTTACCTTATCACTGCACATAGTTTCCCCCAATAGAATGAAAATTCCTCTAAATCAGGGATTGATTTGATTTGGTCTTATCTCTAGGACCAATCATAATTCCTGACCCATCACAGGTGCTTAATAAAATGCCTATTGAATGAATGAATGAGATTCCATCCACTCACAAGGCTTTGATTATAATCTGAAATTAGATAGCTCCAAACTGATGCCTCCAGTTCCATTATCTTTCTCCTGAACTCTGGTTGGGACAGAGTTCTGGACCTGGAGTTAGGAAAGACTTGAGTTCAAACCAAGCCTCAGATACTTACTAGGTCTATGACCCTGGGCAAGGCATTTAAGCCCTGTCTGCCTCAGTTTCCTCAACTATAAAATGGGGGTGATAATAGCACCTACTTTCTAAGGTGGTTGTGAGGCTCAAAAAGATATTCACAAAGTGTCTGGAACATAGTCAGTGTTTAATAAATTGCTTGTTTCCTTCCTTCTAACTGCCTGCTGTATATCTTCATACTGACACCTCAAAATCAACATGCCAAAATGAGTTCACTATTGACTTCCCTAGCTTACTCCTGTTTTTTTTTTCTATTAATGGCACCATCTGATCAAGTAATTTAAGGATAGAATGAGCCATTGAGTTCATCTAATCCAGCTTCTTCATTTTTTATTTGAGGAGACTAAAGCTTCTTTAAATGAGGTCCAGGAAGTAGACTTGTCCAAAATGACATAGGAAATAAGTAGCAGAGCCAAGACTCTGATTCCAAAGTCAATGCTCTTCCCACTGTATGACATTTTTGTTCCCATTTCACAGATAAGGAAACCTGCTTTGTGTTTTAGTATTTCTTGTAGTAATAATAATAGCTGGCATTTATATATTATCTACTTTTTTCCAGGCACTACGCTAAGTACATAACAAATATTAACTCATTTGATTCTCACAACCACCCAGAGAGGTAGGTACTATAATTATCCCCATTTTATGGTTGAGAAAACTGAGAAATAGAGGTTGAGACTTGGTAAGGTGACCTATCCAAGGTCACACAATTGGCAGAGCAGGGATTGGGGTTCAAGTCCTGACTCTAAATTCAGTACTTTTTCTTTTTAATATAAATTTCATTGATATAATTTGCTTTTATATCACTTAAATTTTCTCTTTCCTTCTTCTCTCCCAGAGAGCTATCCTATGTAACAAAGAATTTTTTAAGGAGATAGACAGAGACAGAAAAAGAAATCAATAAAAATCAATGGATGTCCTGGGGAAAAAACCCTAAAAATATATGTGATGTCTCCCTTCCTCCTCCCCATCTACTCCTCCACACACATTCTCTCTTCTGCAGAGGAGTAGGAGGAAGTATCTCTCATATCTCTTTTCTGCAGCCAAGCTTAATCTTTGTAATTTTGCAACATTCACAGTTGATTGCTTTGTGATTGTTGTTCTTTCCATTTACATTGTTGTAGTCATAGATGTTTTCTTTTTCTCCTCCCCTCCCCACCACATACATTGTCTTTGGCTCTGCTTACTTTACTTTTCATCAATTCATATGTCTTTCTATACTTCTATATATTCATCATATTCCTCATTTCTTAACAATGAGTGAAATGTTTCATTACCTTCATTGTTAAGCACAGCATAATGATTCACCCTAGAACTTTCTTTCAGCACAAACACACGTGGTACATTCATGTACCACAATTTGTTTAGCTATTTCCCAATCTATGGACATCTAGTTTGTTTCGGGCTCTTTGCTTCTACAAAAAGTACTTCTTTAAATGTTTTGGTGTCTATGGGTATTTTCTTTTTATCAATGACCTCCTTGGAGTGTATTCCTAGTAGGGGAATATCTGGTTCAAAAAATATTGACATTTTAGTAATTTTTTTGCATAAATAAGCATCGCTTTCCAAAATAGCTGTATTAACTCAAAGTACTAAACCACTGACAATGAGTGATTGTAATCTAATGCTTTTCCAACTAACCCACACTGTCAACCACTTAGACTCAAAATCGCAGTAATCTTCTTGCAATTAATCATTAAGTTTTGCCCATTCTTTCTTCCTTCATACCTCTCATTTTATCCTTTCCTCTAAAAAAAAGTTTTATTGATGCTCTTTTTTTACATAAATCTCTACTCAAGGCCTCTTCCTTACCCCATCTCCCAAACCATTTCAAAACCACCCCAACCCCCAAAGAAACTATAGTAAAAAAGTAGTAAAGTGGTAAACGTTGGCTACATCTGATTCATTCCACACCTATGTTCTACCACCTCAATGCTGACAGACAGAGTCATTAATGCTCTGAAATCATGATGATACCTCCATTGGTCTTCTGGTGCAGTTTACATTTACAGAATTGTGGTCACTGGGTAAATTACTCTCTTAGTTCTGCTTACTACACTCTATACCAGTTCATTTGTGGTCCTAGGTTTCTCTGAATTCTTCATCGTCATCATATCCCAAGTAAGAAAAATTTTTTATATGGTTATTGTAGTTCAGTTGTGAACAACTCTTGTGACCTCATTTGGGGTTTTCTTGACAAAGATATTGCAGTAGTTTGCCATTTCCTTTTCCAGATCATTTTACAGATGAGGAATCTGAGGCAAACAGGGCTAAGTGACTTGTGGTCACACAGCTAGTAAGTGTCTGAAGTCGGATTTGAACTCAGGAAGATAAGTCTTCTCAACTCCAGGCCCAGACTCTATCTACTTTACCACCTAGTTGCCCCAATATACCATAATTTATTCAACTTTTTTTCCACTGATGAACATCCACTTTCTTTTCAGTTCTTTACAAATCATACAAAAGGTATCATTTAAATATTATTATAGTTTTGGGATTTTTTCTCTGTGTTTTATCTTCTTGGTGGTTTATACTTAGTAACAGAAATAATAATAAAAACAATACATCACATTTGTATAATGCTTTAAGATTTTCAAAAGATTATATATTATCTCATCTGATTAAAAGGTATACATTTTAGAGATTTTTCTAGTATAATCCCAAATTATTTTCCATAATATTGAGATAAAATCATAGCTCTACTAATAGTGCACTAATGTGCCTGCCTTCTCACAGCCCCCCCCAACATTTAACATTCTCATCATTTGTCATCTTGGCCAATTTGATGAGTATAAACTGAAGCTTCAGAGTCAGAGTTGTTTTAAATGTGCGTTTTTCTTGTTTTTAGTTAACTGGAACCTTATTCAGCATGGTTACTGACAGCTTACATGTTCTTCATTTAGGTCATGTAACTGAAATGACTTATTTTGTATTTTATGATCACTTCTATCCTTTGGTTAAGAATTCTGCCTCTAGCCTTAATTTTATAATGTATTTTTTTTCTATTCTTGTCTAATTTTTAATGATGTAAGCTTCCTTATTTTTGCAACTTAATTTAATTTTTTAATTAATAAAAGTCTACTTTCTCTTTCTTCTATCTCCCTATATCATTGAAAAAGACAAGAAAAACAAAATCCTTGTAACAAATGAACAGAGTTGAATAAAACAAAGAGACAGTAAAGTGTAGCACAGTAAAGAGAGACTGTTGCACCTGGAGTTAGAAAATCCTGAGTTCAAATCTTGCCTCAAACACTTACTAGCTATGGAACCCTGACCAACTAAATCATTTAACCTCTACTGCCTCAGTCTCTTCATTTGTACAATGGGAATAATAGTAACATCTACCTCTCAGGGTTATTATGAGAACAAAATAAGAAAATATTTATAAGTATTTTGTAAATGCTCCTTATCATTATTACTCATTACATATTTAGGCAGAGAATCCATTTAAAGTTTATTGTGGCACTTTGTGGCATTCTGATAAGTGTCACCTGCATTCGTATTTTCACCATCAATTATATAGACCAGGGGTGGGGAGCCTGCAGCCTCAAGGTCACATGTAGCCTTCTAGGTCCTCAAATGAGGCCCTTTGACTGAGTCCAAACTTCACAAAACAAATCCCCTTCATAAAAGGATTTGTTCTGTAAAACTTTCCCCACCCTTGAATTCTAGACCATTACTAGGGCCACCTAACTGATCTTCCCACATGCAATCTTCCTATTCCAGACCATCCAAAGTCATTTATAGCAAACTTTTTGTAGTGGCAAATCCTGTTTTCAATCATGTCAGTCTCCCACTCAGAAACCTATGGTAGCTTTCCCTTGTCACCTAGTAAAGTCTACAAAGTTTAGTATGTCATTCAAGGTCTTCCAAAGTCTGGTCCCACTTTTTTCAGGCTCATCTCCTGCTGCTCCCCTACACGAATGGTACATTTCAATGAAATTGAACACCTTATGTGATTATATTTATGTGTCTTTGGTCATACCGAACCCTTATCTAGAATGCCCTCCCTGTTTCTCTACACCCATCCAAATGCTATTCGTTCATTCGTTCAAAACACATTGGAGGACTTACTATGTGCCAGGTGCTAGAGGAGATTCAAAGATAAATAAGAGACAATTATAATCTGTGGTTATAACAGAATTATAAACAAGGTATCAGATCTCTCTGGGAGAGTTTGGTAGGTAGGGACAGGGAATTAAATCAAATACAAAAACACCTTTTTTAAACATTGCACACAGTATCAGTAACATCGTGTGATGACCATCCATGAATGACTCAGCTCTTCTGAGAAACACAGTGATCCAAGACAAGTACAAAGGACTCAGGAAGGAAAATGCTGTCCACAACCGAATAAAGAACTGATGAACTCTGAATGCAGATAGAAGCATATTTTTTCACTTTATTTTTTTAGTGTTTTTTTTTCCTTTTGATATGTTTCTCCTTTCACAACTGTAACTAATATGGAAATGTTTTACATCATAGCACATGGATAACGTATCAAATTGCCTACCAATTTTGGAAGAGAGGAGAGGAGGAAAGGAGGAAGAAAAATTTGGAACTCAAAATCTTATAAAAATGAATGCTAAAAATTGTCTTGACATGTAATTGGGAAAAATTACTACTTAAAAAAAATACCTTTTCTATGCTGCAGTGATCCATGATTTTGTTGGAATGGGAGGTCTTATCCTTAATGAATGGTCTTCCTGAATTGCTGTAACCAAATCCACCATAGAAGGGGGCTTAATGCTAGTTAAATCTATGGTGTTTTAATAAGGAATTCTAGGGTTTTTTAAAAAAAGCTATTTAAATAAAATATTTTATTTTTGAATATCCATGGTGAGTGGTGCAGTGGATAGAATACTAGGCCTGGAGTCTGAGAGTTCAATTTTGACCTTGGACATTTACTAGTAGTGTGACCCTGTGCAATTCACTTAACCCTTTTTACCTCAGTTCCTCATCTGTAAAATGAGCTGGAGGATATGGCAAACCACTCCAATATCTGCCAAGAAAACCACAAATGGGATCATAAAGTCAGACAACTGAAACAACTGAACCACACAAGCAGGTACCTTCATTCCCTCCCCTCCTCGTGGGTAGGTGATGAAGTGGAAAGAGCACGGGACTTGGAACCAGGAAGACTCATCTTGACGAGTTCAAATCCAACATCAGACACAACTAGCTTCATGACCCTGGGCAAGTCACTTCACCCTGTTTGCCTCAGTTTCTCATCTATAAAATGAGCTGGAGAAGGAAATGGCAAACAATTGCAGTATCTTTGCCAAGATACAGTTGAAACAACTCAATGACAGCAAACATGATATTGGGTTCTTTTAGTTTTCTTTGACTCTTGTGTATTGGGGAACACTTTGTGGGTTCTTCCCATGGGATCTGAACCACAGAGAGTTAGTTTTGTCTTAATATATTCTGGTGATAGGACCTCAAAGATCTTATCTGCTTGTGGGCTAAGGGAGCAAATTGGGAATGTGATTGCATCAGAAGAGATTACTGAGGGCTGCTTATGATGACATCCGACCCCATATCCACTGACTGAAACTCATCTGAGTGTCTTCTCCCCCTTTCTCTTTGGGAGCACAATACCAGGGAGAGGAAGATGTCACCCATTAAAGGCAGAGAGAATCCAAGAAGGAATCTTGTTTGCTGGGGGAACAAAATAGACTAGCTGAAGGGCTCTCAAGGTGACTTCAGAATGAAAATTAATACCAGCCTCTCTTTGCTTGGTTCTCCCTAAAATCCTGTCCTCTCTTCCACATCCCCCAAGACAGAGAATAAGGAACCAGTTCAAATCCTTTATGCGTATGAGTGACCACCTGCAACCACAAAGGCTTAGGGGAAAAGGAAGAACTTTATAGACTTAGAAAGTGCTCTCAAGAAGATAGATCACTCCAAATTAGCTAGTGAGGAAATGAACCAGTTCCGGAAAGATAACAACATTATTAAAAATCTTATCTGTCTTCAGATCAGGTAGGGGTACATTTCAAGAGGACTTGTAAAATGATTCAGTTCTATGTTCTGTTTGGGAAAACACTTCCCTTTTATCTCTGTGATTGCTGCTTTATTTGGCAACCCAGCAAGCTTATCTATTTCCCCTTAATATAATTGCCTGGCCCCTCTCAGACTCAGCAATAATGTCAGCAGGGCCAATGTTATGCTTTCCTCTTGTGTTTAATATATTTTTAAGCAAACTAATTGGACTTTATTTCATTTTGTTTTATTCTCCTGAGTCAGACTGAACATTTTCCTGCTTGCTGTCTGCTTTGCTTTTTGGCTGATCTTTTTTGGTACCTGGAAAAGTTTCACTTTAGAGGCTGCCAAGGCAATGGGGCAGCCTCCTGAGAAGGTCCCTGTTTCTCAGTTAATTCACTTAACAGGTGTTCATGGAGGCCTATTAAGTGGTAGGAGCTATAGACAGGACAGAAGAATAAGGCACAGTCTTTGCCCCCCAAGGAGTTTATAGTTTAGTTCAGGGGCAGATAAGATATAGTCACAGATGCTTATGATAATATACACAAATAACAAATGTCATTAAGAAGGTATAAGTCAGGGGTTCTGAGAATGCATGGGAGGTTATTTTGGACTGGGCATCAGGGAAAGGCCTCATGGAGGTGGAAACATTTAAACTGGGTCTTGAAGAATGGGCAGGACGTGGACTTCAAGAGACATCAAAGAAAGCATTCCAGCCAAGGGGCAATGCATGAACAAAGTCACAGAGCAGGGAAAGTACAGTGTATACTTAGTAAGGATTCCAGTTTGATTGGAGCATAGGGAGCATGTAAAGGACCAGTAGGAGATAAGGTTGGAGAGGAAGGTTGGGACCGATTATAGGTGACCTTAAATACCAGGCTGAGAAGTGGCCTTTACCTGGTGGGCAACGGGAAGCTGTTGAAAGGGAGCAACACGATTATAACAATGCAACAGAAAGAATAATTGAATAAATGACAAGAGTAATAACTAATATTTATATAGAGATTTAAGGTTTGTAAAGTTCATTAAGTCAACAAGCTTTTATTAAGCACCTGCTACATGTCAGGCATTGTGCTAAATACTAAAGAAAAGCCAAAACAAACAGCCTCTGCTTCAAGGAGCTCACAGTCTAATGGGGAGGATAATATGCAAACAACTATATAAAAACAAGGAATGGTCAGGGTAAATTAAGAGTAATCACAGAGGGGCAGGAGGTGGCACACTGGTCCTAGAATCAGGAGGACCTGAGTTCGAATATGAGCTCAGACTATTACTAGCTGTGTGATGCTGAGCAAGCCACTTGACTTAGATTGCCTCCAAAAAGAAAAAGCAAACTGGACATGAGCTCTGTAATGACTATACTATATGCTACAACTTCCCTTCTTCACAGGGCAGCAGGACCATGGAGTTACACAACAATCAGCCAATTGGAAGGATTTCTGAGGCTCAGAGCAGTTTGATTTACCAGTCATCCTTTGTGAAGTAGACTCTATGTGAATGTGGAGATTTGGCTGCAAAGGCCAGATCAGTCTCAAATAGCTCAAGATGGCCTTTAGCAGCAGCCACAGATCTGGGACTTTCCGAACACCTTCCTCCCTGGCTTGTTGTATCTACAGACATCTTCTCCCTTAAATGCCTCCTCCTCTGAAAGCTTTTAGAAACTATATTATCTCACCCCCTTTTCTCTCTCCCTTCCAGCAGCTGAAGAACTCTCTCTACCTCTGCTCCCTTGTAGGATCTTCTCTCCCCTACAAGTATTTTCTCAGACAATAAATGCATTTAATTGGTGTGTTGGACTCTTGTTTCATTTCAGATCCCTTGGTGGGCCTGGGGGTCATTTCTTAACAAAACAAACAAAAAAAGAGAAAAATCTCAGCAGGAAATCACTAAGTTTAAGGAGAACTGGGAAAGACTCTTGTAGAAGATGGGACTTTAACTGAGACTTGAGGGAAACCAGAGAAGCCAGGATGCAGAGATGAGGGGGGAGAGAGTTCCAAGCATGGGGACTAACCATGTCAAAATGCCCCACAAAAACCAGTGAAGTAGGCTAATAAGGGAAACATCCTTATTTTACAATGAGTAAACCAAGGTTCAGAGAAGTTCAGATGATGTGCACAGCTAATAAATGTGGGGACCAGGCAGGCTGGAGGTAGAGAGACCTGGAGGAAGTTGAGGCAAAATAATAGTGGAGGTAAAAGGTAAGGAAGGTCTAAAGGTGGTAGCAGGGAGAATAAAATGGGAAGGATGAAGATGGGAGAACCTTGGCCTGGCTAAAGTGCCCTGCTCCACTATTTCCTCATCCCACCAATCCCTTAGTACACTCTACATTCTAGTCAAACCAGACTGCCCCCAATGTTGAACAAACTCCTTTCTCCTCCCCAACTTAAATCCTTCTCTCTCTTTAATATCCAGCTTAGGAGCTCATCTTTACCACAAAACCTTTCTTCTCTGATTCTTACTTCACCTCTTTCCTTAAATTTTCCTGGAAAACTTTGCTGAGATCTCTCCCTTGTCCCTACCAAACTGTACGTTGTGTTATAGTTATTTGTGTTTCTGTGTTAATTGTAAGCTCCCTGAGGGCAGAGACTGTGTTGTTTTCCATTGTTGTAGCACTAACACCTAGAACAATACCTTTCCTATAACTTGAGTTGGACTGAAGTTGCAAATAAAGAATCAAATTTAATTTGACAAACGAGTGTTTATTTAGGCTTAACATATTATCACAGAATGATAATTCTAAAAATGGAAGGAGTCTCAGAAACCATCTAATTCTGTCCCCTCATTTTACAGATGAGGAAACTGAGGCCCCAGGAGGTTAAGTGATTTGTCCAAGATTAAACAGGTAGTTAGTACACTGTGCTAAAGCACTAAGGATGCTTGTAAGGATACAAAGAAAAAACAGTCAAATAATTCTTACCCTCAAGGAGATTACATTCAGGGGAGGGAAGTAGGTACTATATATACAGATATTTATGTAATGGAGAGTAGATGCAGGGAAGTATGGGGTCCATAAGCACATATCCGTCCAGGTAGGAAATGCATTTCCCATGCATATCCAAGCACTAAAAGTAGCCGGACCTGAAACTTTGAATTCCTCTGGTGGTAAGGAGCTGCTGTCCCAGCAAAGGGGTGAGTGGGAAAAAGAAATAGAATCTGAGGCAGTTCAGCCTAAAATGATGGTTGATGACTACATATTGGATGTTCAAGGCTGCCAACATCACACACTGCCTCCGATATCACCCACTGCATGTAGGAACCTGGGGTTGAAACAGTGTTGGGGCAAGAAGGTCGTGCAAATTCGTTCATTTAGGAGAATGATTCCTGAGGTTTCTAATTATTATTTTTAATTTCCTTCCCAATTAAATACTTGTTGTTGATTCTGTTAGTATTTATACCTAAGTCTATTTTAGAAGGCCCCAGTTTTACAGTTGGGATGGGGCTTGGGCTATCCGGGGCAAATTTAATAGAAAATAATATGCCACTTTCCATGAATTTAAGTTTGTAAGGGACAATGGTCACACAAATTGAAGGGTAGAGAGAACATTATTAATTGGGGCGTAGGAAAAGATTGCTGTAGGTGGCACAGGAACTAAGTCTTAGAGGAAGCTAGGGAATTTGAAAGGTAAGAAGGGAGTGCATTCTAGGCATGGGGGACAGCCTGTGCAAAGACACCATGGTGGAAGATGGATTGTTGGATATACTGAATGACTAGCTAGTAGGCCAGGTTGGCTAGAACATGAAATGCATGATGGAATTCAATGAGAAATGTCTTGGGAAGATTGGTTGAATCTAGATTATGGAAAGCTTTAAATGCCAAACTGAATGGTTTTTTTTTTTTTTTTTAATCCTAGAGACAATAGAAGCCCAGTGAAGATTTTTTAATAGGAGAGTTTCAGGACGAGACCTGTTCCTTAGCAAGATTATTTTGGCAGCTTTGTCTGTGGAGGATGGATTATAGAAGGGGGAAATTGGGGGGGTCGACAAGGAGGTTATTACCATAGTACAGTCGAGAGGCCTTGTACCCGGATGGCTGTCATGTGAGTGGAGAGACTGTGGGTGTGGAATTGACAAGAATAGGCAGGGACATGTAGATTCCAGGGAGCTAGAATACCTATCGCCTTACTAACCAAACACATTGGCTGAAAACCAAGATCTGGATAACCTCTAGAAGGGTTGGCTCTGAGAATGAGATACATAAGTCAGGGTTCAGCCAGAGCATCTGGGAGGGGGCCTAAGGAAAATTCATTTTAGTTTCTTGTAGTATCTGCTGAAAACAAGAATTAAATGTAAATGTGAACATAATTGTAACATGTGTAGAGTTATTATACATATTATATCAGAGTTGGTATGGAATTTAGAGGGTACAGGATGGATAGATAGGGCATTAGACTTAAAATCAGAAATAATTGGGTTCAAATCCTGAGATACTTATTAGATGACCCTGGCCAAGTAACTTAACCTCTCTGTTCTTCAGTTTACTTCTGAACTCTAGATATGATCTTATCCTAAAAAAAAGGAAAAAAGAGAGAAGAATTAAGGGTTATTAACAAAGGATATAAGGAGAGACTTCATAGAGGAGGCAGTATCTCAGCTATACTTTGGTGAAACCACAGGATTTTAGGAGGTAGAAGAGAGGAGGGAGTACATTCCAGGTATAGAGGAACATTTCATTCATTTCCTTCTCCTGTGACTCTCTCACCATTCTTAGAGAAACAAGTACTGTAATTGCCTTTTTTAAAAGTCCAGAATTCTCTAAGCCAATACCTGTACATGCCCACAAAATGGGATCATAAATCAAAGATCATGAAACGTCTTCAGAGGCAAGTTAGTCCAAATATCATTTTAGAGATGGAGAAACTGTGGCTCAAGAAGATAAAATGATTTGTCCAAGATCACATATGTAGTAACACCAAAGGCAGAATTTGAGCTTCCATTCTGTCTCCAGAGACAGTCTTTTTACACCATACCACAGTGGTCATCCCCCTTGTGTAACAGAACTAAAGTTCAAGTCAGTTACTGTAAGCTCCCACCATATTGTCGGGGGTTTTTAAAGCCAGATCTGAGATTTCATCTATGTTGGGAACACCAAGGGGAAATACCCTCTACTAGTGTATGTTGACACCTATGTAGTCTTAGAGAGTTGCCACTCAAGTTCATAGAATAACAAAATCCTAAATTTAGAGCTGGGAGTACCTTAGACTTTATCCCATCTTCTTTATCCTATTTATTAAAAAATTTTCCCCCAATTAACAAGCATTTATTTTCTTTTCATCCCAAGCACTCCTGACATTGAGAAAGAAAGAAAAAGGTATCCTTTGTGACAAACATGCAGAATCAAGCAACACAAATGACCAGACTGACCATGTCTAAAAATTTCTGCTTCATTCTGCACATTAAGTTCAGCACCTCTTGTCAGGCAGCCCCTAGTTTTGTTTTGTTTTTTACAGTATTTTCTTTAAGAATCTATTATTTTATCAGTGTGTGCCTCATTTATCCACGTAAATTAAGACCCATTCACTCTATGTCTTAGTAGATTTTTTTTCTTGAGTTGCTGTGACTGTGAGTGGGAGTGGGGTAGAGTGGAAAAGAGACTATTGGCTAAATTAATTTTGCAGCTCTTTAGAATGTCTGTTTTGGGCCCATTTATGAGTGCTTTCCCCCTTATTAGGACCTAGATAAACAGGGGCTCCACTAATAAAGCTTTAGGAGAATTGAGGCTCACTTCCCCAACACAGACCCTAGCTCAGGCCCTCATCGACTTCTCACACATACTGTTGACATAGCCTCCTAATTGTTCTCCCTGTTTCAAGCCTCTCTTTTTCCCAATTCCCGTTTATTAAGCACCTACTATACACTAGGCCAGTGGTTCTCAATCTGTGGGTTGTGACTCCTTTGGGGGTTGAACAATCCTTTCACAGGGGTCACCTAAGACCATTGGAAAACACGTTTCCAATGGTTTTAGGAACCGAGATACCGGTCCTCTATCCGTCTCCAGGTGGGTCCGCCCACATACAGATATGCCCACATACAAGTATTAAAGGGTCACAGCATTTGGAAGGTTGAGAACCACTGTACTAGGCACACACATCCTATATGCAGCTGCCAAAGTGATAGTCCTAAAGTCCCTATCACATCTATTCAACAACCTCCCATGGTAGGGGCCTCTCACCTATGGATATTTACATCAGACAATCAGTAAAACCACTTGATAGCTATGCCCTCAGATAGCTTGTAGTCTTCTAAAACCTTTCATATTAGCTCTTGGGATGATGAAAAAAGCAATGTTTCACTCTGGTGTATGGGAGACACTGATAACTTGAGCTCTGTTTGAGAGTTCAAAAGGGGCCATCAATTATTATGTGACATGGAAGACCCTGATCTTGTAACAGACTTCTGATTTTTGAACCAGGAAAGAATTATAACTGTTTCATCAACAGAGAGTGTAGTAATTTTTCTTTTCCATAAAATCAATCAGGCTTAACCAAGGAGAAATGTCATCATTTTGGTGAAAAGGGAATAATTATAGAAAATCAAAGCCCACCAACATATTGGTCCAGGCAGTCTTTCCAATAGATATGGACCATAGTATATGTGTACTGCAGGCAGATGTCCAGAAATTGTCTTCTGAAAAGATGGGTTCAGAAATCTATCATCTATAGGGATGAAAGTGAATGTGGACCACAGTATACTTCATATAGAGGTCTTTCTTTCCATCGTTGAGATTCTCACTGTATTTAATTGGACAGTCAAAAATATGGAATGTCTAACAACAAGGAAATGAATCTCCTCAGAAACTGTCATCAACTGGTGACACTGTGTTGATAGACATCCCAACTAGCAACCTCATAGCTTCATTTAGGATGGAATGTTGACTATTTGAGATGTCACAGGCAAGGAAGTATGCCAAAATCTCCACTGCAGGCTCATGAAATTAAACTGTGGGAAATTCGCTTACACCCTCCAACCCAGATCCTCTATTTACTTGTTCTGATGATGGATCCCTTGGACACTGGGGTGCTTCCACAGACCTTCCTGAAAAATCATCACTTTTTCACTAAGGTGGAAATAGTAGCATATTGTTATCTCCTCTTGCAAGTAACTTGTTTAACATCAACCAATCCCTTATCTTATAAGTTCCTGGTTCAGCACTGCGCTTACAAATTACTTCATTGAGATTACCAGCTTCCCTCCAGGTAGGACACTGCTTATGATAGGCTTGTTCATTTTAGGATCTTGCTTTTTCTTTGTGGATCTGGTACAGAAGAAATTTAGGGCACTTTCAGACCGCTCTTTTTTTTAAGGTTATTTTTTCTCATGAAAATATAATGAATATCAAGTTTGATTGTCTCTGTTCTTAACAGAATTGACCTTTTGAGTCAAATTGACTTGTTGAGAACTTTCATTTTTACTATCGAAACTTCAGTATATAAATGAACAATCCTTTATCATTATTGCAGCATGAGTGATTCTCATGTATGGCTTTAAAACAAATACTGCCCAGTTTTAGTTTTAACAGTTGCATATACCTATTACTTACTTAAAATATTTGATATCTGGTTTGAACCTTCTAAAGAGTATCAAAGACAACCTTGGGCTGTTATTTTGTGCTTTTATTTTTTTTTTTTTTGGAGGGGGGAAGGCAGGGCAATTGGGGTTAAGTGACTTGCCCAAGGTCACATGGCTAGTAAGTGTTAAGTGTCTGAGGTCAAATTTGAACTCAGGTCCTCCTAACTCCAGTGCCAGTACTCTATTCACTGTGCCACCTAGCTGCCCAGCTTTTAATTTTTTAAGTTATTTTTCCACTACTCATTAAATCTACCTTTTTTGGGTCGGAATTGAATGAAGATTGAATATAATGAGCATTTCCTTATACAAAACAGAGCAGAAAAGGAGAATTGGGCATAAGACATAATTTCTTTTATACATATCTTGCTTTTCCTTTTACATACTATTATGTGCTTTTAAAAATTGAAACTTCTAAAATTTGGCAGGAATAATTTAAATTCCATTACATTTTGCTAATGCTTAAGAAGCAATTATGAAAATGGATAAGTTAACTGATTCCCTAAGAATTGGAACTTTTCAACATTAAAAAAGCAATAATTATATTAACAGAGAAAGATTGCTCCACTCCCAGTTGTATTGTCTTCCATATTATGGACTCAAAGAACCTTCCTACTCCCTCTCCCTATTGTGAGTTTGAAACAAACATTCAACGTAAATTTATTAAAATCTTACTAAACAAAAGGCTAGGTCCTGAAACTAATAAAACATTACCAATAATAGAGGGATACTTATTTATAATGTTGGGGCATGACTTGTCAGTTTTTGCTTCTTTTAGAAGTCACTAGCCAATGGATCTCTTGATTTCTTTTCATTCACCTTTAATGATTTATTCCCATCCATCCAAATTCTGTTTTCCCATATTTAATGTGTATGCTTGCTTTCTATTAGAAAAGAATATTAAATGGAGCAAAAGGGAGGGAGGGGGAAGAAGGGGGCAAGGCAGAGGAGAAGGCTTTATTAAGTGCCCGCTGGTGTGCCAGGAACTACTAGGTGCTTTACAAATATTATCTTCAAAGTTTTAGAGTGTGAAGTGGCAACACTTAGAAAGATGAGAAAAGTGTTCTAGTTCCTTTAATGATGCTTTTGAATTGAACTTAGCAATCATCAACAAATTTTAAGGGCCTACTACGTGCCAGGCCCTACTGTGCTGGGCATTGGTAATAAAAATACAAAAATGAAAAAACCCTGAGAAGTCTACATTCTAACAGGAGAGGCAACATTTATCACATATCAAAATTTCTTTTGGTTTGAAAATAAAATTTTCTATAGTATAAAAACATTTTAAAAATATAACCCTTTGAAATATGATTGTGAAAGCCTTGATATGACTTTGTGTCAGTACACAAAAAGCATTTATGACATTAGGTAATCTAAATGATTCTACAATTGGGTAACCAAAATACATGAAGGTAATTTGATGGGGGGGGGGGGAAATAATCATAATTGTACTATCTCTACCATCAGAATGTTAATGGTGACTTAATATGCAGCATTACAGAATATATTCATGATGTTCCTATCAAATTTATTAGGTCAAAACAGATGTCTCATTAAACTAATGATATTTAGGTGATATCAGTGTTGATATAACAGAATTTTATATTCATTTACCTTGCAGTTTTGTAAAAAGAAATGTTTTGATTTAACTTTTCTGGTCAAATAACTAGTCCTACATGTATGTATGTATGTACATGTGTGTATATGTATATATCTCATGTGTGTAGTGCTTAGCACAATGCCTAGCACATAATAAGCACCATATACAATATTAGTTCTCCCTCTCCCTGCCCTCTCTCTCTATATGCACACGTATACACACATATATATGTATGTATGGTGTATGCATACATCATACATATATACACATATATTTCTACTGATAAAATGTTAAGCTCCTTGACAACAAGGGCTGTTTTTTTTCTTTATAGTTTCATTGTCTAACACATAGTAGGTGCTTTATAAATGGTTGTTGATTGATGAGGTGTCAGAGGACTTCAGTAGAGAAGGACTTTGTAGCAAATCTGGTCCAGAACACCTAGGAAGGAGAATGTGTGCTCAAGAGAGGGAGAAAAGCAAAAGGCTACATCTTCCCCTGAGCCTAAGCCAGATGGTGGGAAGCTGAGTTACCAAAGGAAACCCTGGTGGCAGTGAGATACTAACCCCATGCCACCTTCTGGCACAAAGGATAAGAGGTGTTCACATCTGGCAGGGACTGGGGGAAAGGGTTGGAGAGGGGAGCCATGTAGAGGGTGATGCTTGTAGTGACTCCCCTCTTGGAAAGCCATGGTGTTGTCTGAAATCCCAGGTGGTTTCTGCTTCTTAACAGAAATCTTCCCCCTTCATAGTCAGTAGCCAAGGTATTTACAACAGCCACTCCAGAGAGCATATCATCTCATTACAGATGCAATCAATACAATCAAGCTCAGCAGCCAGCCGTGCAGCCCCAAGAAGCGTTGGTGTCCAAGGGCCAGATCCACATGGCAGGGAATGAAATATCACCAGGGCCATAAAGACTAATGAACTTCTCCTATTCAGCCCTTGACCCTGAGAGGGGGTGGCGGTGGTTTGGGTTTTTTGTTGTTGTTTTTTTTTAATAGAAATTACAACGGGTCTAAATGAGAGTTGGCTGACAATTATGGAGAATGGATTAAATTAGCCTGGTGAGCTCTGGGAGGCCAGAAAGGCAAGGAAATGCATTTAAAATAGAGACAGAGAAAGAAACCAACCAAAACAAGAACAAACAAACTGGGAATGAGCAAAATTATTGGCATAGGCTGGGAATTCCTTTGGCTGCTCAGACCCAGGGTCATAACTCGGCGGGCTGGATGGGGGTAGGGGGGAGAGGAGTGGAAGAGGCTAAGAAGGGTATAGTTGTGTCTGGCTCAGCTTAATACCCTCACCTCATAGCAGCATAGATTTAAAGCTGAAGAAGGAAGGACTTCAGCAGTCATTTAGAGTGACTCAGGGAGGCTCAGGAAGATTATGTGACTTGCCCAAAGTCACATAGTTGGTTACTAACAGATCTAGATTTGAACCCAGATCCCCTGATTCCAAATTAAGCATTTATCCTGCTGCACCAAGCTAAGAAAGAGGAATCCAGAGAGAGGCATCAGATCCCTGTAGGCTAGTAGTCAGGAAGAATGTTTAGTTAGGTTCATGGAGCACTAAGACTTGAGTTGGGCCTTGAAAGATGGTTCTAGTTTGGGGAGGTGGTATGTCCCTGCATTCAGATGCTCTATAGTGTTCCCTCAGAAACAAAACATTGTGTTTTCCTTTTCTTTTCACGTTTCATTATGTGTAGTAGGGCAGCCAGGTGGCACAGTAGATAGAGTGCTGGTGAGGAAGGTTCATCTTCCTGAGTTCAAATCAGACCTCAGACACTTACTAGCTGTGTGACCCTGGACAAGTCACTTCACCCTGTTTGCCTTGTTTTCCTTATCTGTCAAATGAGCTGAAGAAGGAGATGACTAACTATTCCAGTACTTTTGCCAAGAAAACCCTAAATGGGGTGACAAAGAGTCATGCATGACTGAAACAACTCAATAATGACAGCAAGTAGGGCTACATCTAGCTGGCTATCTGACTAGGTCTGTCCATTGATATATATTTTTTTGTTTTACATAGGAGTCATTTGATCATAGCTTACTTCTGCAACATACATAGACAGACAGACAGACACACACACACACACACACACACGGAACTGGGGTGGGGCAGGGGCTCTCTCTGAATTTGCACTGATTCCTCCATCAGTCTGGGAGGAAAAGATAGAGAGCTTCTGTCCTTCAAAAAAGGCAAGATTCTTTGCCTACCTTTGCAGCCTTCCCTCACTTAGGCGATGCTAATATAGAGAACTATTTCCTCTGTGCATAAACCAGGCTGGAAAACTCAGTGAGAGGATGGGAGTTTTTTTTGCAGCTGGTAAGAAGCTGAATTTTCTCAGCTGGACTCCTGGGTCCACCCTCAGCAGCATCTTCCTCCCTGAGACAGGCCCCTGTGCTTAGAACTGTCTAGATGATGTACAGAACAGAGAAGCTTCATCTAAAGCCAACAGCACACAGGAAGTTTTATTAACTGCACCGGCCGTGCCTGCTTTTGATTAAAATTTCAGCCTAAAACAGACAGTTCCGCTAACTGGAGATTTTCATTAAAATGATGTACTGTATCTGGACGCTGCTGAGCCCAAGGTCGGCTGTCTCTCTCTGGCAAAGTTTTTATTACATTGTAACGTGCTTGATCATAATATTTGGGTCTACTTAAAATCATAGTTACTTTAAGATGCTACATATTATACAACAGGAAACCATTCAATGAATTTATTGGGTCTCTAATGTGTGCAGAGCACAGTGCTAGGTGGTAGGAAAGACACAATGTTTAAATAAGGCAATCTCCCTGCTCTCAGGGTGTTCCTAGTCTTGTATGTTTGTGGGGTGGAGGGGAAGTTGTGAATTAATTGGTGCCAGGAATTCCTGCAGAGGAAACTCCCTACACCTCGGCAGATTTGCACCTATCTGGTTACTTACAAAGTTAGTTGCCTGGGGTATGAATTTAGTTAAGCAACTTATCTAGATAAGTTAGATAAGTTACCAAGCCAATGTGAGTCAGAGGGAGTACTAGAACTTCTTCACGGTTCAAGGGTCTTCCTGACTCTGAGGCCAGCTCTCTAACCACTACTTCATGCTAGCTCTTCAAATAATTTGTGAAATACATTTATCATGCATTTGAGAGATACAAAATTAAGTGCTATGTGAGACCTTAGTGATGAGGGGGAAATCAAGGAAGTTCCCTTGACCAGGTGGCTTTTGAGTTTGGCTCTGAAACCTGGCTGGATGATGCTGGAGAGCTGATAATGTAGCTCATTTTATCTCCAGCCAGAGAGGTAATGGACGTGGCCAATGTGGAAGTTTGCTTTTGCTAGACTATATATATTTATTTAGAGAGTTTTGTTTTTTTAATAATTCAATGGTGAGGAGAGGGAAAAGGAACAGACAGACAACAAATTAATGTAAAAATAAATTATTTAAATGCATACATTTAAAAAATCACATGTAGGAATAAAACAGAGAGAGGGTAAGGGAGCCATTCTAGACTTGGAGAGGAGAATCAGCAAAGGTATAAATGTGGGAGAGCACAAAGAAATAATAGAGGAATAAAGAACAGTTCATTTTGTCTAGAGTGGAGAGTGTCTGGAGAGATAATTTGAGATAATCCTGGTAAGGTATCTTAGAGTCAGAATGTAAAAGACCTTGAATGTCTTACAAAGGAGTTTGTACATGACAAAAGATGTTTCATTTCTATGCAACAAGAGAAAGCATTTGGCCCTGTCCCTGGAGCTAATTTGGACCCATTACTGGCCAGAGAATCAGAAGAGCCGGGTTCTGGCTCAGATACTGTCATAGACTCCCTGTGTGACCTTCAGTAAGTTTTGTACTCTATAAATGAAAGAGTGGGATCATTGGTTCTCAAACCTTTTGGTCATAGAGCCCTTTTTCCTTCCCCTTTCCCCAAAGAGTTTGTGTTTATGTGGGTTATATCTATCAATATTTACATATTTGAAATTATAACATCATAGTATTATTATGAAAATAGCTATGATCTTGCAACCTCCCTAAAAGGGTCTTGGGGGCTCCGTGAGGGGTCTGTGGACCACACTTTGTGACTAAATGATCTAGTACTGATGTGAGGGAGTCTAGGCATAATTTGTGATTGACTGTGTGATAAATAGCCCTCCTCCCCAAATACATATGAATTATATTCCTTCTTCTGTCTTCTCTGGACACAAGACATTTATGGAGTTATTTATAAATGTAGAATGTTTTATTATGAAGTTGACTATGTATGCTCTATTTGGGGTCTAAATTCTGTCAATAAAGAATCAGAGCAAATTTTCTTAGTGCTGGAAGTGACTGGAAATCAGGCTATATGAAGTTGTACCCAGTGGGGAGAGGTATGACCAATGAGAGAACTTACTTAGAAAAGAGTCAAAGCAAACTTGACTCAGACAGTAAGTGGCGTAGTGGATAGAATGCTGACCCTCATCTTCCTGAGTTCAAATCTGGCCTCAGACATTTACTACCTGTGTGACCCTGTTTATCTCAGTTTCTTCATCTGTAAAATGAGCTGGAAAAGGACATGGCAACCCACTCCAGTATCTTTATCAAGAAAATTCCAAATGGCATCATGAAGAGTCAGACATGACTGAACAACAAAAACCTAACTCCAAAGAAGAGAGGAGAAAATAGATCTTCCTTTCTTTTCTGCAGAGGTGGGAGATCATGGGTGTGTGACATTGAATATACCATTGGTTGATGTGTGGGTTAGTTGAAATGTATTTTTTCCTCTTTCTTTTTTATTCTTTATTGTAAGAAATGACTCACTAAGTTGAGCAGAGGAGAGGAATATTTTCAAAATGATGATGACCTAAAATCAAAATATATCAATACTTTTTTAAGTATTAAGAATAATTGAGTTTCAGAGTCAGTAGCAACCTAAGATGTTGTTTATTAAAAAGTATGACTCCCTTAAGCCTAGCATGCCTAATATGTGGTCATCCTATCTCTTAATGAAGACCTTCTTCAATCAATGAATAGATGCTTCTTACTGCAACCTATTCCCTCTGGGATGGTGCTATTTGTTATGGAGGTTTTTCCTTATCTTAAGGTGAAATGTACCCTTATAACTTCTGCTGATTGCTCCTAGCTCTATCCCCTGTGCTCAAGTAGAATAAATCTGCTCCCTTCTTCTCCTAATAGCCCTTCAAATATTTGAAAACAACTTTCATGTTTCCCTCTATCTTCACTTTTTCAAGTTGGATAGCCTGAATTACTTCAACTAATTCTCATGTGGCATGGCCTCTGACCTGTTATTTACTTTACTCTTTGACCTTCAGAAAGTCATTTAATCCCACTGAGCCTCAGTTTCCCCATTTGCAAAATGAGGGATTTTTGACAAGATATCCTCTTGAACTCTAAATCTATGATTGTCCAACCCTAAAAGCCATCACCATTCCTGTACCTTCCTAACTTGTCTTCCTTCCCTTCCTCCTCCAAATATCATGCCAAGAACTGAACAAAGGTTCATAGATTTAGAGCTGGAAGGAAGCTTATCTGTCATCTAGTCCTTTATTTTGCAGACAAATAATTAGAAGCCAAAGAGATATGAAATTACTTGTTCAGGGTTCCATAGCCAATAAGAGTATGAGGTGAGACTTGAACCCAGTTCTCCCAGATTTCAATTTCAATGCTCTATTCATTACAACACAGAATTTGGGATTCCATCTGATCAGCATTGACCGACAACATCCTTTGTTCTGGACATTATTCTTCTATTAACAAAACCTAACATTTCAATTGCTTTGAGGGTGGGGGGAGTGTCAGGTTGCTCTGTCAATTAAGGAGACCTTTCAGAATAGGCAACTTAGGTAGAGAAGGGCTGAGGAATGAAATTCATTCAAAGATTTTGGGGTATGGAATCCAGGAGAGTAAATGCAGTCTGATAGACATATGAGGTGGTAATAGAGAAGTCTTTCAATCTGGAACTTGTTGTTATGCCTGAAACCCTACCAATCAGAGCTTGCCTCCCACATGTCTGGGTCTAGAAGAGATTGCAATGGTAAATAGTGCTCACTAGGGCTCTATAATTAAGCTGTATACCTTTAATTTGACATTCTATATGTAGTTTGTACCTGGAGATTTTTTCTTTCTTACATTATTCTTATGTATAGACCTAGTAGGTCTGGGATAGGGGCCAGTATGGGGTACTTACAAACTTCCAGTAAGGGCACCCTAGCTCTGGGCTCATGCAGAAGAGGTTCAGTTCTGAGTGTGGAGCTTCAAGGGTCTGCCTTTTTCACTGTATTCTCTGACTTTTTAGGCCCCTACCATAGAATCCAGGAGAAACCACTTGAGGCTTATGCTTGGTTCCTGTCTAAAGTCTTCCCAAAAGGGATTTGAGAGGCACTTGATGTACACAGTAAAACAGGTATGGGACAGCTATTAATTGTCTCCACAAAAAAAGAGAGATGCTTAAAATGCAAAAGAGTCATCATAAGTGTGCAATAACAAAGATCTTAAACATGAAGAGTAATCCATAACAACTTTTATACTCTCCCTGGAGGTTGAGACTTGAAACATTAAAATGTGGAACCCTTAGTGAGACTACTAAATAGGCATTCCATCTTCATGTTGGCTCTGCAGTGTCTGAACAACTCCCTCAAGGTCTATGTCTCCTGGCAAGCTAGGCAGAGGCTTGGGCTCCTGTTGTTAGACATTTCCTCCCAGAAATATTATGGAATCCAAGGAGAGAACCTTCCACAGTACATCCGGTATGAAGTGAGGAATTCAGGACCTCTTGACTTCTTGATCTCTTGAGGTTGCTTCTAAGGCTGGAAAAGTCCCCTCAGGACCACTCTTAAACCACCTATGCTCAGGAGAAGAAATATAAACAGATGAGGCAGTCAGGACGTGAGGCCCAGACTCAGGCTCAGCTAGGCAGCACATGTGTGAACAGCTGCCAGAGCTGCTAGGGGAGGAGAAAACCCTCTCTCCCAAACTAAGTGGAGCATGATGTCAGAGAGAGAGAAATATATATATGTGTGTGTGTGTGTGTGTGTGTGTATGTATATATATGGGTATGTGTGTACACATATATATACATATACATACATATATACACATACTTACACACACACACACACACATAGAGAGAGAGAGAGAGAGAGAGAGAGAGAGAGAGAGAGAGAGAGAATTCACATTCCAGAAAGAGGAAGAAGAGAACGAGAGCAGAAGTTGTTTCTCATTTGCCTACCTTATAGGCACCTCCTTATGGCCAAAATGGCCAGTCCTCTTTTGAGGTATCTCCATCTCTTCTTGCCATCACAGGAACCAAAGGGTGGCTATAACATCCTAAAACATCAGAGACTTCAGGTCTGAGTGCATGTAGGTCTCCAGAAGGGACCAGGGGTCTCAACACACACACCATGGGATGGACCCCCAGGTCTACCCTTAGGCATGCTCCGTAGAATGTACTTCAATCCAACCTCCACAGCACTTATATTTTAAATGTCCAGCCAAGACAGTTATGACTTGGTTGATTTATTGTAGAGAAAGGGAAGGGATCAGAAGCGTGAGCCAGAGCTATAATTCCAAAGAATAGTCTTCTTAAAATGTAGTGACAGCATTACATAGTGGATAGAGTGCTGGCCTTGGAGTCAGGGAGACCTAGGTTCAAGTGTGACTTCAGATGCCTTCCAACTCTGCGACCTAGGACAAATCATCTAACCTCTCATTGCCTCAGACAAATCTCTGAGACTGTAAATTGCAGAGCAGGTGTTTATCTCCATTGGTGGATGAAGTTTTTCACTGGGCATTCCCTATAAAAATGAAGAAAGTAGAAAGAAAATAAAAAGTAGAGGCAGAAACAATAAGGTGCAAACATGAAGAAGCTTCTATTTGGGGGTTCCCTGGGCAGTTTCATTCCAAGACTATGAAAGATTTCTTAACAGAGAAACTTCTAAGGGAGGAAATGAGAACTTTTGGATGGAGACATTGAATTGGAATTGAATTTGAGATTTACTCATTGGTCTCCATGGATTACTAGTTTAAGAGTTCAAAGAGATTTTTAGGAATCATCAAGTCTAAAAAACCAGATGAACAAATTGAGGGCGAGGAAAATTAAGTGACTTGCTCCTGATCATACAAAGCACCATCAGGATTCAAACCCAGATCCTCGGACTCCTCCTCCATTCCCTTTTTTCTGATGAACAATGTTACCTCCTCACTACTTCCCCACCTCCATCTCCACACTTCTGCCAATTTCCATGCTATCAGAGAAGCAGAGGAACAGGGAGAACCCAGAGCTTAGAGATTTCTCTTCCTTACCCATTCCTTGTCGGTGTTCCACACAGTCCCTTCCCCAGCCACATGGCACCTGAACACTACTTCTTGATGCTAATTAAAAAACAAAACAAAACAGGAGGGCAAGCTGAGGGCATGGGGAGAGGGCAGGTGGTAGGTGTTTTAAAGGAGGGGTTTTAATGAACTACAAGTTCACTGTGAGTCAGCAGTGGGATGTGGTGGCCAAAAAAAGATAATGAGGTTTTTGGGCTGCATTAAGAGATGCATAGATAGCTTTCAGAAACAGGGAGGTGATGGTCTCTCTGCTGGTCTGACCACACCTGGAGTATTGAATTCCATTCTGGGGACCACTGTTTAAGAATATTGACAATCTGGAGAGCATCCAGAGTGGGGCAACCAGGATAGTAAGGGCTTGGGTGCATGACACATGTACATAAGTTGAAGGAAATGGAAATGTTTAGCTTGGAGAAGATCCAGCAGGGATCATGGTTATTCTCTTCAGGTATTTAAAAAGTGGACATGTGGACAAGAGATTCAATTGACTTGTTCCATTTGGCCTCAGAGAGCAAAAGCAGAAACAATGGGTGGAAATTGCAAGGTGGCCAATTTAGGATTGATATTAGGAAAAAACTTCCTAACAGTCAGAGCTGTCCAAAAGTACAATTTGTTAGGAAGTACTGGTTTCCCCCTCTTGGTAGATCTTCATGAAACACTGAAATGGCTACTTATTGGGTATGTAGTAGAGGGTATTTCTTTCACATACAAGCTGCCCTAGGTGGGTGCTATGAGGTACCTTCAAACTTTCAAATGCCATGATTCTGTGAAGATAAAGGATCAAGGATTTGGGCGACACTAGTCCCACACTGCTCTAACCTCCAACTCGTAGGTGGCCAGTGACTGAAAGTGGGAGATTGATGAGGAACAGGTTTGGATGAGGAGTGGGGCAATTAGCTAGATAGATTGCTGGAAGGAAAGGCAAAATTTGTCTTCTGCTTTCTGTCCTTACCCCTCCTCACTCTCTCCTATACCTACATCAGGGACCTCCTCATTCAGGACCTCCCTTCTCTATTTCAATTCCTTTATTCTGACCTACCCAGGACCATCCACTTCATATACCCTCCCCTTCTCACACTAAAGGGGCAGAGTCAGGGCCTATGCAGCATTAGTGAGGGACTGTAGAACACAGAGGAGGAATGAATCAGGGATGGAACCTGCCTTTTAACACCTTCTTACTTCTCCCTTGTATTCCATTCCCTTAGGGCCTGACTCTTTGTGCCCCTCAGAGTAACAGAGAGCTAGTCTGAAAATTTCACCCATGCTCATGGGCTAAGGGGTGAAGGTTAGCTAACAGAGAATTCTCATTCCAATAGTGTTCTCTTATCCTTCTCAGGTAACATGGGTCTTTTCTCCCAGAAGCCTTCTAGAAACAGTATAACAATCAATTTTGTTGACTGTCTCAAGGATTCATGCTTTTTGGCAAGTTGTGAATTAGATGACCTCTGGAGAAGAGAAGATCCAACTGGGGACATGAGTAGTCTCTTCAGTCTCTTGTGTTCTGACTCTCAGGGCTGACCCTGATGGTGAATATTTCAGGCAGACCAGCAGGAAAGATACTGAGATTAGTAGGGCCCTCCACTAACAATGTTATATCAGTTTAAGTTGGTCTCCTCAGCTTCTGTGTGGTTAGGTAAGGCTCATTTGAAGTGTTGAGGTTGCTGGGCTGGAGGACAATGCTGGGAAAGTGTGTGCCATGGGGGCTGAGAGGGAAAGTTTTAGTGGCAGAGAATTTTCTTAGCATGAAAGCAAGTGAGCAGCCATGCTCCCTCCTCCAGCCTGTGAACTATTAAATGTCAGTTATTCATCTTTCTCAATTCCCTATGGCCCTCTGTTATTTTAGAAGCCCATGAGCTAGACATAAAGAGTCATAGTGGGAGCCTTCAGCCCTATGATTCTCCATATCAGGGTCGCGGATTGATTGGCCATTCATTCATTTAGTCAACAACTGTTGACTAGGCATTTACTATATACAGGACACTATACTAGGTCCTGGGGATATAAAAATGAGAAGAACCATTATTATTTCTACCCTTGAGGTACCCTTGCAGCCTGGAAGGAGAGATACAACATATGCAGAAATGTTCAGGAGGTATTCAATAGATATATAGGGATTATAATATAATATAATACACATATATCATATCATATCATATACATAGAATAGAATAGAATAGAATGGAAATTATATAATTGATATATCATTATGATGAAACATAAGATAGTCAAGTCACAGGTAAAAGGAGGATCCTAGGATGCCTCAGAAAGGAAAGTCCATTTGGCTTGATAGGCCTTCGTTGAATCCCTGCTTTGGACAAAGCACTGAACTATGTTCTACAGATCTAAAGACAAAAATGCAGAGTCCCTGCCCTCAAGAGACTTGCATTTTCCATCTGGGGCTTTACGGAAGTGGCATTTGAGTCAGAACTTGGAGAAAGGATAGGTTTTCAATGGGTAGCTATGGGAAATAGGGTGCCAAGAGGGCATTAAAGACTTAGCAACATGTGTGGCAAAGACGTAAGAGTCTCTGGGCAATACAAGAGTTTGAGAGAAGTACAGTTTGGCTGGAATGTTGTCCACAGAAAAAGATGATGAGAGCTAAGGCTGGACATGGTAAGGCCATACATTGAGGAAGGCCTTCAATGTTGGTCTAAGGAGTTTGGACTTTATTCATTGGAGAATTGTTGAATTGGTTTTTTGTTTGTTTTTTAAATAATGAAAGGACTGGAGATTGGACTGTTGGGAAATCCTGATCTGGGAAACCACCTGCTCCTTATTGCCATAGGACTGGCTCTGCTGATTGGGTCCTATCTTGGCTGGGTCTAAAGGGCCATAAAGCACTAGACATAGAATCAAGAGGACCTAGGTTCAAATCCTACCTTAAATAAGAACTTCAGTGAGATACTTAACCTCTTTGTGCCTCAGTTTCTTCATCTATAAAACGAAAAGGTTGACCTCACTGGCTTCTAAGATAAACTCCAGCTCTGAATGTATGATCCTATAAAGAAAAGGAATGGAGTTATTTTCAACTTAGTCACTGATGCATAAAGATGAGAATCTCGGGCTATAGGTTTTAAATTGTGAAATAAAAGAATGAACCAGTTATTTCAAAATATCCACCCAAGAAAATTTAAAGGTAGCTCTGGGAGAGAAAAAAGGTCTG
>CM053586.1:172839720-172856345 GCA_028646515.1 Pseudochirops corinnae
TGTTATTTGGTATAACACCATCCAGGCTAGTGTGGCTTGTAAACAGGGAGAGCCACTACAATCCTCAAGCACCCTTCTTCTGGTGGCTTCCTTTTGTTTCCTCCTCTGGACCAGGTCAACTTTTCTATTTGTATTCCAAGTGATTAAAGCAATGCTAGGAACATGGTAAGCACTTAAGAAATGCTTTTTCATTCATTTATTGTGTTCCCTGGATGACTAATAATGGTAAACACATTGGTGGGAGCTTTTTAACTATGGTTTTGAGATACAGACCCACAGAATACTTTGAACCTTATATGGCCTCCTCTGGGGGAGGTATTCTGTGAGTTGGGGATGCTCCTGAGTGTACAAAATATATTACTTGATAGTAATTTCAGGAGTGATCAGGTAAAAATTAAGAATTCAGAAAAAAATTTAGTAAGACTTACATGAACTGATAGAGAGAACCAGAACAGTTTACACAATAACCACAAGAATGTAAAAGAAAACAACACTGAAAAACTTTAGGACTCTGGTCAATGAGGTATTCAAGCATGACTTCAGGGGGCTGATGGTGAAGCAGGTACAGATTGAGGCAAATGTGTTCAGCCCCCAACTATTTGTCAGTTTGTTTTATCTAATTATGTTTATTAATGATTTAAATATGCTTATTTAGGGCAGCCAGGTATTGCAGTGGATAGAGCTTTGGGCCTAGAGTCAGGAAGACTTATCATCAGTTCAAATCTAGCCTCAGACACTTATTACCTGTGTGACTCTAGGCAAGTCACTTAACCCTGTTTGCCTCAGTTTCCACATCTGTAAAATGAGATAAAGATACGACAAACCTCTCTAGTATCTTTGCCAAGATAACCCTAAATAGGGTCCCAAAGAGTCAGACATGACTGAGAAATGACTGAACAGGAAAATACTCATTGGTCATAAGGGAGAATTAAATTGTTTGTTTGCAAAGTCACTGGGAAGTAATAGTGATTTTTTTAAACAAAGAGGGACATCTAGGTGGCACAGTGAGTAGTGAATCTGCCCTGAAGTAAGGAGCACCTGAGTTCAAATCTGGCCTCAGACACTTGACACTTATTAGCTGTGTGACCTTGAGCAAGTCACTTAACCCCAAGTCTCTCACCTTTTCCCTTAAAAGAAAAGAGCCTCAGTAAAATATTTGACAGTATGGCACAATGGAAAGGCCACCTGTTCTTGAGTTAGGAGACAGGTTCAAATCCTGTCTCTGCTCATTATTATTTGTATGACCTCAGGCATGCTATTGAACTTTTTTGACCTTATTTTCCTCATTTGGACCTCTGAGATCCACCTAATTATAGGAGTCTATAAACCTAAAAAGAGACAGAAGACAAAGGAAGATGGGGCAAGTGCTATTAAATGAGGGGATCAGGAAAGACCTCAAACAAAAGCAGAAGCAGAGCCAGCCTGTGATGGAAGCTCAGGGTTCTAGGAGGTAGAAGAAAGGAGGAATTCCATTTCCTCCTCTCCCTTCTCCTGTGACGTCACATCTCACCAATCTCAAAGAAAACAAATAGCTACCTTTAGAAAAATGCAGAATATTCCAAGCAAGTGCTCATAGAGTAAGAAGGGACCTCACAGGCCAGCCAGTCCCAATCTCTTATTTTACAAATGAGCGACTGAAGCCCCCAAAAGGATAATACGCTTGCCCAAGATCACACAGGTAACAACATCAGAGGCAGGATTTGAACTCAGGGCCTCTGAGGAAACTGAGGCCCAGTGAATATAAGTGACTTGCTCAAGGTCACCCAGGTAGCAATTATCAGAAGCAATATTGGAATTCAGCTCCTTCGCTCCAAGAAACAGTCCCTCTTTCCACTGTGCTACAGTGTGATGGAAAGACAGAGAATGTTATCTCCTGGTTTTTATTGGGCCCTGCTGACTGATTTCCTTTGGCCTCTCAGCACAGGCTCCAATTTCATGCACTCCCTGCTGGCTTCCTGCGTTGTGACAGAGTCTGGGTTTCTGTAGCAGAAGCCAACTTTTCCTCTGCATCATTTCAGGGTCTCCAAGGAGCCACAAATACCATTTCCAGCTAGTCACACATGTTCCAGACAGTTACGATCCACACTAAGTGATTAACACGTTCTACTGATTCCCTGGAGGTAATTTTCTTCCTCCTTCCCCCTCCCCCCTTTTATTGCAAAGCATTTTTTTTCTAGATGATTCAATGATTCCCTTTCTCAACATATCCACCCTTTGCTGCTGAGTCATCCAACATTGTTAAGGCTAGCTCAAAGGGACTGAATAGGGCTGTTTCTATGTGCCATCACTGATGGGAAACCAGACCACTGAGAGGAATAGTCACCCTTCAGGGTTCAGGTCTCTCTGTATAAATCTTTGTGCAATCGGAGATAAGCATCACGTCAGTTTACAAGCTGCCTTGTGGGTTAATTTCATTTTCTCAAATGCTATTATTTGGTGAGAGTGTAAATAGAATTTCACTGGGTCCCCTTAGTTTTGGATCAATTAGAGAGCTAATGCCCCAGTGGCTGGCTGCAGGCTGGAGGGATTTCATTTATTCTAATGGTGAGTTGCTTAAAATAATTCTGTCTTCCACAGGCAGATTTCTCATTTCCCAAAGCAGATTGAATTGTTCTGAGATGAGTCAGCATAGAGGACTTTTTTCCTCTTCCTAGTCACCCATGCTTATGCAAAAGGCCAGTTGACCAGCTCTAAGAGATGCTATATATATACTTCTTTCAACATTATTGCTTCTGATTTTGCCTTTGGCCATTCCTCCCCTCTAACCCCCCAAATCCAAGCGGGTGGATCAATTAACCAACCAATCATTGATTAGACAGTCACTATGTGCCAGGTGCTGAGGACATAAGGACATAAGGAATGAAACAATCCCTACTTGCAAAAGGCTTATATTCTAATGGGAAAGATAACAAGAATATGTAAAAAAAAAACCAACCAAACAAACAAAAAAACCCACAACATTCAGCAAAAATTCAATGTGTCCCAAAAGTCTGTGTGCAGTTTTGAGCTTTTATTAGACATAGATCTGCATGAAGACTTCTGGGACATCCTGTATAAATCACACACACACACACACACACACACACACACACACACACACACACACATAAAGCAGTTAAGTACAGAGGAATTTGGGAGGTAGGGTGCTAGCATTTGGGCGGAATCAGGAAAGATATCATACAGAAGATGGTGCTTGAACAGCAACTTTTTAAAAAATCATCTCTCCTCAATCTCTCCCCTCTACACATTGAACAGTTGAAAACAAAACAAAAGAAATCACTAACAACAGTCATGCAAGGCAAATCCCTATAGTGGGCATGTCCAAAAAAAAGCATGTCTCGTTTGGGATTTTAATGAGAAGTGGATGGACTTGGTGGTTTCTCATTGCATTCATTCAAGTTCTAAAGTTTTTCAATGTCATTTTTTCTCTATATCATTGTTGTCATTGTGTAAATTGTCTTCCTATCCTTGCTTGCTTCCCTCTGTATCAATTCATAGAGGTCTTCCCAATTTTCTCTGAGACTGTCCATTCCATCATTTTTTATGGCACAATAAGACAAGGTACTCCAAAAGTCTTTGCGCAATTTTAATCTATTTTATATAATCAGTTAATATATTTTATATAATTTTATAATTTTAAGCTAAGTTGAATTATTGAAGCTTAAAACTGCACAAAGAATTTTGGAACACCCTGTGTTATATTACATTTGTATACAACAGTTTGTATAGACCGAGCAGCATCTTAAAGAAAGAGACTCTATTACATTGTTATTGTTCATCTTTCATTTTTTAAGAGGACTATTGACATCACGGGGTGATGTCTTGACTCAAGAATGAATTAGATTTAAGTGAGAGAGAGTTGGACAAAGTCGTCAGCCTCACTCTCTCTTTGAGAAAAGGAACCCTCTCCAGTCACCCTCATCTATATCTTGCCACTGGACCCAGATGGCTCCAGAGGAGAACGTGAGGCTGGTGACCTGCACAGCCCTCCCTCACTTAAATCTAATTCACTTGCAAGTTGTGGAATCATCTTCCTGATGTCACGGTCCTCTTTGAGAATGAAGGACAAACAACAACCTCTTTCTGAGTCAATGAAATCCAGTGACAGGTCAAAAGTCAAGACAACTGGTGATGACCCAGTATGCAATGGATGGCTTTGGGGTCTTCGATGTCTGACCAAGCTCTAAGTGCTCCACAGAACCCACATCAGCTGCCACCATGGCTATTGGAACAAATTTTTCTCATCTACCGATTCTACCCCTAACTCACCAACATATTTGAGGACTGTTAGTTACATTCAGCCTGGGTTAGCCCACCTGCTGAAACAGTTTTTACCAGGGTGTGGCTGCTATACATGCTACAGCTTCTTGGAACCAAAGGTGAAAGTTGGGTGGCAAGTGGGCACTGAAGGGGATAAGCAGTCCTGAAAATGACTTGGCAAATCCTCCCACCAGAGGTGCTAGACATCTGCTAATACGGAAGGTAAGAGGTAAGAAAGGAGTTCATTCTAGGCAGGGGGAACATTCTATGAAAAAAGGAGACAGGAGACAGGAAAGGGAGGGCAAAGTCCAACTTGTCAGGATTGCAGAGTACAAGAAGGGGATAACGTCCAGTGAGAATGGAGAAGATAGTTTGGGTCCAAGATGTGTACGGCTTTAAACACTGAACGGCGGAGTTTATGTTTTATCCTAGAGGCAACAGGAACCTATTGAAGCTGGTTGAAAAGCAAAATCACATGGTCAGATCTGTGCTTACAGATACAAATAGAAGTTGCTTTGGCTACAATGCACAGGATGGCCTGGAGGGTGAGAGACTTGAGAGACCCATCGGGAGGCTCTTGTAATAATGTAGGTAAAAAGTGATGATGATTTGTATCCACAAACAACATTTTGCTGCTGTGGTATTAGGACAACCCTTTCCAAACTGAAAAAGGTACGGGGGAGGAAAGTCAAAAAAGTCAAGGAATAGAGGAAGTAGTCAGACAGTCATAAAATCCTAAGATTACTGGGGGCCTTAGAGACTGTCCAGGTCAATAGTTTAAAAAAATCATTTTATTGATGCTTTTTGCCCTTATACCAATTATTCCAGTGCCTCCTTCATTCTGAACCCTCTCATTTAAGAAAGAAAAATAAGCAAAAGCGACCAACATAGGGACCAAATCTGGCAGTGTATGCGAATATCAGGGGGAGGGAAGGGGAAAAGCATTTCTATATCACCTACTTTACATCAGGCACTATGTTTAAGTGTTTGGGTTTTGGTTTGTTTTTTTTTTTTTAACAAATATTATCCCATTTAATCCTTACAACAACCCTTCGAAGTAGGTGCTAATATTTCTATTTTACAGTTAAGGAAAATGAGGCCAATAGATTAAGTGACTTGCCCAGGGTTTGTTGGCACTGTTGTTGTTCAATCATTTCAGTCATGTCTGACTCTTCATGACCCCATTGGGGTTTTCTTGGCAAAGATACTGGAGTGGTTTGTCATTTCCTTCTCCAGCTCATTTTACAGATGAAGAAACTGAGACAAACAAGGTTAAGTGACTTGCCCAGGGTCACACAGCTAGAAAGTATCTTAAGTTGAATTTGAACTCGGGTCTTCTTGACTGCAGATCTAGCATTCTAATCCATTGTACTACCTAGCTTCGTAGGATTACACAGTCACTATGTGTCTAAGACTGGATTTGAACTCATTCTGTCTTAAGATTCTCCCATTTGGTTATATGCCAAGCTCTCTGCTAGGCACTATGTGAAATTAGATAGTCCCTGCCCTTGTGAATCCTTATAGTCTAGCAAGGAGCATAAATATATTCATATGTCATGAAGGAAGAATCATGTTTCATTATCTGCTCTCTAAGAACTTCATTGGTTTGTCTATTTTACTCAGAATTTAACTTTCTTTTAGTGACCTTTTCATTAAGCTTTATGTATATATGGTTCTCTTGGTTCTGCTTATTTTAATTTGTATCAGGTCATGTAAATCTTCCCATGCTTCTCTGAATTCTTCATATTTGTCATTTCCAACCACACAATTTCATGTATGTATGTATGTATGCATATGGTTCCAGACCTATGATTTCATTGATTTAGAGCATTCCCTGGGAAAGAAGCTACCCTTCCCAATTTATTCTATTTTACAACTTATTTTCATTATTTTAAATTTACTTATTATTTTTATTTATTGTTTTATATGTTGTTATAGTTATAATTTATTATTATAGTGTTATAAATATATTATTTATTTATTATTCTACAAGTATTATTCTATAACTGTTCTACAATTTAATCTCATAGAGTTGTCTGAGGTCCTGAGAAGTTAAGTCCCTAGTTCAGGGTTAATCAGTATGGGTCAGAGAAGGGGCTTGAACCCAAACCTTCCTGACTCCAATGCTGGCTTTCTTCTTGCTATGCTACACTATCTCTCTAAAATCACATACAATTTTTAAACCATTACAAAATTAATTGGCACCTACTTTTTATTTCTAGTTCTTTGCTTTCACAAAGAGTGCTACTTTAAGTATTTCTGGTGTATGTGGGATTTTTGTATTGGTCATTGATTTCCATAGCAACCCCTCATTTTACAGAAGAAGAAATTAAGTTCCCTGCTAAGCTGTGGTCAGAAGTTTACTACTGCTGTTCCACTGACTCACTTTCCTTCCTTGCAGCTGTACACAGCTGAATGACAACTATTTTGTTAGTCATTCTTGAGTTTTCTTGCTGCCACATGAGGACACATGAAACAGATGACCCTTTCAGTGTAGAAAGATAAATACTGTGACAAGATAAAAGGTATAAAGAAGATTTTTAAATTTTATTATTTGAGACCTGCTGGTTGCTCTCACCCTGGTTTAGCACATCTGCTTAGACCAGTGGTTCTCAACCTTCCTAATGCTTTGTTTATCCTTCAGTTTCAAAAACCAATGACATGGGGTGATATCTCTACTTGCACTTGATTTAGATTTACATCAGGCAAAATAGCACAAAGTCCTCAGTCTCACTCTCTCTTCCTGAGTCATCAAAGTTCATTGTCAGGATAAAGTATTTAAATCTTGAAAGTAGTTTTAGGACAAATAAAAGGAATACTCACTGGGCACAGCAAAGCTTGTTACCCAGATGAAGACTATATGTTATGGACCAAAGATAAAAATAAGTTTTAGAAAGGCCTATTTAAGTTTTTCAGCCAGTCTCAGAAGCAAACTCTCTAAGACTACAAATGGCAAAGAAGGTGCTAACCTACAATAGTAGAGAGAGTTTTCTCACTTAGGAGTTCCTTATTCCAGAGAAATCAGGCATCCAGTCTCCATTGCCCATTTAAATTCATGAATGACGGGGGAAAGTTAGGAGTGTTTGGGCCATGACCCTAAACAATGATCTCATGAACTGTGTTCCTATTTGGACAATCCAATAAAAATGAGATCAGGCCCAATCAGCCCACGAAGTGTCCCGGGTCAGGCTTTTCCATCCAACAAAAATGCTAAATAGTTTTGCTCAGGACTTAACTGATTCCCCAGTCCACAAAGGACTAAATCCAGTCACTTATCAACAGGCATGGCCTCTTTTTATGAATCAAAGAGTTGCCTCCTAAGGGCAGTGTCAATTGAGTCAGATCTCTGTCTTCATTTTGAGTCTGAACCCCCTCTGGTCCAGAAGCCCATAACCCTCTGTCAGTATGCCTGATTTATTTGTCCTTAGACTTCTATGAACTGTGTGTCTCCTGCCATCGTTGATGCCTGTTTATATCAGGACTCTTAACTAGCCTGGTGTCAGGAATAGCCAGTGTCTGTTACCTGGCCTGCCCACTCTCCAGACCGACCTCAGCCACCTTTCTATTTCAAAACTATAGCCTGCTCTGGTTTTGCCAGTACATTGGAAATCCCTGGCTATGCCCTCAAATGGGTCGAAGCATAGAATTTCAGAGTTGGACAGCACTTCAAATGTTAGCTAGCCCAACTCCTACCTGAACAATTATTCCCTCCACAATATTCATGATGAATAGGCATCTGACTTCTTCATGGAGAATTCTAGAAAGTTACTAGGGCAGCTAGGTGGCACAGTAGATAGAGTGCCAGGTCTAGAATCAGGAAGACTCATCTTCTTAAATCCAAATGTGGCCTCAGACACTTACTAGCTGTGTGACCCTGGGCAAATCACTTACCCCTGCTTGTCTCAGTTTCCTCATCTGTAAAATGAGCTGGAGAAAGAAATGCAAATCACTTGTGTCTTTGTCAAGAAAACCCCAAATGGGGTCATACACAGTCAGATGTAACTGAAATGACTCAACAATGACAACTACAACAAGGGATTCTAAGAGGCAGATATGAGAAGGGAATGGAGACAGGAGGCTGTCATATTTGAGAAAGAGCAAGAAGGCCAATGTGGCTGGACCCCAGAGAATATATAGGGAAATTGTATCATAAGACTGGAAATGTGGAATGGGGCTGAATTATGAAGGGCTTTAAATGCCAGACAGAGGAGACTATATGCAATTCCAGAAGTAATCAAAAGCCTCAGTTTATTGGGTAAAGGAGTGATATGGTCAGACTTCTGCTTTTGGGAAATCATTTTGCCAGCTGAATGGAGAGAGGAGTGGAGTGGGGAGAGATTTTAGGCAAGGAGACCAATTAGGAGGCTGGTTTAAGTAATTGGCAATAAGGGCTTGAACCCTATTAGAGTGCTGACTGTGTGAGTAGAGAGATGGGGACTTGGTCTTAGCTCAATCCTCTATGGTCAATCAATCAATCACTCAATTAAGTATTAACTAGGTGTCTACTATGTGCTAAGCACTGTGTTAGAGGCTGGGGATATAAATGCAATGAAAGAAACAGTCCCTACCCACAAGGAGTTTTCATTCTAATGGAAGGGATGAAGGCCCATATAAGTAACTATATGGGATATATGGAGAGCTTGGGGTGGACTAGCACCTCTGGTGGGAGGGCTTGCTGAGCCCTTTTAAGGCCTGGGCATCCACCTTTGGTGTCTACCTGTCACCTAGTTATCACCTGTGGCTCCACGAAGCTGTAGAATGGGAAGTGGACCCACCCCAGTAAACTGTCTAAGCCAGTGGTTCTCAACCTGCTTCACAGGGGTCATAGGGGTCATAGGGAAAACACATATTTCCGATGGTCTTAGAAACCAAGACACTGCTCCTCTATCAGTCTCCAGGTGAGTCTGCCCAAATGCAGATACATCCATGTATGAGTATTAAGGGGTTGTGGCGTTAGGAAGGTTGAGAACCACTGGTCTAAGCAGATGTGCTAAACCAGGGTGAGAGCAACCAGCAGGTCTCAAACCCATCAGTGAGTTAGGGGTTTGTCTGCCCCAAGTATGTGAAAACTTCCCCTGTGGAATTGGTGGGTGGAAACAATTTGTTGCAACCTCCATAAAGGCTGTTGAAGCAGGTAACATGGAGTGTTCAGAGCTTAGTCAGACATTGAAGACCCCAAGGTCATGCATTGCAACCCAGGCCATCACCAGTCATCTTGACTTTTATCCTGACAATGAACTTTGATGACTCAGGAAGAGAGAGTGAGACTGAGGACTTTGTGCTATTTTGCCTGATGTAAATCTAAATCAAATGCAAGTAGAGATATCACCCCATGTCATTGGTTTTTGAAACTGAAGGATAAACAACAACGCAAGTAAATGCAGAATAAATAGAAAGAGAATAAATACAAGTAAGGTGGCTAGATTATTCAGTGGATAGAGGGCCCAACCTGGAGTCAGGAAGACCTGAGTTCAAATCTGGCCTCGGACACTTACGAGCTGTGTGACCTCAGGCAAGTCACTTAACCTAACCCCGTTTGCTTCAGTTTCCTCATCTGTAAAATGAGCTGGAGAAGGAAATGGAAAACCATTCCAGTATCTCTGCCAAGGAAACCAGAAATGGGGTCAGGAAGAGTCAGATATGATTGAACAACAATAAAATAGAAATAAATACAAAGTGGTTAAACACAAGTTAGTTTGAGGGGAAAGATATTCAAAGTTTGAAGGACAAGGAAAGGCTTCATTATTGTAGGAGATGATGTTGGAGGAAAAGAGGGATTCTACAAGGTAGAAGTAAGGAGGGAGTGAATTCCACATATGGGAAGAGCCACTAGAAAGGCAAAGAGGCAGAGATGGAGTGTTATATTTGAGGAAGCGAGGAGTTCAGGAAGGGACTAATGTCCTATGTGACTAGAAAGATAGATTAGGGCCAGGTTGTAAAAGGCTTTAAAACACTAAACAAAGGAGTTTATATTTGATTCCAGAGGCAATAGGAAGCTCCTGGAGTTTGCTGAGCAGGGGAGTGACAAGTTCAGATCTGCACTTAAGGAAAATCACTCTGGCAACAATGTGAAGAACAGGCGGGAGTGGAGAGAGATGAGGCAGGGAGCCCAGTTAGGAGGCTGATGTAATAATCTAGGTTAGGGGTGATGAGGGTTTGAATTTAAATTGTGGTTGGGTGAGTAGACAAGAGGTCATATGTGAGAAACGTGGTTGAGGGAAAAACAGTAAGATGTGACAAGTGTTTCTTGATGTCTCATAGAGTCATTAACTTTCACTTGTTCAATTCTATTTTTTAAGGAATTATTTTCTTCAGCGAGGTTTTGTCCCTCTTTTTCCGTCTGGCCAATTCTAGTGCATTCCCTCTGTTGACGATTTCCTATTTGTTCTGTATATCCCTTATCTCTACATAGTTAATGTCTCCCCTATTGAATTGTGAGTTCCAACTGACTTTTATTTTTGTTTGTATCCAGCAATTCCTATAGTCTGGCACATGGTAGGTTCTTAATAAATGTTTATTGACTGGATTGGCTGAACTTGATGAGATCAATGTTGTGTGAAACTGTTATAAGAGTGAACCTACTTTAATCAGAGATTGAGGTGTGAAGGGGAGAGTGGGCTGAGGTGTTGAGGAGAAGTAACAGTACTTTGTTCTAGCTATATATTTGAATAAATATCCCTTTATAAAAGCTAACTGATATTAAGAGGTTAAATGGAAACTAGGGCAACTAGTCACTGCTGCCTAACAATGGAGGGAAATACAGCTGGTGGAGGCTTGAGCCAATAGCAGGAAAGAAGAGACCTTCCCAAACTTCTTGGATGCCCAGAATCCTGAGGGAGCAAATATAGCAGCACTGGTTCTGAGGAAATGAGCTAGAGAGCACAATTCTTGTAGGATGAGCAGTCAGGAACCCGTTACAGAATGTCTAACAGTGCTCAAGGTATCAAACCAGTTATGGGTCTCCTGGAACAGTCTCCTTAACCCCGCCACATGGGGAAGTTGCATCAGTGGAGCAAGTTGTTGCCCTCTGTTCAGGCACCACTTGATCAATTGTGACTTTTCTTTGGTGCTTCTATTTCTCTTTGATGTCTTAGAGACACCTCGAAGTCAATGTGTCTAAAACACCTCCTTATATTTGCTCATAAACCTTCCCTCCTTCCAAACCTTCCCTATATCTGCTTTACAAAGAGAAATTGTCCTTATGTGTGGAACTTGAAGGGAGACAGAATGGAGATTTCTAGCCTCTTCTCCCCCACCCTCCTCGAAGTGAGGCATTCCTTCCTGCCAAGAAGGAAAACAGGAGTTTGGAAGTGGAAGTCACTACTCTGCTCTCTTCAGAGACAGGGCTAGTAGTATATCTATCTGCCCCCTTCAATATTGTTGATCTAGGGGATATAACGGGGTTTGAACTAACTTTTAATTGCTTTGTTATTTTGAGGGGGAAGGGAAGACCTCAAGCTCTGTATCCAAGGCTTGACCCCTTTCTCACCTAATGCCAGTTCCACAATGAACAAAATAACAGCAATGAAAAAATAGAAGACAATGTGAAATATCTCATTAGAAAAACAACTGACCTGGAAAATAGATACAAGAGAGATAATTTAAAAATCATTGGATTTCCTAAAAGCCATGATAAAAAAAAAAGAGCCTAGACATCATCTTTCAAGAAATTATCAGGAGCAACTAGGTGGCACAGTGGATAGAGCACTGACCCTGGAGTTAGGAGGATCTGGGTTCAGATCTAGCCTCAGACATTTGACACTTACTGGCTGTGAGACCCTGGGCAAGTCACTTAACCCCAATTGCTTTAGAAAAAAAATATCAAGGAAAACTGCCCTGATATTCTAGAAGCAGAGGGTAAAATAAAAATTGAAAGACTCTGCTGATCATTTCCTAAAAGAGATCCCAAAATGAAAACTCCCAAGAATATTAGAGCCAAATTCCAGAGCTCCTAAAACAAGGAGAGAATATTACAAGGAGCCAAAAAGAAACAATTCAAGTATCATGGAATCATCACCAGGACAACAAAAGATTTAGCAGCTTCTACATGAAAGGATCAGAGGGCTTGGAATATGATATTCCAGAGGACAAAGGAGCTAGGATTGCAACCAAGCATCATCTACCCAGCAAAACTGAGTATAATTCTTCAGTGGAAAAAAAAAGAAAGAGTATTCAATTAAATAGAGGACTTTCAAGCCTTCCTGATGAAAAGACCAGAGCTGAATAGAAAATTTGACTTCCAAATATAAGACTCAAGAGAAACATAAAAGGTAAATGGGAATGGGAAATCATAAGATACTTAATAAGGTCAAACTGTTTGCTTTCCTACATGGGAAGATGATATTTGTAACTCATAAGAAGTTTCTCATTATTAGGACAGTTAGAAGGAGTATATATAGACAGAAGGCACAGGTATGAGTTGAATATGATGAGATGATATCTTAAAAAATAAAATTAAGGGGTAAGAAAGGAGAATGCACTAGGAGAAAGGGAAAGGAAGAGGTAGAATGAAGTAAATTATCTCACATAAAAGAGGCAAGAAAGAGCTTCTATAGTGGAGGGAAAGATGGGGGAGGCAGCAGACAATGCTTGAACCTTACTCTCATTAAAATTGGCTCAAAGAGGGAATAACATACACTCTATCTTACTCTACAGGAAAGTGTGAGGGGAAGGGGATAAGATATGAGCGGGATGCTCATAGTAGGCAGAGTAGATTGGGGAAGCAGTAGTCAGAAGCAAAATACTTTTGAGGAGAGACAGAGTGAAAGGAGAGAGAGAATAGAATAAATGGGGGAAGAGGATGAAGGAAAATAGTTAGCAATCATAACTGTGAAAAAATTCTTAAAGCAAGTTTCTCTGATAAAAGCTTCATCTCTCAAATATGTGGAGTCAAATTTATAAAAATAAGAGTCATTCCCCAATTGACAAATGATCAAAAAATATGGACAGTTTTAGATGAAGTAATCAAAACTATCTATAGCCATATGAAGAGGCACTCTAACTCACTAATGACTGGAGAGATAAAATTAAAACAATTTTGAGTTACTACTCAATACTCAATACTCAAAATTGAGCATACCTTTTTTTAAACTTTCTTTATTTTTCTTAGGTTTTTATTTTGGTCTATGTTTTCTTTTACAGCATAACTAATATGGAAATATGCTTTGCATGACTACACATGTATAACCTATATCAAATTGTTTGCCTTCTCAATGATGGGGGTGGGGAGGGAGGGAGAGAATTTGGCACTCAATTTTAAAAATTGATGTTGAAAATTGTTTTTTACATGTAATTGGTGGCAAAATAAAATAGTAAATTTTTCAAAAAGAAAGATTTGTGGTTACCTAGGAATATGTGATGGAAACTTTCCTGAAGCTTGAGTATAGCTAGACAAGTTGCTGTGTGATGAGGGAATGACAGGCTGTCTCAAATGGAATACACTCAACAAGAGTACACCTCTAAGCTGGTAGTACAGAGAGTAGGGTACACTCACTTCAAAGAGATCTGTCTCCTGTTGGACAAGGAGAATCCTTTAGGCTTTTCCTCCGGCAGACTAAAAACTTTCAGATCAAAACCCAGCTTTGCATCTGAGGGTGAGAAAGACCTATTTGGAGTCCTATGCTGGAAGACACTGGGATCTTCCCAAGTTGTAGAAGCATAGTACAATGAAAAGAGCGGTGGATCACAAGTCTGAGGACTTGAGTTCAAATCCTGACTCAGCTTTGAGCTACTTGTATATGCATACTCAGGCTATTTTCCTCTTCCAGGCTTTAGTTCCTTGTTTTTAAAAAAGAGGAGAGTTGGACTAGGGGACACCTAAGGTCCCTTCCAGCTCTAGATAAATGATCCTCAAAGAGAGATACTCAAGGCAGCTGGGAGCATGAGACATTCCATAGGGGGAGTTACTGGTAATGGAATTTGTAGGAGTGATAGAAAACTCTACAGGGCATCCCAAAACTCTTAGAGCAGTTTTGAATAAAGCTGCACTAGATCTTTTGGGACATCCTGTACTACTGAAGTCACTCAGCCATCACATTGCAGAATGCAGACAACCAAAAACCATCTGCTCGGAGCTACAGGGAGCTACTTTGCATATTAAATCAATCAACAAGTATTAATTGTGCCTGCTATGCGCCATCTTCAAGAGCAAGAGCTGTCTTGTTTTCCTATTTGTATTCTCAGCTCTTAACACTGTGCTTTGCAGAAGGGAAGTATTTATTAAATGTATTTTTTCATTCATTCCTTCATTTACTACTACAAGATGTTAGGGCTTGTATAACCTCTTTAGCAGAGGGCTACTCAGTTGGAGACACTGCTCATTTTCTCAAGAATTCTCTATTTGCTTTCCTCATTCTTTCAACAAAAATTAAGTCATGTCAGAGTCTTTGTGACCCCATTTGCGGTTTTCTGGGCAAAGATACTGCAGTGATTTGCCATTTCCTTCTCCATCTCATTTTACAGATGAGGAAACTGAGGCAAACAGGGTAAAGTGACTTGCCCAGGGTCACAAGCTAATAAGTGTCTGAGGTTGGATTTGAACTCAGGTCTTCCTGACTCCAGGTCCATCACTCTGTCCAGTGTGACTCCTAGCTGCCCAAGAAACAGCATAGTGTTACAGTTAGAGAACTACCCTCATAGTCAGAAAGACCTAGATTTAAGATTCTTCTCTGTTCTGTACTGACTGTGTGACTCTAAGTCACTTAACCTCTCACTGCCCCATGAAATACTCTAAGAATATACATTGCAGAGTAGTGTATTCTGCCTCAGTAGATCCTTACCAAGTAATGATAACCATAGCTCACATGTCTATAGCTCTATAAGATTTACAAAGAACATACACTATCTCATTGGAACCTCACAACAACCTTGTGAGTGAGGTGCTATTATTATCAATCCCCATTTTACAGATGAGGAAACAGACTGAGAAGTTAAGTGACTCTCTCAGGATCACACAGCTAGTATGTTTCTTAAGTCAGGATTTGAACTCAGGTCTTCCTGACTCAAAATTCAATGCCCTAATCACCGAGTCACCTTGCTACCGGTAAATCAAAGATCAAACAAGCAAACAAACACACAAATGAACAAATTAATAAATAAGCAACCAAATAAATAAAAAATAAATGTGTTTGTACATAATTGAGATGCACGTGTAGACTCCTTTGTCTTTAAGCTTTCATTATACTTTTACAAAAACACACAGGGAGCTATTATCTATGTGTACAGTAAAGTACACAGGCAACTAGGTGGCAAAGTTCTAATCTGCGCTTAGCATCAGGACGACATCTTCATGAGTTCAAATCTGACCTCAGACACTAGCTGTGTGACCCTGAGCAAGTCACTCAACCATATTTGCTTCAGTTTCCTCATCTGTAAAATGAGTGGAGAAGGACATGGCGAACTACTCCAGTATTTTTGCCGGGAAAATCTACAGAGTTGGACACAAATGAAACAACAACAAATAATAAAGTACAGTGGTTTTGACTGAAGTTGATAGCAGTCTACTGGCAGAAAATGCTTTCCCTATATTTTCAAGGTAGGGGTATGAATAAAAACGAAGTAAAAACATTCCCCAAAGGATACTAAGACCTTCTAACACATGGACTGCCATTAGGTGTAATGAATAGTCTCACATTCCAGTATGGAAAAGGATAGACTTTCTTTCTTTCTCTATGTCTTTCTTTCTTTCTTTCTTTCTTTCTTTCTTTCTTTCTTTCTTTCTTTCTTTCTTTCTCTCTCTCTCTCTCTCTCTCTTTCTCTCTCTTTCTTTCTTTCTTTCCTTCATTCCTTCCTTCTTTCTTTCCTTCCTCCTTTCTTCCTTCCTTCCTTCCTCCCTCCCTCCTTCCTCTATGCTAATGGCTTTCTGTTTTTCTTTTGAACTCTTTTGCACTTCAAGAAGAAAACATGCCAACAACCGAGGTACAGGGAGCCATAAGAGGTCATGTCCAATCATTAACACCTTCCCCAGGGAGTCTTCACTGGAGGATTATCTGTGGTATGGAGTGAGTCTGACATTGACACTGTTGTAGGCAGCAGCCGCAATTCTGCTGGTATAAATCAGTCAGTCTGAGGCTTTAGCACCCAGGTAGTGAGAGGGTATAATCAGAAAACCAATCCTAACTGGCTAGTCAAGGGTGATCCAATGTCAGGAAATCTAAAACCACCACTCAGCTTGGTAGCCAAGCTAGAAACAGCTAAGGTGAGGAGGCAGCAGACTGTTCTCTGACACACACTGCCTGGGTGACCTTGGGCCTCAGTTCTTCTTCTGTAAAATGAAGGCTAGACTTGAGCTTCCTCTCAGCTCTAGATTAAGGATTCTATATAGAAATACATACATACATACATACATACATACATATATATATATA
>CM053586.1:172856845-172884345 GCA_028646515.1 Pseudochirops corinnae
GTTGTTGACTCTCTTTTCATGATTTTCTTGCATCATTCTCATTTCTCTTCCCAATTTTTCCTCCACATCTCTTATTTGGTTTTCAAAATCCTTCTTAAGCTGATCTGTGGCTTTTAGGCAGTCTTCATGTTTCTTGGAAGCTTTGGGTGCAGGAGTTTTGACTGTGTTGTCTTCCTCCCATTCCATACTTTGATCCTTTTTGTCCCCAAAAAAGGATTCTAGAGTTCAGTTGCTGTTCTTACTTTTCTTCCTTTGCCTGCTCATGTTGCCAGTGAATTACTTGATTTTTTAGCTCTGTGGAACTCTGCTTCCAGGGGGAAAAGCTCTGTCCCAAATCACTGGGGTTTTCGCAGCTGCTGGAGCTATTAGGAGGCTGCTGCAGCCCCCACCAGCTTTGCCTCACTGAAAACGCATCCCAGGACCACCACCCAAGACCCCGATCCAGATCCAGGCCTCTCAGTGCAAGAGCACTTAGCCTCTGAACAATTGCTTGGTCCCCTGCAGTCTGCAGGCCTGGAGCTCTGAAGCAGCCACGTGGAGGTGGCTGCAGGTCCGCCTCTTCTGCTGTTTCCTTGCCCTGGAGACAGTTTGGCCGGACCACTTTTCTCCCCCAAATTTAGCTGAGTTCCACTGACCTTTCACTTAGTCCTTGTTTCCTATGGCTTGATAAGTCTGGAAACTGCCACAGCTGCTGCTGATCCACTCTCCTGAAGGCTCCAGCTGTGTCTCATCCTGGCCACCCCTGGGCCAAGCCGCGGTTTCAGGCTGGGCTGGTTTTGGCTCCCAGCGCTGCGATGATCCCTTCCTGCCAAACTGCCTTCAGTGGGAGGTGTATTTTTCTGTTGTGAGTTTTGGAGCCCTAAAATTTGTTTAGTCATATTTTATGGGTATTTGAGATGGCTATATGCGAGCTGCAAAACCTTGCTGCTTCTACGCCACAATCTTGGCTCTCCCCCCCAAAACTTTTCACTTTCAAGGAGCAGCCAGTGAATGCTGTGTGCTTCCGTGACTTTTAAGCCCAAATTACAGTGTTTGTGTGACTTCATTGGGGGGGGGGGGTAGCCCAGTGTTTTGAATTATCAGCATTTTAAATAATAATGTATTTTATATAGCACTCTAAACTTGACAAAGCAATTTTCTTTGTAATCACCTTGTACAGTATAAGTAAGTATAATCTCTCCCTGCACCCTTCCCCTTAAATCTCCCAAGGTAAAGTCTCCTTGGTGAAAATCAATTAAATAATACCACCAGTGTTGTGGATAGACTTTGAGTCAAACCATTCCATTTATGTTCTCTATTAGTCAGTAAATATTTACTACTACTAATTATAATAATACACACCTATCATGTGCCAGGCACTGTGCTAAACTCTGGGCTTACAAAAAGGTGAAACACAGTCCCTGCCCTTCAAGGACCTTCCAATCTAATGGGTGAGACAGCATGCAAGCATATACAAAGTAAGTTATTTACAGGATAATTAGGAGATAATTAACAGGAGGAATAACAGGTAGATAACAAGGTACTGGAATTAACAGGGGTTGGGGAAAGCTTCCATAGAAGGTGAGATTTTAGTTGGGACTTAAAGGAAACCAAGAGTGTTCCAGACATGGGGGTCAGCCAGAGAAAAAGCCTACAAGATCTTGTTCATGGAACAGCCAGAAGGCCAGTGTCAGTGGTTTGAAGAGTATGTGTGGGGGAATGAGGTGTAAGAAGACTAGAAAGAAGGGAGGGGACTGGGTTACAAAAGGTTTTGAACACAAAGCAGATGATTTTTTATTTGATCTGGGAGGTGAAAGGAAGTATGTTGAAGGGACTGAGGGTGACATGGTCAGACCTGGCGTTAAGGAAAATCATTCTAGTGAGTGAATGGAAGATGGATTGGAATGAGGAGAGATTTGTGGTGGGCAGGCCCTCCAGCAGCCTATTGCAGTAGTCCAGGCATGAGGTGGTGAAGGCCTGCACTGGAGTGTCATGCCACAGGAAGAAGGTGAAATTGACAGGTGGTCTTAACATGTTAGGTATGGAACAGGGGAGCCCAGTGAGAAATAGTGAGGAGTGGAGGGGGTGACACCTACATTATGAGCCTGAGGGACTGGGACGGGGGAAGATCGTGAGTTCAGTTTTGGACATGTTGAGTTTAAAATGTCTACTGGCAATGATGGGCAGTTAGGTATTAAAGTGGATGGAGTGCTAGGCCAGGAGTCAGGAATCTTCCTGAGTTAAAATTTGGCCTCAAACATTTGCTAGCTATGTGACCCTGGGCAAGTTACTTAACCCTATGTGCCTCAGTTTCCTCATCTGTAAAATGAGCTGGAGAAGGAAATGGCAAACCACTCTAGTATCTTTGCCAAGAAAACCCCAAACAGGATCACAAAGAGTTGGACAAGACTGAAAATTCCCAACCGACTACAGGAAAGACAATTGAAGAAGTGAGGTTGAAGGTCAGCAGAGTGGGGCAGGAAAGATAGGTTTGAGAATCATCAGTATAGAGATGATAAATAAATCCATGGGAGCTGATGAGATCACCAAGTGAAGTCCTACTGAGGGAGAAGAGAAAGGGGGCTCGGGACAGAACCCTGAGGGACATCTATGGTTAAAGGACGTGATCTGGATGAGGATCTAGCAAAGGAGGCTGAGGAGGAGCAATAGTCAAACATTGCTGAAAAATAAGGAAGTATAACGTTATATTCAGTAGAACTCAAGGTTTAAGAGTAAGGCCTAAAAATTTACTTTTTTAAAAGCATTGAGGAGCAAATGTACATTTTCCTTTTGTCTTTTAACAATGTTTTCCATGGTGTTAAACGTACTTGGTATTGTAAAATGTCTGATTTTAGGGAAATATATATATATTTTTTTTTGTCAAGGAGAACTTGAGGGAGCATTATTCAGTTTTTGATTGAGTGTGACGTTTCAGAGTACTGCTTGTTCTATGTGAAATACACAAAATAGCAAAAAAGGTTCAGCAGGGAACGGTCAAAACAATTTATTTTCCTCTTATGTATTTTTTTCTAATTTTCCTTTGTGAAGTTTATTGTCGATTAGAGCTCTTTTTAGCAAGCAATTGCTTACAATTTCCTGAGTAATTTTGTTCTTGATCCTGCACAGTTGAAAACCAAACTTTTAATAGCACAATCAGTTCCTTGGCTGTGTGTCTTGTCGCCAAAGGATTATGAGATCATGCAGTCAGACAGATATAGAGACCCAACTCTGAAAAAGCCTCCATTATTAAAAACCCAAATACTGATAGTGTGGCAAAAGAAGGAGTGGAAAATGCTAGCTATCAAGTTGGTCATTATTAGTGCTGCATTTTCATAAGGGAATCTGTTCCCAATTCCTTTTCAGTGACTTATCTTTTGCTCTGGTGTGAAAATTCTCATTTAAATCTTTTTTTTCTAATTTACAATCCATCTCTATTTTACAGTTTCCATAGAACACTGTAGCTTGTCATAGATTTCCTGAGCCTTCCTTTTGTAATTACTTCTTTTCAGTTAGTTATTGATATGAAGTATTCTACATTACTTTTTTTTTTAGTGCGTCCTAGATTATGTGAAGCAAAATTAGACTTAACAAAAGTAAAGCATTATTTCTCTCAGTGACAAGGCTAGCTGTGGAGGTGAAAAAAACATGCAGTTGTATTCTTTGTACCTTCAGAAAACAGAGAATATAGAACTATCTTGGAAAACCTTGGGGTAGAAAAGTTATTAAATGTTTCATTGAGATTGATCATCTGTCTTTAAAATTGCATAAAAGGTGACTTAAGGTTTTTTTTTTTAATTTTCCTCTTCCTCTGCCTGGAATTATCTCATGCTTATGGATCATCAATATTATTAATTAATTTATTAACTACCTTCTTTTTTTTTCAATAAAAGAGTAATTTTTTATGATGTTTCCTTTTGGCTTATGATAGTGATGTATTTGATCCCACCTGCGATGTATTAGGGCTCTATACTAGGTGTTAACATGCTCCTTACCTTAGGAAGATTTATAATCTACTTGTGGAAAGAAAACAACATGAAAAAGGTATAATAACACTCAAAATAGCAAATAAATAACAGAACAGGACCTTCATTAACATCTACAGGAGCTCCCTCAGCTTCCCTTCTCTCCTGGGGACAAACTGACTCCTGAAGGTCCTCACCCCCAACTTCCTCTTTTTTGCCCACAGCATGTTCTTTTTTCCATAATCTACCATTATAGGACACAGGACTAGGAAGGCATTGAGACACTGCTACCTCCCCTGAGGCTGGCAGACCCTCACCACCTTCTTCTTTAATTCCCATGATTCAGTTTTCCCCTACTGAGGCCAAACCCCCTTATTTCCATTCCTCATATTCTAATCTCTCCAGTTCAGTCCTTTCCCCTCACCAGTCTTTTTTCTCCTCTTTCTCCTCGTTCCACTGTGCTCTTTGGACCACTGCTTCCCTCTCCCACCTTACCATTCCCCTCCTCCATCTTTAGGTATCTTCTTTATATCTTTCCATCTTCTTGAACTTAGTAGGAACTCATCCATCTTTGGAATGCACTTCATGCCTGGCTGTGAGGTACCTCATCATCAGTGTTGCACCTTCTCTCACATCCCTTACAGATTGGTCTAAGAGAGATTCCTTGTTCCCCAGCCACTTCTAGGATATTTGCTGGCTGACATGATTCTTCAACCCCTCTTACTCCAAATCTTTGTTGTAGTAATCTGTTAACCATCAGGCCATACTCCTTGAAAGTCTGTACTTGCATTACATCTTTCCTTTCTACCTTAACCCCAGCTTTCATACCTAGTAACTTCATTATACACTTTAATGGTCCATTAAACACCCTGACCTCTTACTTCATTAACTTTCTCATCTACTATAACTTGCATCTTCACCTCAGCTACCCTACTAGAGTGGTCATGATTACCCTCAAACTGTTCCACCTCCAGTATCTTGAACTCTTATATTGTCCTTTCTGATCATAATTTTCTGTTTGTTCCTTTCTCCCTAAGCCTCACTCTTAAACCCTTCATTCTTGTTGTGACTTCTGCAGGCTTCCCTGGTCTCCCCGTTCATCATCCCTCTGGCCTCACTTTCTTCCCTTCAGTTGTGACTCTGTGATTAACCATTTCAGCCATTCATTTTTCTCAACTCCTGAATCTTTTGCCCCCTTCCATTGTTCACAGTCTGCTAGTCCCTAACTCTGAATCACCCCCAGCTTCTCCACTCCTTTTCCTACATTATTGAATACTGATTGAAATCATACAGTTAAACTGATTAGGCCCTTTACAAGCTCATACATCTAATTTCAGCTGGGGCCCAACTACTGCATAGCAATCCCTTTATCCTTCCCTGATTAACTTTCTTTTTCTTTTTTCTTTTTTCTTTTTTAAAGATCTTGTTGTTGTCTTTTTGGTCTTTTTACACCATAGGTACTTCCCAAAAAAATCTCACCTCTCTCCTCACCTCTCCCCCCCCAAACCTTGAGTTATCATGAAGAAAGATTGACATGGCGATCCCATTTGACAATGTATGTAGCATTGTCCATCCGTCCTCTACTGAGTGTGCTTCATCTTCCATCCTTTGAAATGGCCAGTTATTGCATTTAATATGATTTCTTATGTCTTTTTGTATTTTTGGTTTATATTACTGTAGCCATTGTTTATGTTGTTCTGCCTCTGCTTTCTCTTACTATCAGTTCATGCAGGTCTGGTTTCTTTGATGGTTCTCCTTGTTTCTCCAAATTCCTCATTTCTTATGGTACAATACATTATGGTACATTAGATTTACCATAATTTGTTCCTCTCTTTCCCAACTGTTTTCAGCACTTTCCTGCTACAAAAGTTCTGCTATGATTGAACCTTTTCTTCTGTCTTTTACTTCCTCTGGCTATATAACTCATAAATAGAATCACTGGATTAAAAGATATAATAAACAGTTTAGTGACCTCTCCTGCAGACCTCCTAAGTTGTGTTAGGCAGGATAAATGTCTTGCTCTGACCTTTTGTTGGCTCTCCTGCTCCAAAGTTTGATTTGGGGCATTATTTTAAAATTGTTGGGATGGGAACGTTGGAAGAGTTCTACTGGGTCCTGGCTTATAATCCACCAGCTTGGCTTCCATCACTAGTGGTCTCTTAATTGCCAAATCTGGTGGTCTTCTCTAACTCTTCTTCCTTCTTGGTCGATCTGCTGCATTTGACACCACTGACCACCCTCTTCTCCTGGATCCTTTCTCCTCTGTAGGTATTTTCATGACATCGTCTCTTAGTTTTCCTCCTCCCTGCCTGACTTTGTTCTTCGGTTCCTTTTCTGATTCATCATCAATATCACACCCCCTTACTGTGGTTGTATCCCGAGTTTCTGTCCTAGACTCCCTGCTTTCTCCATACGCTGTGTGTGTGTGGCTTCCTTAGCTCCTATGGGTTTAATTCTATCATCTCCATACACTTGGCTTTCAGATCTGTATTTCCTGGTTTATTTGTCCAGCTGTGTGACCTATATGTTCTGAGGCCACTATGGAGTTAAAGCTTGCTTGATGGGCCTTTCCTTGGGTTCAGGGCCTGCTTGCTCCTAGAGGAAAGGAGCAAGAGCTGGAGGGTGCCTTGGTCTTGGATCTCTTCCTAGCTCTGGCCCTTGGGCTGCTGAACAAGGCCAAGTCTGGCACCTGGGCTCCTTCTGACTCCTTTTTCCTACTCAGACCTGTCTTTCCCCTGAGCTTAATTAAGCTGACTTAATTAATTAAGTCCTGAATCACCAGTTGCCTATTGGACATTTCAAACTGAATCTTGCAAATATCTTTCAAACTCAACTTGTCTGAAACAGAACTCAGAAACAATTTGTCTTTCCCCTAAAGTTTTGGATTTCTTTTGAAGACACTACCATCCCTCTAATCTGAGGTTTTTAACCTCGTCATTATCCTTGACTCCCCAATCTCTCTCACCTCACAAGTCTAGTCAGTTTCATCTACTCCTTCTCTCTACTCAGGTAGCCCTCATCCTGGTCCAGGCCTTTATCACCTCTTAACTAGATTATTACAACAGCCTCCTAATTGATCTTCCTACCACAAGACTCATCTCATTCCAGTTCATCTTCCATATAGCTACCACAGTGATTTTCTTCAAGTGCAGATCTCACTGTGGCACTGTCTCATTCAGTCAACTCCAGTAGCTCCCTATTGCCTCTAGGATAAAATAGAACCTTATCTTTCCAGCCTTATTATATATTACTGTCCCCCACCCTCCCACTCTGTACTCTGGCCAAATGGGCCATTTCTCTGTTCATCACAGCTAGTACATCATCTCTTGTCTCTGTGCCTTTGCATCATCCTCCATCCCTGGAGTGCATGCCCTTCTGAGCTCTTCCTTATAGAACCTTTCTTTTTCTTCCAGATATAACTTGAGCTCCATATCCTATATGTAACCTTTCCTGATCCCCTCTACTGCTGGCATCTTCCCTAACTACCTTATAATTAACTGTTTTGTATTTATTTGCATTTACTCTCTTTACAGATTTATTCAGTATATACTTACCCATGTACTTGTCTCTCCCATTAGAATGTAAGCTTCTTAAAAGTAGGGACTGCTTCATTTGTATTTGTGTCTTCATCTCCTAGTACAGCACATAGCACATAGTAGGTACTTATTAATAAATGCTCATCAGTTGAGTAATTTTGTTCCCTAAAAAGTTGTTGGTCATTAAAAAAAATGAATTCCATGTAGTTTGTTCAGTTTCAACTGTTCTCTCCTTAAAAATTTTTCATTACTTCCCGTATTTGGAAACCCACCAAGTTCTCCTCTTTGATTTTCATCTTGCTGATTCTTAGAAATTTATTTTTCAGATAAAACCTACTTCATTTCAATCTTTCACCTTGACAAAATTTTTCATTAAATCAAGTATAATGTACAGTATTGGTAAGAACTTTTTTAGACACTAACAACTGGTTAGCTTTTTCTTTCCTGGAATAAGTTCTTTGAGGCTAGTATTTTGAAATGTGAATGTTTTTCTGTCTCCTGTCTCATTCACAAGTAAAGCAACAGTATAACTTTAATCTTAGTATCAGAGCAGTTACTTTCAGCTTCCCCACAGATATTCTAAGGACGTTTTTCATACTTAATGTTTCTCTAGAGAACTTTCACATTTTGAACATATTTTAGTGTCAGAGATTTAGAGCTAGAAAGGAGCTTTGAGGACAATGGCAACCTTTTGGTGGCCTGTCATAGAAGATTCTACCCTTTTAGTCTGGAAGCTGAAGTTGCATCTTGATTTTGGGGTGATAATGGTGGTGGTTCCAGATATTGTACAGTGTGTTTAGACTTAGAGGTTTGATAAGTAAAAATAGCAATCTCCTGACTGGTCATTTTGTTCTTTCCTTATTATAGGAACTGCAAATGGCACATGACAAGACCTACATATCAGTCTAGTTAGTAGTCTAACAGTAGCATGAGATGTAGCACAAGTGAGGGATCCAAGTCTTATCGTGGTCACTTATTTTACAATCAAATTAGAGGCCATATGTTTACTTAACTAAAGGGGTAAAGTCCTGTCTCTGAACTTTTAAATTTAGCTCACCACATACATGTAAAAAACTGTTTGGATTATTGGTATACAAAACATATTGAGAATTTATTCCACCATTTACTGAGTGCAAAACATTTAGAAAAACAGGCTTAGAAACAGTAATAATGTTTACCAAAGAACACCTGTTACAAGTGACAAAACAGTCTGCTACATATTCAGAGTTTCACTGCATGAATGAACACATATGTGACCATGTCCCAGCCTGCCCTGCCACACAGCATAGTAACCAAGGCTTGAAGTTGTGTACAAGAGTAAGCTAACCAATGACTTTTCACTATCTCTACCTCCCCCAATTCCCCCTCAACCAAACCACACTTAATTATTTCCTAATATTGCACAATTTATAGCAAAATTAACATCACTCAATAGCAATGGGTGATAGAGAAATTCCATTTCCATTCTGAATTTAGCAGAAAAATTGAAAAAATTTCATTTGACAAAATGTGTGTTGTGTTACCTTGTGTTTACCTCTCTGTGCACATGAATAGAATGTAAGCTCCTTGAGGGCAAGAACTATCTTATTTTATATTTGACCCAATTGGTATTTGCAACATTTATCACATATGATTAAATGAATCTGTAATAATCTCATTGATGTGGATATGTCCTCCAATGAAGCAGGCTGCAACCCTTCCTTGTCTGCCCATTCTATTCTTGTCTATATCCTAGAATAAGTTTGCCCCAATGTGATGGGGACCTTCTTTCTTCCTTCTAATATTGTTAGGATGTCACTGGAACACACAAACTTTCCATTAATTATCTTTTGCTTCTGCCACATGACTAAATGATCACTTTTAAAGGTGACCTGTGCAAAGCAGAGTTTCAGGAAGGATAATCTGACTGCCGTCAAAGACTGAAGTCAGAGGGACCAGTCCTTGAAAAAGGAAATGAGGACCTTGCAGTAGTAATAGGAAGTGAAATTGGAACAATGGGAGAGCCATTGTGAAGAAAGAATCACCAGGACTTGATGACTGATTAAAGGTATGAGGAGAGAGAAAGGCTGCTGCCAAGGCTTTGAGTGTGGATTGACTGGAAAAATATTGACAGAAATGGACACTTTTGGAGGAAGAGAACTGGTTTTAGGGGAAGGATTTTATGTTTGGTCATGAACGTTTGTTTGAGATAAGGGCAGGCCATTCAGGTAGATGTTAACAAACTGTGCATTTCGAGGTAGCTAAACAACTCACCTTTATATAGTGCCTGAAAGTGTAATACTCCCTCACAACCTGGAATGTAGGTAGTGCAAGTATTAATACCGTTTTATAGATGAGAAAACTGAAGGTCAGAGAGAACTTGTCCAGGGTAGGACAACTAGTAATTGTCAGAACTAGGATTTGAAACGAGGTCCTTCTGCCCTCAAGTCAAGTGTTATTTCCGCTACACCAAGTAGTTGGTACAGTGATTAGAAATCTGGATTTAGAGTCATGAAGAGCTGGGTTCCATTCATCTCTGATGGATATGGCTCTGTTATCCTGGACCAGTTACATAACCTCCCAGTCCATAGGCAGTTCTCTAAGACTTAAGCTACAGGACAGTGACTGATCTTTTATTCTGATAAGAGGGAGTTTCCTTACCAGGAGACAATATCTGATCCAAATAATACTAATACTAATTACATACCAGTTCCATATCCCCTCCTTCCCCTTCCCCCAGCAGAACAAAACTGTTTCAACTATTTTTTCAAACTTACCTGATTCTGTTCAAGACAGTTCATGTTCCCATTTGACTAGGTTTATAACCTCAGACTGATTTTGACCTCCATTCACTGCCAAATTCCTAGAAAAAAAAATGACCTATACTTCTTTGATTTTCTTAGCATCTACTCATTTCTCAGTCTTTTATAGTCCTGACTTTAAACCCAACCATCTGAGTGAAACTTTTCTCACCTAGGTTACCATTTTCCTTTTAAGTGCTAGATCTAATGGCCTTTTTCTCAGTTATTTTCCTTGACCTCTCTGCAGCTTTGGATGCTGCTGACTACCTCTTTCTCCTGGATACTTTCTCCTCCTCCTGTTGTCATGCCATTGCTCTCTTCTGGTTCTCTTCCTTGTTAGTGGTCCTCAGTCTGCTTTAGTGGACCATTATCCATCTCTTCCCCACCTCCTTAGAGTGGGTATCCCCCAGACCTCAGTCTTGGCCCCCATTTCTTTAAACTGTCCCTTGGTGATTTCATTTGCTCTCAGAAGTTCAAGTATCATTCCTATGAAGATGAATCTCAAGTCTGTGTTTCCAGGCCTACATCATTAGCTACTGGCAAGACATCTCATCCTGGATGTCTCGTACTCATTTCAAGCTAGACATTTCCAAAATGAACTTCATTATCTTCCCAGTCCAAACCTGCTTGTTTTCTAAATGCTCCTTATTTCCATTGAAAGCACAATTATCCTCTCCAGAAACAAGGTTCAAAAATCTTGGGGTTATTTTCTTAAACTCTTTTCTTTCTGGTACATCCTTCCCCTCCCCCTACATCCAGTTAGTTGCCAGATCTTTTCTATGTACACATCCCCTGGACCATATGGAGCTTTCTCTTCACTCGCATTCAGTTCCTTATCATCTCTCTCAGACTACTGTACGAGTCTTTGAATATTTCTCCCTTCTTCTAGTCTCTAACCTCTCCAATCCATACTCCACACAGCGACCAAAATAAATCTTCCTCACTCACAAGTCTGGCCATGATGGTTTCATTCATTGACTTTCACTGACTTCTTTCTGCATCCTCTGGGATAAAATCCAAACTCCTCAGCTTGACTTTTAAAATGCGGCACACACTGGCTACAACTTAACATTTTCTGACTTTGTGTCATGTAATGTGAGGTTTTAGAACTCTACATTCTAGCCAGCCTACTACCAAATTCCCTAAATTCATTACACCATTTTCTATTACGTACACTCAAAGAAGCAATCCTTACCTCAGTCTCCGCAAACTCCCATCTCCTTTCAGGGAACAATGTGAGTGTTTTCCATTATCCCCTTCCCTACGCCAGCCTGTCTCCCCTTTGTTAGAGCTCTCCTCTTCATTTCACCTTATAAATCCTTAATTGAGTTTAACATTTGTGTGAGAGATAACATGGCCTAGTCCTAAAGAGCTTGCCTTGGAATTAGGAAGATCTGGCCTCTGACACATTAACTTATTTGTGTGACCACAGGCAAATCTCTTAACCCCTTTGTATCTCCAGCTACTCTCTAAGACTAGAAGTGATCCACAAGTTGTTTATCTCTATCAGCAAGTTCTTTGTACTCTGAATTCACAGGAATGGATGAAACAATATACTAAGCTCTTTTTTTTGTACATGTTATAAACCCTCCAGGAGTGCATAAAGGACCTTGGAACTAAGCACCATTTACTTTTTGTCCTTAAATTCCCAGTGCCCAGCTCAGCACTTTAATGTTTTTGTTTAAATTTGAGTGTGAAGTTTTGGGGAAGAAATTGAGGCTGGATTAGGAGTAGGATGGTAAGCTCTGAGAATGGTTGAGTTCTTAGAAGGAAAAAATATGGGGGGAAAGAACGGCTCTTCGCTGCCTCAAAAAAGTAGTTACAAATTTGATGTGTATATGGGATCATGTGAAAGGACAGCATAGGCTTCTTTTTATGTTTCTCTTTTGGTTCCCATTATAAAGCTCGATCTTTACAATACTCAGACCTGTACTTTAGGAAAATTACTCTAGTGGCTGAATGGAGAAGGGGATTGATTGGAGTGGGGAGACACTTGAGGCAGACAGATCCACCAGTAAGCCATTATAATAATCCAGTTAGGAGGTGATGAGGATGGTGGCAGTGTCAAGAGAGAGAAGGGGACATATTGGAGCTGGCCTTAGCAACAGCTTGGACATGGGTGTGGGTGTGGGGAATAGGAATGAGTGAGGAATCCAGGATGATGTCTTGGTTTCAGGCCTGAGGGACTGAGAGGATGTTGCCCTCTACAATAATAGGAAAGGAGTAAGAGGTGGGGGTGGGGTATAAGGGGTAAGGTTATGAGTTTCTGTTTTGGACACACAGAGTTTTAAGATCTCTACTGGGCATCTAATGTGAGATGTCTGGAAGGCAGTTGGAGATGTGACATCTGAGGTAAGGGGAGAGTTTGGGGCAAGAAAGGTATATTTGAGAATCATCAGCATAGAAATGGTAATTTAATCCTGATGAGATCACCAAGTGAAGTAATACAGAAGGAGAATACAAAAGGGCCCAGGACAGAACCCTGAAAGATATCTATGTTTGAAGGGTATGGTCTAGAGGAGGATCTAGCCAAGGAGACAGAGAACCTTGAGAGGCTGCTGAAAGCTCCATGAGAGAGTAATCCATAGCACTAGAGGCTACAGAGGCCAAGGGGAATGGCAACTGAGAAATGGCCATTGATTTAGCAACTAAGAAATTGGTGATTTTGGGAAGAACAGTTTTTGTAGAATGATGAGGTCAGAAGCCAGGGTTAAGGTAGTGAGAGGAAAGAAAGTTCAGGTACCTATCGTAAATGGTGTTTTTGAGGAGTTTGGCTACAAAGGGCAGAAGAGATATAGGAAGATATTTAGCAGGGATGGAAGGATTAAGTGAGGGTTTTCTCAGGATGGGGAACATGGTCATGTTTGTGTGGTGTCTGACTCTTTGTGACTCTTGGTCATACTGTCCATGGTGTTTTCTTGGCAAAGATACTGGAATGGTTTACCATTTCCTTCTCCAGTGGATTAAGACAAATGGGTTAAGTGACTTGCCCAAGGTCACACATGGCTAGTAAGTGTTTGAGGCTAGATTTGAACTTAGGTCTCCCTGACTCCAGGCCTAGTGCTCTTTCCACTAAGCTGCCTAGCTGCCTAGCTGGTCATGTTTGTAGGCAGTAAGAAATGAGCCAATAGACAGGGAGAGATTGAAAATAAGTGAAAGGGTGGGGATGACGAAGGGAGCAGTCTTCTGGAGGAGATGGGATGGAATGGGATCACTTGAACAAGTAGAGAGCTTAGCCATCATATGGGAATAATGACAGAAGGCATCTGAGGTATGAGAGATAAGGAAGAGGGAAGAAGAGGGAGCTCACAGTGAAGGGTTTCAATTGTTTTCTGTAAAATATGAGTCAAGGTTCTATGCTGAGAAAGTGTAGGGAGGGAGAGCCATGGGAGATATGAGGAGAGAAATGAAAAGTTTTGGAAGAGCCACTATGGAGACGGGAATAGTGAGAAGCAATGAGGGCCCAATTGAGCTTGTATAACATAAATTTGTAGTGGATCCATTCAGAACATTGTGTGATTTTCTCCACCATCTTTCAGTAGCACATGTGTAGGAGCAAAGGAGATGAATGGTGGGAATGATCCAAGGCTGAGGGTTGGCTGGGCATGATCAGTGATTGTGATGAGAGGGCTTAGGGATTCAAGAAAGGGCAGTGGAGAATTGAATTGGTTCACTAAGGGATCAAGATAGGAAGAAGAAGAGAAAGTGGCTAGTGCAGAGGAGATGACCTGGAAGAGAATTGAGGGATGGAGGAATTGGAGGTCATGGTACAGAAGACAAGTAGGGTTTGGTAAGAGAGGTAAAAAGCCAAAAGATTATGATCAGATAAGGGAATTTCAGAATTCTTGAACATAGAGATAGTATATTTGTGGGTTATGGCAAGGTCAAGGATATGACCGCTGTTCTGTGTGGTAGAAGTGGTGTGGAGGAGTAATTCATGGGAGATGAGTAGGTTGAAGGACTGAGTGGTTAAGGTATTTGAGGGAGAATCAGTATAAGGGTAGGAGTTGTCAAAGAGAGGAAAATTTTGAGCCAGACATCAAGTCATTGAGAAAGGAAGGGAAATGACCTAGGGTTCTGAGGGTAGTAGCTATCAGGATTTTGATTGGGTGGTAGATATGAATGGTAGGCACTATATAACCACCAGTTATTGTGATGATAATGATAACATAAGGTTTTTATTGGGTCTCATCTCACTTAAAGGTAATTGATTTTTATTCAACTAAGAAGAAGAATTCATGAGTAGCAGACCTGAGCTATTTGAGGTTGATTATTTTAGAGGCTAGGATGAGGAAATAGAAAGCAATAAGCCAGCAGCCTTTGGAAAGAGATGATAACTACCATTTTGGTTTTTGTTTGTCAGCTCCATTACCCTTGAATCTTATTTCTCTTTGATTATTTCCTAGGAAACATTTCAGACTCAAGGAAGTCTGCTACAGAATCCAGCAGCTGTTTCTCCATCACGATGGGACCAGTCTTTTCTCACTAATGTTACATTCTTGAAGGTGGCTCTTTGGTTGGTCTTACTGGGACTGTTTGTAGAACTAGAGTTTGGCCTGGTTTATTTTGTTCTGTCCTTGTTTTATTGGATGTATGTCGGCACCCGTGGCCCCGGAGAAAAGAAGAAAGGAGAAAAGAGTGCTTACTCTGTGTTCAACCCTGGCTGTGAATCCATCCAGGGAACCCTGACTGCAGAACAGTTTGAGCGAGAATTACAATTTCATCCCTTGGCTGCGAGATAGTTCTTGTTCTCCTCTTGTTTTCTGCCACTTTGGTGTCCTTGGATTACCTAGCCCCCTGAGCCTGCACTGGAATCAATATACAGATACACCAGGGGTGGTCCTTTGTTCATGAGTATCAACTTTTTGTTCTCTGAGCTCTCTCCTTTTATCCTTCTGTCCACCTCTCCTTTCCCGTATCGTATCTGCTGTTGTAGTACCAATGTCTTTGTTTGCATTTCCCTTTTTAAATTTTCTTTTTTTTTTTTCTGAGTCACTAAAATTCAATATTGCGATTGATCTGGTGTCATTTCCAAAAATTTCATCTTCAATAAAGACTTATTCTGATATTTACACAGGCCAATTTTAGAGGGACGGGATGGAAGTTGCATTGTAAAGTGTTTAACTTATTTGAGGTAATGATTCATTCCTTCATATGAAGTGCTTCATATTAAAAATCTTCCGACAATAAATTCACATTTTCAATGCTGTGAGAATCTTAGACATCTTTTAAAAAATATTTCATCCACAAAGAGAAGGTGAAAATTGTATTTTGCTTTTCTGTTACTAATGGTATTGAATATCACAGAATGTTACAGATGAATGGGACCTAAGGGATTGTCTAGAGACCAGTGGTTCTCAAACTTTCTGGCATTTGGACCCCTTTTATTGTCCTAAAAATGATTAGGGGCCCACCAATGAGCTTTTGTTTATGTGGATCATGTTTATCAATACTTACTGTATTAGAAATTAAAATGTCTTAATGTTATTCTGAAAATAGTTTTGATCTTGTGGACCCCTGAAAGATTCTCATGTCACATGTTGAGAGCCTCAGGTCTAGTTAACCCTTTTTATTTTATAAATCAGGAAACTGAGGCCCAAAGAAGGGACATGATTTCTTCAGGGTCATAAATAGAGGCAGAAATTAGATCTTCTGATTTTAAGACCATTGTTCTTTCTGCTGTGGCACACTCTATTAGGTCATGGCCAACTCCCTTCCCCATCTGTGCAGCACTTTTCACATTTTGCAGAAAGAAGGGAATAGATAGTCTCTTTAGCAATTACCCACCATCCCAGGCAGAGCCACCCTTTACTTATCACTGTCTTTCCTCTTTCCTTCTATTCTTCATCTGTCACTTGGGGAAAGGAGGAAGAGAAGTGAGAAAAGTGCTGGTAGCATGTGGTAGGGAGGAATGGAAGCATGTCAATATTGGTAAATTTTATAAAGGGTTATTAAATTGTAGCATGTATGCAGAGGGTAGCCCTGGAAGCAGCATTCCAGTCTCACTGGACATATGGCCCAAGGGACTGTGATGCAGGCTTCCAGGGCTAGTCCTGATTTCTGTAATCTTTGGAACAAACAGTCACTTCATCTGTTTGCCTTCATGATACCAGTAATGTTTTCTTTCATGATGGAGACAGCAATATCTTCTTTCATGATACCTCCTTTTTTACAATATTAGTTTAAATACTGTGACAGTCCAAATTTAAAATAATTCCTTTCTCTGGGTCATATTTATAAGTAAGAGGAATCTGCCTATTTATCAGCCGTCTCCCTTACAAATGAGGATGCTGGATTATGTGTCTTCCAAATCTAATTCCTATGATCTTAGTACAAAATTAGAAATTTTTTCAAATGAAGGACTCAAGAAATCAAAGATGCCTTCAATTTCTAGGTCCAGTAATTAACTCATACTTTAGTACTCTAAGGAAACCTGATTTAAGTCATGTGGGTATTCCCTCTGCAGTGTAAATCCCAACTTTTTCTATGCCTTAGTACTTAATCTATGAAGTGATGAACAAAATAAAGTTAACTAGTAGCCAGCTCTCAATTGTTAAACCTCTGCAGATAGGTGGTCCTCAGTTGACACAAGTTCAGTTCATCATTAGTCCATACACATGAAACCCTTAGAGCATGGTAAGATCTGCTGTACCTTGTCATCAGCTGGGATAGTCTTTAAGGGCCAGTGGTCACTCTCGTGGCATGATGAGCCATTGAAATAGGACTTTAGTAGAGGCCATTGACTCATACAGGATATAAAAGCATTTTTATTTGAAATGTTATTATGTAACATAGACCAGTTGTAAATTTTTTTTCATTATCATTGCTTTTTATAGTCTCAGCCAACTTGCTTATTAAGAAAAACATTTTTCTGGTTGACTGTGTTTTCTGGAGAATAACTTAAAAGTCCCTCTTCATTGCAAACCTTCTTGAAAATAATTTGTAAGATGAATTAGACTTCTTTTTGGCCTCAAAGTAGAGAATGGTGAACACAATTGAATCTCGGGTCTTAGTTTCCTCTGTTAGAATGAGCGCTTGATGCTAGATCTCCAAGAGGTCCCTTGTGATCCCTCCAAGATACCTTCTAGTTAAAATAAAAGTGGGTTAAGGAATAGTGCTCAACACCAGAGCTACAAAAGATGTATGAAATAAAGGGAATATAAACTGACTCTAGAAGTTTTATTTGTTTAAAAAAAATTCCCAAAGATGTGTGTGTGTGTGTGTGCATGTGTGCATGATTTGCCATTTTCTCTTAAATACAGGGAGTTCAATGGAGGCTCATATCCTGGTTGGTGATGTACTATACGTGAAAGTAATTTTACTTGCATTTAAAAAAAAACAGGATCATAGATAGTTACTGTCTCATCATTTTAGAGATGCAGATACTATGTCCCAGGAAGGTTGTGACTTAAAGTTTTACAGCTGGAGTCAGGGACAGGATGTGAGCTCAGTCCTCTGATATCAGATGCAGGGCTGTTTTCACTATAACATGCTGTCTCCTAAAAGTATTGAATTCAGATTTTTCTCTAAGTCATATTTTGTCTGAGTAAGTTTTGATTGGATTTTAATAGCTCCAGTAACCCTTCTAAAAAGTGTAGTGTGTAATATATGGATGACTGTGCCAAAGTAGTGTTTTCTCCCCCCACCCCCACCACCTTACCACCCCAGTCCCCTCTAGAATGAGACCATTCTTAACTGGGCGGATTCTAGCCTGACTTTATGAGATCTTTCGAAAATGATTCCTTGTTTGTCCCTGCTCACTTCTTCCCAGAGGTTGTATTTATAATGATGCTATTAACTGCCAGGGGAGTTTGGGTGTGAACAAATTAAATGCCTGGCAGGGGGGAATGAAAAGGACAGTATGTATTTTCTGTTCTTACCAGACCATTGAACTTTAGTGGTCTTGATTATTTGAATTTGCAAGGACCTGCTGGATCCCAGGAATTTCCACTTAAGGCTTGATCATTAGGACAATGAATCTGGAAAGCTGCTTCCGTTAATGGCCTTTATCTGTTTTCAGGGAAAGCTTTAAAGCCCTAAAGATATACATGGTCAATTTGGTAGGTTATGAGTATGATTAAGGAAAGATCTGCCTGAACCTTCCAACTACCAAACTTCTACTTTCCTCCATGATGTTACTGTTGCCTATTCAGACCCTCCTTAGCATTGTGAGTGCAGTGGCTGGAAGCTCCTCGTGGAGGTGGCCCCCTCATTCATCCCTCCTCTCCATTTGACAGGACCCAATTTAAGGTCCCCTAGACTAAAGACAAGTCATCAGATTTTTAGTGGTCTCTTGAGAAGATTTCCACATCTTCCCTCAATTGTCAGTTACAGATTTTAGTAACCTTCACAGAAGCTCTTCATGTCTAACTTAAATCCCTGATACCGAATTAGCTCATTTCCTCTTGTTCCAATCACAGTGGAGAATGGCTATTGTATTCTGAGAGTATTTCATAACTAGAAATCATTATTAACCACTCCCAACCCCACCTCAGCCCTTGTTTTTCAAGTTTAGTGATCCTGGTTCCATTAACCTTCCCATGTAGGTTTGGGTTTACAAATTAGAACAGAGAACAGTGATTGACTTGTGGGTACTTCCATTTCCATCCCCAGCCATACCTACTCCCAAGGAACCACTGTTGAATGTGAGGAGATTCAGGATCTGGCTTGGGTTGGTTATGAGGATGGGTGAGGAAGGTCCCCATCAGTGGCAATACAGTTCCCTTCTCTTCTGTTTTTGGTATCCCCAGGTCCAAGAAGAGGGGGGTTATGCTTATGATACAAATAGAATAAAAGTAAATATTTATTAAAGTGCTCATTGTATGCAGAGCACATTGAACTTTGGCTTGTATGTGGAGATCATTGCATACAGGAAATGTTCTATAAATACTTATTAATTGATCATTTTGTTGAAAGAGCATTCTCTTGCCTTTCCCCCTCCAAAAAGAACCCCCCACAAAGAGCATTCTCTTAGCTATAGGAAAATGTCCAATTGGCAAACTCCAATAAATGGACCAGGTGGCATGGGGTGTACCACACAAAAATTATGTGTGCTTTTCACTCCTGAAGGCCTAGCAGCCCATGGGGAAGCAGCAGGAAAAAGGCATGTATCCCAGTTTCCTCCCAATGGATCACAAGGACACGCACATGGGGGATGGGGGTGGGGAAGGGCAGTAAAAGAAACATAAAGCACAGTGCCTGCCTTTATCAAGCTCAAATCTATCAGGGTATAGAGGACCATTCTCCAACAATAGGAGAGCATGCCTACTGTCATGGAAAGAATGAATGCTAAATTTGGAGTCAGAGAGTCTGGTGCTACTGCCTACTATTTTCTGCCTGTATAACTTTGGATATATCACTTTGCTTTTGTGGGTTTCAGTTTCCCTATTTATAAAATGAGGGAGTTGGATTAAAGGATCTCCAAGGTCCCTTCCAACTCAGCGTTGTAGGAGTGGGAGTGTAGGTCTATTTCTAGTGGAATCAATAGAGCAGGCACATTTGAGGGAGGGTGCTATGGAGCAGAATGCCACCAGGGGGCAGCACGGAATACTTAAGGCCCTTATAGAATACTGCTTCCAGCTCCACAAATATTTGTTTAAATATTATAATACAGATCACATCTATCTGAATTAATTAATTTGAAACCCACTGAGTCTTTGGCTGAGCCAGCTGACACTTGAATGGCTTCCTTCCAAGGGTCTCAAAGAAAAAGCATAAGATTTCGTTTCAGGTAAAATTTAACTCAAATATTTACAGAGTTTATTATATGGCATTCCCTATGGTGGGGTTTCAAAGATGAAGCAAAATACAATCCCCAATGAGTTTACAATATATAGCAGGTAATTAAAGCATATTTACAAATGACTATAACACATCATTAAATATTTGTTGAATTGAATGGATGCATCTCTTTGCCAGGCCTTCTTTGGTCCTGATTCCAGCTTCTGTTGCTACTTGCCTCCAACCTTGTTCTCTTAGACTGAGCTCCCCACTCAGGTGTTCTGCATAGTGCCTGATTAAACTGTGAGTCAAAGTAGGTCCCCCATGCATCTCACAAAATTATGACATGATTCTTCTAAGTTTGTGTGTTCTTCAGGGAAGCAAGGTTTTAGGTAAGTGTTGGAGCAGGCAATGGTCCAGTGAGATTAGGGAGAGATGAACAAGATGGTAGTGTGATGGATTAAAACATAGGAGGCTGGGAGAAAAATAAAATAACAATGAAAAATATTGCAATGACTGTGACTTTAGTCACATTAAACAAAAACAAATATTGTTTTTCATAAATTTTTAGCTGGAATGAACTTTAGAGATTAGTCCAGTCCCTTCATTTTGCAGATGGGGAAGCTGAGAGCTAAGGAGAGAAGGTAACTCCTTGACCAAACCTGGCAGTGTCACATCTGAGTGGAGCTCAGTGCCTGTTGAACTGAAGAACTGAAATGTTGAAATTCAATTAGAGAAGCATAAGGAGGGACTTTGTAAGTAGGCGTGATGGTGGTCATGAGCTTCAGAGAAGAAAAGGAAGGAATGTCCTAGGAGAACTGTTAGGGTTTTTTCTTGTGTTGTTTTTTTAGCTCCTGCCATTCATGCTTTAATGTGAAAAGTGTCAAGATTCCTGAAGCTGACCAAGAGTGGGAAGCATCTGCATGAGAAAAATGAGCAGCTGGGTTTCACTGACAGATCTGTTTACTGAAAGTGCCAAACACAGCAGAAAGAAAGAAAAAACATTGAAAGCTTTAGAGCAAGCAGGAATTAGCTTTGAAGATCACACAGTTTCCAGGGAGGTAAGAGCTAAAGCTGATTGAGCCAAGAAAGCCCACACCACATTGTAGTGGAAAGAGTCCTAGAATTGAGTCAGAGCAACTGAGTTTGAATGCTGACCCTGCTCATTAGCAACTGTGTTCCTTGGCTTCTGCTTCCTCCTTTGTAAAATCTGGGAGTTGGAGTAAATGATTCGTAATGTTCCCTCTGGTTCTACAGTCTGTGATCTACCTCCAGCTCTTAGAGGAAAGCAGTTTTCCACCTGGATTCTGCTGGGGGCAGCTAAATGGTTTGGTGGTGACAGTGTTTCCTTTTGGTGATTATTGTAAGGATATTCCCACGGCCGCAGGCACTGGCGGTAAGACAGAGAAGGACCTAGCCTCTCTAGAGTGAGTTCTTAGCCAGTCAGAAGAGACATTGCAAGGCCCCTGGAGGTTGTACATCTGAGTAAAACTTGTATTTACAAAGCTTTTGCTAGATATTGAGTCCCTCAACCATTCAACAGGCACTTAGTAAGGACCTACTATGTACAGAGAACCGTCCTAAGCCCAAAGATAAAGATGAAACATCCCTTTAAGGAGATTACATTCTACTGGGAGAAATGTGTAGACAAATAAATCAATGCAAAGTAAATATGAAGTCATTTCAGTGGCACAGATGGGAGAAGGGGATCATTCAAGACCTCACTCAGTCCTGAGAAGATCCGGGGATTCTGAGAGTTGGAGATGAGGATGGAGCGTGTTCTAGTCATACAGGATAACCTGTACAGAGGCAGAGATGGAGGAGATGGAATGTGTCATGTGGAAAACATCAAATAGGATGGGATGTAGGGTTTGGGAAGGGGGAAATAATACATAATTAGGTTTAAAATATTAGAGCTAGACTGTGAAGAGCATCATATGCCATACAGAGTAGTTTGTAGTTTACTGTCAAGGCAATAGGGAGCAATTGAAGATTCTTGCTCAGGATTGACATGGTCAGTCAGATCTGTGCTTAGGAATGTCAGTTTGGAAGCTAGCTATATGGAGGACAGGTTGAAGAAGAGAGACCAAGTAAGAGGTGATAAAGCCGGAATTTGAGTTGTGGCCATTTGAGTGTGTAGAGAAGAGAATAAATACGAAACATTGGGGAGGAGGAAAACAAGCATTTATTAGGCACCCACTACGTACCAGGCACTGTGCTAAGTACTTTACAAATATTATTTCATTTGATCGTCACAACCAGTCTATGTTACTATCCTTATTTTGCAGTTGAAGAAATAGAGGCCACCAGATGTTAAGTAGTTTACTCAGGGTTGCACAGCTAATAAGTGTCTGAGGCCTGATTTGTGCTCAGGCCTTCCTGACTCCAGGACTCTACCCGCTGCCCCACCAAGCTGCCTCTAGCTGCCATTGGAAAGGTGAAATCAATAAAACCTGGCAACTGGCTACATGTGGAGGTTGAAGGAGAAATGCAGCACTGAGCATGACTCTCACATTGTAAACTTAGGTGACTAGCAGGATGGTGGGACCTTCAACAGAAATGGGAATTGAGAAAGAAGGATGAGTTTAAAGTAGTACAATATGAAAACACTGGCCCTGTGGATCAGAATTTCTGGGTTCAAGTACCTATCACATGCTATGTTTCATGCCTATACATTCTGGGGCTTCTCACATAATCTCCCTGGGCCTCAGTTTCTGTACCTGTAAAATGAGGGGGTTTGGCTAGATGACTCCTAGGGTCCTTTCTGAGTTCCATTTTGGACAGGTGGAATTTTAGATGCTTATATTGACGATCCAGTTTTGAGGTGTCCAGCAGACAGTTAGTCATATGGACTAGAGCTCAGAACAGAGAGTAAGGATGAATATATAGATGATGGTGGTGGTGATGATGGTGATGATAGCTAATAGTTATATAGCACTTCTAGGTCTATATCCCAAAAACATTTTAAAAAAAAGGAAAAGACCTATTTGTATGAAAATATTTAGAGTAGCTCTTTTTATGATCCCTAAGAATTGGACATTGAGGGGATGTCCATCAATTGCAGAATGACTGACCAAGTGGTGGTATATGATTGTGATGGGATATTATTGTGCTATAAGAAATGACAAGCAGGACGATTTCAGAAAAACCTGTAAAGACTTACACGAACTGATGCAAAGTAAAGTGAACAGAACCAGGAGAATATTATACACAGTAGCAGCAATATTGCATGATGAATAACTGCAAATGACTTAGCTATTCTCAGCAATACAACGATTCAAGACAGTTCCAAAAGGCTAATGATGAAATATACTATCCACCTCCAGAGAAAGAACTGATATTGTTTTAATACAGACTGAAGTATGTTATTTTTCTCTTTCTTTCATTCTTTTTCTTTTATTTGAGTCTTATTGTACAAAATGACTAATATGTAAATGTTTTTCATGATTGCATATAACCTGTATCTGATTGCTTACCATCTCAGGGCATGGCGTGAGGAAGAAGGAAGGGAGGGATAGGATTTGGAACTCAAAACTTTAAAAAATGTTAAAAATTGTTTTAACATGTAGTTGGGGAAAATTATACACACACACATTTAGAAAGTCTTTTATATAGTGGAGATGTCCCAAAATCTTAGTGCAGTTTCAAGCTTTAATATTGTAAAGACATGATAGCTAACATCTTTAATGTATTAAAGGTTAAAACTGTGCTAAGACTTTTGGGCCAGAACTATATTATCTCATTTGGTTCTTCCAATAGCCCTGTAAGGGAGGTACAATTACTATCCCCACTTTGTAGTTGAGGAAATTGAGGCTTTAAGAGATTAAGTGACTTACCTAGAGTCACATATCTAGTAAGCATCTGAGGCAGGATTTGAACCCAAGTCATCTTGTCTCCAAATCCAATGCTTTCTCCACTTTACCACCTTGCTGTTTAAACTTAGGAGTTATCTACATGTAGATGATAATTGAATCTATGGAAGCTGATAGGATTACAAAGGGAAAAGGTATAGGGAATAACTACGAGGGCCCAAGACAGATTCTTAGGGATATCCATGGTTAAGAACTGGGATATAGGGGCTGGCTAGGTGGTGCAGTGAATAGAGCACCAGCCCTGGAGTCAGGAGGACCTGAGTTCAAATTTGACCTCAGACACTTAACACTAACTAGCTGTGTGACCTTGGACAAGTCATTTAACCCCAATTGCCCTGCTCTCCACCCTCAAAAAAGAAAAAGAAAAAAAGGAACTGCGATATGGATTGATGATCCAATAAAAGAGGCTAAGAAAAATCGTCTAGATGGGTAGGAGGAGAGCCAGAAGGGAGCAGTATAATGAAAATCTAGGGTGGAGAGTGTATCCAAGAGGAGAACGAGGTCAACAGCATCAAACACTGTAGAGAAGTAAAGAAAGGCTGAGGACTGAGAAGAGGCCAGTGACTTTAGCATTAATTATCTCACAACAGTGGGAGAAAAATATATAGCTAGCATTTATGTAGTTAAGAGTTGCAAAGTGCTTTCCAAATAATATCTCACTTAATCCTCACAGTGATCCTTGGGGGGGTAGATGCTGTTATTATTCCCGTTTTATAGATGGGGAAACTGAGGAAGACAGGGTCACATAGCTAGGAAGTGTCAGAGACTGAATTTAAACTCAGGCCTTCCTGACTCCAAGTCTAGTGCTCCAGCCACCATCGACTTAGCTACCTCAGTACTGAAGGTATTATCATGCCCTTTTATAAAGGGGAAACTGAAGTGCAAAGAGATTGGCATCCACTGATCTGTTCCATGTGGTGCACAACAATTTTTGTAATTATCTTAGTTGTTTGATGCTTAGTTGTTTGAGCTGATTACACACGTAACAGTAAAGTTAAGAAATGCCCTGTAGTAGATCTTATCTTTGTAATTGGAATGGATGTCTTCACTTCTCTAGGGTGTTCATTTCCACACTATGGGAGGAGCTAGAGGAGAAAAAATGGACCTAGTTTATCTGAAGTGAGTTACCAGGATTATGGTCAATGTTCAGGAACACACAAATAGTGCTATTATAAAATATGTATATCTGAACAATACTTTGTCTATGGCATTTTACCTGTGTAATAGGAGATTATTGGGGAGCCGCACCCCATTTGCTAGATTGGAGTATTTACCATGAAACTGAACCTTTGCAAGGTCTGGGCCACTTCTGGTAATACGTGCACTCTGCGCCTTGGCCAAATAAAAGGAATGCACAACCAGAGGCTCCCGGTTGGTCCCTGTGACAGGATCAGTTAGAAAGTTGTATTGGAAAGAGTGAGTAACTGAGTCAGGAAGAGCCACTCACTAAGTCCCAAGTCACTATCCCCTTCTCTCTTCTCTTTCCAATGTGTTAGACTCCCAGAAGTTCTCCCTTTGATTTCTAGTGAGGGATAGGGGAAAGGATGTTCTTTCCCATAAGAAGCCCTGGAAAATTGGGTCCAGTCCTGGGGAAAGCCTAATCCCAAATTGGGGATTGAGTTTTTCTTAAGATGTATAGCTATATATTTACTAATAGCTCTATATTTTCTTGCACTGTGGCTCCTTTCCCACTTCTGCCCCCCAAAATGCACACCCTTCTAAATTGTTCTAGGAAAACCTCTTTAAACAAAGTTTAGGTTTGGTTTATGTCTATATAGTCTTTTCAGAAATACGTAACAGAATCCATACTAGAAATCTATTTAATGTACAAAATAGTAATAATAAGAACTGTTGTTTATATGGTGCGTTAAGGTTCAAAAGGGATTTGACAGATAATGTCATTTTATCATCACAATAATCCCAGGAGGTAGGTACTATATTATCCCTGTTTTACAGGTGAGGAAACTGATGTAAAAGTTAAGGCCCACACTACTAAGTTATGTGAAGCTGTATTTGAACTCAGGTCTTCCTGAGTTCTAGGCCTGGTGCTCTATCCTCTATGCATCTAGCCAGATACCAGGTGTAGACCAGATCCTTATTTCCCCCCCAAATGCAAAGACTAATAAACTCACATTTACACATATTTAAAACATAAAACTAACTCATAATCAAAGACTCACAGTATCTCATAAGCAGATAATAGAAACTAAATGAGGCCCTCAAAGGATGTAGAAAGTTCTTCCTCTCAGTTCTGCTCTCCCAGGAAGTAAAGACTCCTCGACTTGTTAGGGAGCTGCTGAACATATTTCACTCCCTAGCCTTCACTGACTGAATAGAAACTCATTTGAGATCCATATCTTCTGGTCAGCCAGGTGTGCGTGGCTTGTCCTCCTGGTGATGGTCATCTTTGGGCTTATCTTTAGGAAGCCACCTCTCTCTCCTCAACTCTAAACTGGGGATAACAGCACCTGCCTCACAGGGTGTTGAGAAGATCAAAGGATTTATCTGCAAAGCACTTGGAGCAGTAGCTACCACAGAGTAAGCACTTAATGTAACGTGTGTCCCCTTCCCCTGTTCTCCACCTGCCCTGGTCAGCAAGCACATGGACCATTGAGAACAGACTTTTCAAATTCACAAGGTAGCCATCCAGGCTGGAGGCATTCATTTTAGGATTACTGTTGAGTCAGTTCTGCTCAAAGAAAGAAACTTGTAACAGAAGAGGCAGCCAGGGACTTAAGAGCCAGTCTCTGACTCACTTAGACAAGCATATGAACTTACCATAGCTGCTCTGTAGAAAGAAATAGAAGAGACAGATTTCCCCTCTTTAATCCTCCCTTCTTCCAAATACAAGGAAGAAAGACAGAGCTTACATGGGCTGTGTCCGAAAGAAGAGGATGCCTTGACTTGACTCTTTATGGCTTGGTCGTCTATCTTCTTGGGCACAGCATTTACCCCATGATACTCCCTCCTTCACCTCAATTTTTAAATGTTAGTATTGAAAATGTTAAGGGAACCATCCCACTGCGTAAGTCCTCCCCCAATCTGCTCTCTCCTATGTACTCCCCCTCACCCCTCTGACTCCCCAGTAGGGTAGGGTGGATCTCCCTACCCCAGTGCCTATATATCTTAGTTCCCAGTTGGATGTAGTTAATAATAGTAATAATAATAATATATGTATACATACATATTTTAAACATTTGATTATAGAACTTTAAATTCTAGATTCTTTCCCTTCCTCCCTCATCACCCACCCCCACTAGAAGGACAAGCAATTACAGCCGACAAGCAATTAAATACAGGCTGTACATGTGTAATTACGAAGAACATCTCCACAATGTGCATATTGTGAGAGATTGATTATATGTCCCTCCTTCCTATCCTGCCCCCCCTTATTCTATTCTCTACCCTCTCCCTGTCCCTTTACAGAAGTATGTACTTCCAGCAACCCTCCCTCCCACCTTGCCCTCCCCTCTGTCATCCCACCTCTCATCCTCATCCCCCATACTCTCCTGCGTGGCAAGATACCCAGTTTAGAGTTTATGTCATTCCTTCCCTAAGCCAAATTCAATGAGAGTAAGGTTGACCCTTTCCCTTTTGCCTTCCTGTTCTTCCCCTCCATTGTAACAATTATGCCTTGCCTCTTCTATATGA